>BTPG01000004.1:228470708-228785708 GCA_036245525.1 Semisulcospira habei
AGGATTCTGTCATTTGCGGCGGATGAAGTGGGATGTATTCTGCCAAAGGATGCGTATGCTGAAATGTGTGAGGTTATGAGGAAGTTCGTTGAAATGACGTCCAACCTGGTTGTTGTATCCGAGGCGAATCAAACGAACATGCTCCTCGCAGCATTCGGGGAGTATACGGTATATCTCCCCCACATACAGCATCAAAGATGACCCCCAGAAGCTTTGCCTCCTCAGCCACCTTAATTGGCACTCCGACAATACTCAGGTTAGGTTCTGGAAAATATTTCGTCTGGTTGGTAAAATGCACATAGAGTGTCCTGGAGGGCAGGAACTTGAATCTGTTGAGAAACACCCACAGTTGGATGCGATCAAGGCACAGTTCCAGCGCCTCTCAAGGGACGCAAGTCCTTGACCTGGTGCACACAAAGCAAAGTCGTCCACAAACAAAGAGCATTCAGAATCATCCTTGATGGCCTTTACAATGTTATTAATTTTAATACTAAATAAAACAGGAGATAGAATGCTGCCCTGCAGGGACACCCATATTCTGTTCAAAGGAGTCGGAGAGGGTGGAGCCCACACGAACATGGAACGACCGGTTAGATAAAAAAATTGTGAATAAAAACGGGCAGGTGTCCTATAAAACCCATGTCCAACAAGTCAGACATTATTCCATACTTCCAGGTACAACTGTAGTGTCATATGCCTTCTCAAGATCGAAGAAAATTGCATAGACATGCTGCTTGTTGACAAAGCATTGCGGATTAACGACTCAAAGTGGACTAGATGGTCAGTTGTAGTACGGAAACGCCGGAAACCGCACTTGAGGTTGTGATGAGACCCTGTGACTCAAGATGCCACACCAGGCGGGAGTTGACCAGGCGTTCCATAGTTTTACATAAACACGATGTCAAAGCGATTGGCTGGTAGTTGCCCAGGTCGGAAGGATCCTTACCCAGCTTGGGGATTGGCACAACCACAGCCTGGCGCCAAGATGGCGGAAAATGACAGGTTATCCAGAGACGGTTAAAGGCCTTGAGAAGTACAACTACAAGGAGTGATTCCTCAGGCAGATGTTTTAGGAGCTGATAGTGGATGGTATCTAGGCCAGCAGCAGAGTCATTACATTTCTGCAGGGCTTGCTGCAATTCTGAAAATGTAAAAGGTGCATTATAGTCTTCCGAGTTATCTGATTTAAGATCACAAGTACACGACTCTCTCTTCTCCTTCTCTCTCTGGAAGAAAGGTGAATAATGCTCTGTTGAAGAATGATGGGCAATGGTGGAGGCAAGCAAACTGGCCACAGCCTTTTTATTCGTGACCAAACGGGCACCATCTCTAAGATGGCCGACAGAAGCCGAGCCACCCCTGCCCCTAATTCTTTGAACAGCCTTCCAGACTTTCTGGGACAGAGTCCTAGAAGATAAAGATGAGACAAAACGTCACCAGGAAGCACGACGTTTAAAATGTAACAGGCTTTTGCCCTCTGTCTTTTAAAGGTTAAAATATTCGTTTGAGACGGAGTACGAAAAGCACGTCACTGAGCAGATTTGCACGTTTTTGGGCCTTGTGGCACTCTTCATTAAACCATGGTACTCTCGGATTCCAAGGGACTGATGTGGAAGTTTTAGGGATGGTTTCACCTGCCACGTCCAACAAAATAGAAGTAAAACAAGAAACAGGTTCTTCAGCTGACATGACCACCTCCTCTGTAAGACGAGACTGACAGAGGGAGGCGAACAGAGGCCAGTTAGCTTTCTTGAGATTCCAGCACCCCACCGGCGGATCCTCCCCACAGCTGACCGATGACAGGACTACTGGAAAGTGGTCACTACCATACAGGTCGTCGTGAACCTTCCAGTCAAAGTCCAGCATAAGAGAAGAATCACACACAGTGAGGTCTAGAACAGAACTAGATTCTGAACTTGGGTTAGCTAGGTAGGCGCGCCATCGTTAAAGACACATACGTTAAGTTGAGAAAAAAACATCTTCTAACACCTGACCTCTGCCATCATAGTGGTCACTACCCCAAAAGTGAGCGTGACCGTTAAAATCTCCCATGAGAATAAAGGGAGATTGATTGATTGTATATTGCTTAATGTCCCGACAGCAACAAGACTTTCTCAGGACGTGCCTGCACTGCTTGTGAAAAAAACCAACTAAACAGAATACTGAATGTATGTCGCCAGCCGGTCTAATACGTTAAATAAACCTACGACATGGAGCCTAAGACCATTTAGCAACACACATCCAATATCAAGAGCTACAGGCAGTGCAGACAGTAGGGAGAGTTTTAAAAGGAAAACACAGGTGAATGGACCAAGGGTAGACAGAAACACATGCCCCAGAATAGAAGGGAAAACCCACCCTGTGAGGCTGACCAGGGTGACCCGGGGAACTAAAACGTAGTTAACCCCACCCAAGTCCCCCAGGGCAGACCCGGGTGGGGGAGAGAATAAAGGGAGGGGGCAGCTGATCTATTAAGTTAAAAATATCATTACTACAGACCCGCAGGGACGGTGGTACATAAACACTACGCCTGAAGACAAGTGTCGATGCTAACGGGGCTACATAAAATTTGGCTACTAATGAGGGGCTACTAATGAGGAGAGCCACTCCACCCGAGCGCCTCTCTGAATCAGAGCCTTTATGGATAGCGTTAAAACCATTAAAAGACACAGGGTCAGAAGTCTTCAGGTAAGTCTCCTGAAGAGATATTACAGAAGGGTTATAGGACTTGACTAAAAGATGTAACTCCTCAAAGTTAGCGTGAAAACACGACAATTCCACTGAAGCAGAGAGTCCATGATTATGTCTTGTATAATAACAATAATAATAAATAATACATAGTTCTTGTATAGCGCTGTTCTCCAGGAAAACACTGGACTCACTGCGCATGCACAACCTTCTCTCAGACACACGCACAATTATACACTACTTTAAGCCACCCCATCCCGTCCCAACACCTTACATTCACTTCCTCTAGGATCAGAATAAAAGGCAGTCAGTCAACAGTTAGCTAAAGATAAGCTAAGTGTTAAATGCCTGACAGAAAAGAAAAGTCTTTAAGTGAGCTTTGAACTGTGACAATGTGGGCAGACTCCGCATTTCAGTTGGTTGAGAGTTCCACACACTTGGGGCTAAAAAGGTGAAAGAACGCTCCCCGACAGTTTTCATGTTAAGCTTCAAGATTTTAAAAAGTTTTTCACTGGAGGAACAGAGGGTGTGTGATGGCTGATAAACAGACAGCTTGGCAGAAAGGTACGGCGGGAGAGATCCGTCAAAGTGCCGATAGGCAAAAGTTGCAATTTTGTACTGGCAGCGGAATTTTACGGGCAGCCAGTGCAGCTGCTTCAGTAGAAGCCTAACGTGGTCTCTCTTTCGTTTCTTCAAGATGAGATGCGCCACATTGTTTTGAATCATCTGCATGCATGAAATCTGATCCGCCGGTAAACCTGCCAGTACAGAATTGCAATAATCGAGCCTGGACGTAATGAATGCATTTACAAGTCTTGACGCCGCACTTTCTGTGAGATACGGTCTGAGGAAAGAAATTCTGCGCAGCTCAAGAAAACCAGCTCGGCAACGCTACTGATATGATCATGCATGAAGAGCGTTGAATCAATCTTCACACCCAGATATTTGACACAGTTCTGGAAGGGAACGCTGCAGCCACCAATGTTTGCAAACTCGCCGTCAATCAGACTAAGGCGAGACTGAGAGCCAGCAGGCATGACTTCGGTTTTGTCAGTGCTAAGCTTAAGTTTGTTGCTAGTCATCCAGGACACGATGTCGTCTATACAACACTGTACGCTCATCTTAGCGGAGCTGAAATGGCTAGGCACGCTACTTCTTGACAATTCAGTATCGTCAGCATACTTGTGAAAATCACACCCATGGGCAGCAATTACATCAGAGGTTGTGAATATAGAGTGAACTAAACAGGCCCTAATACGGAGCCCTGAGGGACTCCACACAACAAAAGACTAGAAGCAGATAGCTGGCCATTAACAATAACAGCAGGAGAACGATCCTTAACTATGAAGTAAACCAGGCCAGATTGATTGATTGTACATTGCTTAACATCCCAACAGCAACAAGACTTTTTCAGGACGTGCCTGCACCGCTTGTGAAAAAAATAAATAAACAGAATATTAAATGTATATCGCCAGCTGGTCTAATTCGCTAAATAAACCTAAGACCATTTAGCAACACACATCCAATATCAAGAGCTACAGGCAGCGCAGACAGTAGGGAGAGTTTTAAAAAAAAAATAGAGGTGAATGGACCAAGGGTTGACAGAAACACATGCCCCAGAATAGAGGGGAAAACCCACCCTGTGGTGACCCTGGGAACTAAAAAGTAGCTAACCCCACCCAAGTCCACCAGGGCAGACCCGGGTGGGGGTGAACCAGGCCAGGGCGGTACCACGGATGCCAAAGGTCACCTCTAACCTCTTCAGCAAAACAGAATGATCGAGCGTGTCGAATGCTGCACTGAGATCCAGCAAAGCAATGAGAGAGACAAGTCTCTCATCTGCTTTCACTAGCAGACCATCCAAGACGCTCAACACAGCAGTCTCCATGCTGTGATCCTTTCTGTATGCTGACTGATGCATTTCTAAAAGACCGTTTCCAGACAAATGGCTTTGTAGCTGCTTCAAAACAACCTCCAAAATCTTTGAAAGAAACGTAAGGTTAGAGACAGGTCTAAAATGCTTCAAGTCGTTTGGGTCCAGTTAAGGCTTTTTCAAGAGTGGTGTCACAACAGCATGTTTAAACTGAGTAGGCACTTCACCTATAGAGAGAGAGAGAGGCATTAACTATGGTGGTAATCAGTGGGAGGAGATCATTGATACACTGTTTTATGAGGGACGTGGGCAAGGGATCAAGCACACAGCTCTTTGTTGGTGACTTCATAATAAGTTCACGGATCTCCTGCTCAGTCACTGGCTCGAAACGAGACAGTGAAGGGCCAAAAATTGATTGATTGATTGTACATTGCTTAACGTCCCGACAGCAACAAGACTTTCTCAGGACGTGCCTGCACTGCTTGTGAAAAAAAACCCAACTAAACAGAATATTGAATGTATGTCGCCAGCCGGTCCAATACATTAAATAAACCTACAACATGGGGCCTAAATAAAGCTAAGACCATTTAGCAACACACATCCAATATCAAGAGCTACAGGCAGTGCAGGCAGTAGGGAGAGTTTAAAAAAGGAAAATACAGGTGAATGGACCAAGGGTAGACAGAAACACATGCCCCAGAATAGAAGGGAAAACCCACCCCATGGGGCTGACCAGGGTGACCCTGGGAACTAAAAAGTAGTTAACCCCACCCAAATCCCCCAGGGCAGACCCGGGCGGGGGGAGTGAAGGGCCATTATACACACCAAAAGTAGGGGGATCACATGAACAAGAGTCTAGTTCAGAGCGGATGTGCTTAATCTTATCCGAGAAAAAGTCACAGAAACGTTGTGGAAGGACATGGCTTGGCACATCCGTTGGAATGGGCGTGGTACGGGGCTTGCCCTGCAGCTCACTGAACACTGAGAACAGTTGCTAGGACGACGAGCTGGAGTCGATCTTGTCCTGGTAAAACTGTCTCCTGGCAGACTGTATGACTGCTGTAACTTAGGTCCTCACTTTCACGTAGATCTGTCTGTGGACAGTCAGACCAGTCCGTCTCCAATGACACTCCACGCGTCTCCATCGGCGGCGAGCTTCTCTGACGTCATCGGATAACCATGGGGTGGATGGTCGGTCCCTCACCAGCCTGGTGACAAACGGGGCGCGTCGGTCGAGCACCTGTCTAAGCCCGTTGTTGTAGGCGTCCACGAGCTGCTCAGGCTCCAATGTAGGTGTCTGACACACATCTGTAGCTGCTGCCATCTCCTTTACCTGGGCCTGAAAATCTGCGGACGAAATATTGCGAATGTTTCGTGACGTCACGAGTCGTTTACGGGGGCGAGGTCTGGTAACTGCAATAGTGCAAGCGACGACACTGTGATTGGAAAAACCAGGATAGTACTGCACTGATCTATGGGACAACATGCTGCCCTTGCTATGGACCACCGCCCAGTCAAGCGTGTGGCCACGCTTATGTGTAGGGACGCCAACAAGCTGTGCCAGATTGTGATCGCTCAGCATCGTCTTCAGACGGCTCACCTGGCAGTCAGTACTGTCATCAGAATGGAAGTTAAAGTCACCTAGGATGGAGAAATCGCAACACAAGTTCACGTATCGGGACATCAGCTCTGGGAATTCCCGAAGAAAAATGGAATCAGTCAGTTTATTGTGCCTACTCGGTGGCGGCCGGTAGAGGCACACAAGGGAAATGGAGGTCAGACTCACTGAAAGTTTAAGCTCAACAGCCTCCATCGATGTAAATTCAAGTGGTCTTAAAGAAACGTTGCAAAAAAGAGCTGACCTGATGACAAAACCGATGCCACCTCCTCTCGATCCAGTGCGGGGAAACGATCTGAAATCGTATCCCGCCGGGGTTAGAATAGCGACACAGGCCTCATCTCCCTACAGACAATATCACAATATCAGCGTCGTGGTCAAGGATCAAGTCATGAATTTCAGAGGCTTTCTGATGAACAGACTGCACATTTAAAGACAGTACCTTTATGTTGTTGCGTCTGTGTGTTTGTTTACGAACGCCGCCGCTAGTGTCTGCATTATCAGTAAAGGTGCACCAATCTGTAGTGCACGGAGGTGAGAGGTGGGGGTAAAAAGTTTCTTCCCCCCTTTTCTTTTGCTTTGGAAGGAGTAGAAGAAACAGAGGGGGCCGGCATATTTGTTTTGAAGGGGGACATCAGTGTCCCCCCTCTGGGCCCGTGCGCACAGCGGTCTGCGTTTTCTGGGACTTCTGGTTTTGGTCAGCAGCCTTAGAAGGCTGACCAGAGCAAAAAGTCTTTGTAGCTGACAGATTGACAGGCTGGGTGGGGCCTGAGGCTTAGGGGCAGCAGAAGGCAGTGCTACCAGACGGGCAGCGTCAGCCTTTTGCATTCCCTGGCTCCTCATCACCACTGGAGGAGGGTTACTCTCCAGGTGCTAGAGGATGATCCGAGGTGGGGCGATTCACATGCGAACACTGTGCAAAAGTCTTCATGGACGACCGCACACAAGAAGAAATCGAGTCGGCCATTTTAATAGCCACCCCAGGCATACACAGCCAACAACCCCCTGCCATGCAGCACACGGCCGAGATGTCAGCCCTGGCTGCCAACACGAAGACACCGTGCGACCTGCTGCGTAACTTGGAAGAGGCGCTTGGCAATCTTGCAACACAGGTGGCCACCTTACAAACCTCACATGAGGAGAGTAAGGCTACCATCTCTTCCCTAAAGGTGAGGTTAGCCAGCCGTGACACCAGCCACAAACCTGCGCCCCTTCGCTCACGCTGGCCGACCAGTATGAGCCCTCACACCTTAACCTCCCCCGCGCCCCGTGACCCCCGACAACAGCCAACCCCCAGCGGAGCGCACACGTCACGACAGCGCCGGCAGCGGTAACACCACCAGAAGCGAGAGCAGCGAAGTCAGCCTGGGGCCTGAATGGAAAACAGCGGAGTGGATCGACAACAACCCCGCACCGATTGTCTTGATTCTGCACGACTCTGTGCTGAACAGGATCGACTCAGACCGCCTGGGACACTCCTACGGCCTGAAGGTGACTAAAGAGAGGGCCTACACCGCCGAACAGGTCCAGAACTACGCCGTCAACAGTGCCAGCCAGAGTGAACCTGAGGCGGTTCTGCTTCACACTGGCATCAACAACCTAAAGACGGAAAGTGCGGAGGATGCCAGCTCCAAACTCATAGCGACTACTCTCGACCTCATGGACCTGCACCCCCGCAGCGCTATCATCATCTCAAGGGTAGTGCCGACCAACCACTCTGACCTGCAAGCCAAGAGGGAGCTGTTCAACGCCTTGGTATTTGCAGGTCTTCAGGGCAACGACAGGGTCTCCTTCCTTAGCCATGAGAACTTGTCGGGAAGAAGGAACCTGTATGACGGCCCCATCCACCTGTCAGAAAGTGGGGCCAGCTTGCTAGAGGCCAACGTCGGCCGCCACCTCAAGTCCCGGCTGTGGCACACCTCGAAATAGAAGCGACGCCACAGCAGGAACCACCAGCCAGCCAGCAGCAGCAGGAGGAGGACAAGCAGCAGAACCAGCACAAAGAGCGACACCAGCCCCACAACTACCGACGACACTACACCAAGCCACGACACTGGGGACCACGACACTACAGGCCTCTTCCACGCCACCACCGCTACAACAAACAGGAGGAGCAGCGCTACAACCACAGAGACCGCGACTACGACGACCGTTGGGCCGAGACCACCTACCAGGAACGACCGTGACAGCACTACGCTGACGACCGGCAGAACTCCGGGTACCTACCAGCAGCCTCCAGGACGCATCGGCTACAGAGGCCGGCGTGACGACCGAGAGAGTTTCTACAGGCGATAGACAACCTACCCGTCAGGTCTGTATAGATACATGCTCCATCTCACATTGTTTACCGCTACCATTTCATCTTGACATACTAACTTACTAATGCCTACTAACCTAATGAGGAGTATGATCGTTATATGTAGGTAAGGCACTACAGCGAACATCTTTGTTCACCTTGCATATTACTAATGTTTCACTTACTTACTCACCGTAACCCACATCTATTACTTAATTTCATACCATATTCTACGGATGTCTCTGTGACTCGTTTTGTAAGCTACTATGAGAATGTTATGCTGTGTAACTAACCCTTCGATTACTTGTAGATGCACTGTATGTTGCATAGGATATATGACAAAAAAGTACCTTCAGAGTCTGTCATGGAACATCAAGGGGCTAAAGGAGACAACAGACGGACTAAGAATAAACAAACTCGTAGAACCTGAAGTAACCAGAAGACTTGAAAGATATGACATAATATTCCTACAAGTACAAGAAACCCATCAAGACGATAGTTGTGAACGTCCGTTCCGGGATTCTCGAGCGCTTTATCATTCCACAGACAAAAAAAGGGGAAGATCACACAAAGCCTTGGGCGGCATACTAGTACTGATCAAAGAAAGCCTACGAGAGAGCGTCAAATGTCTGCCATGTAGCAACAGCGACATTGTTTGGCTCCAAATTAAAATGGACGAAACACGCGAGACACTATACACCGGCAGTGTATACATCCCCCCCCCCCCCCTCCCTGAAAACTCCACATACGGCAGAGACCATACCGCGGGTATCTGGGTTAAACTACAGCAGGATATTGATTACTTCTCGTCATCCGGCAACATTATAATCTGCGGAGATTTTAACGCCAGGACGGGTTCGCAGTCCGACTTCATCCACCTAGACAGCGTAGGAAACCAAAACCATCTGCCGGAACACTACCAGTTTGATAACATACATGCCAGAACATCCATGGATGCCACGGTCCACAAATACGGCAGGCGGCTAACGAATATATGTCTGGAAAGCAACCTCTTCATCCTAAACTGTCGGACCCTTGGCGACCTGACAGGTAGATTGACCTGTCACACGCCACAGGGGAGTAGCGTTGTCGACTACTTTGTTTGCAGCCAGCAGCTCTCCGTGGACGTAGTGAAGCTCACTGTTAAAGATCTAACACCGTACTCAGACCACTGCCCGCTAGAACTCAGGATATAATATATGATGTTGAAACACAAAAACAAGCGCGATAGAAATATAGCACGAACCCCCAGCAACTACGCGGCACAAACAGACACGGCTAAACAATACACATGGGATCAAGACTCAGCGGATAATATTATGCGCGCGCGTTCCTGTCAGCCGAGGTACACGCACTGCTAGACAACGTCACAAACATAACCGGTCACTCTAACCATAACGCGGATAAAGTAGAGGATATGGTACAATGTCTCTCAAAGGCGTTGATCGGGGCCGCGGAGCTGTCACTGAGACAGAAACCGCGGCCCGGTTCTCTCCGTAAACATAGGAGGAAAAGACAACAAAGAAATGGTTCAGTCGCGGCTGCATAGGAATGAGAAAGGACCTGAAATCTCTGCTCAACGCAGTAAATAGAAATCCAGGCAACTTCGAACTCAAATTCAAATATTTCAGTAAGAGGAAATCCTATAATAAATTCATCAAGAAGACAAAAGCCGAGTACAAAAGAAAACTAGTGGATACCCTTAACGAAGCAATAGAAAAAGACCCAAATGCAATCTGGGCAGCAGTAAGAGAACTAAAAAATGTAGATACCCCAGTAGGTGCAGGAAAAACGTCAGCGCTGCAAAATGGCTAAGCCACCTAGAGAACATAGTAGCTAGAGAGGCTGACGTTCAAGAGGAGAGAAAACGAGAGGTAGAAGTTAAACTGGAGCTCAAAGAGAAAGAACCATGTTTCAATAGCTTAGATTTCCTAATCACCAAAAAGAAATAGAAACAGCTGTTAAACATCTAAAAGTGAAAAAGGCAGGAGGCAAGGACGGCATATCCAACGAAATGATAAAAACCAGCCTGCCCTACACTATCAACAGCCTGAGAGCTTGCTTCAACGCTATTCTAACCTCGGGGCACTATCCGCCTTCGTGGAAAACAGGTGTCAGTATCCCACTCCATAAAGGCAGAGACGTGACTCACCCAAATAACTACCGAGGCATAACTCTCACAAGTGCACTTAGTAAGCTGTTTTGCCAGGTCATCAACTAGAGAATAGTCAACTACCTCGAACAAAATAAACTTTACGCCCCAGAACAGGCGGGATTCAGAAAAACACAAAGGACCACAGACCAAATATTCATGCTCAAACACATAGTCGATAAATACCTAAAGTCCCCAAACGGCAGACTATACTGCTGCTTTGTGGATATGCAAAAAGCTTTCGACAGTGTGTGGCATGACGCCATGTTATTAAAGCCTAAACGTAGGCATGGCGGGCACTGCTATAACGTAATCAGAAACATGTATAGTCAGTCAACCGTGTGCATGAAAGTACTCGATGGGTACAGACAAGACATACCTTTAAAAAAGGAGGTGCAACAAGGAAATAATCTAAGCCCTACTCTGTTCAATATTTTCATCAACGACCTCCCAAACTGCTTAAAGGATGAAGACTCCCCAACCATTAACAACACGACAGATACTGAAATACCGTGCTTACTGTACGTAGACGATCTAACGGTTATGTCCACTACAAAAGCTGGCCTCCAGAACAAATTAAACAAACTGCATAAATACTGCGAGGACTGGGGCCTGACTGTCAATAAAAACAAAACAAAGATAATCGTATTCGCACGAGCAGCACCAAAAGTACCGACCATATTTAGGCATGGAAACGATTTAATAGAAACTGTGGATACATACAAGTACCTAGGGGTAATGTTCAATAACACAGGTAGCTTTACATCAGCACAAGACCACCTAATGAGACAAGCCAGCAAAGCCGCTCACGCCCTTAAACGCTCACTATACAAACAAAACCTATACACTAAAACGATAATGCAACTGTTTGACTCGCTAGTGGTCCCTGTCGCAACATATGCATCAGAAGTATGGTTCCCTTTCACACTAAAGGCAAATATTATTGACAGTGACCTGAGTCACCTCTTCGATGACTTCATGAAGGGACAAATGCCTCACGAGTGCATTCAACTGAAATTTGCTAAGTCTATCTTAGGCATCCACAAAAAAAGCTATGAATATTCCGGCCCTAGCTGAGATCGGACAGTTCCCTGTGAGCATCAGAGTATCGGTCCAAGTGATAGGTTTTTGGCTTCACATGCTAAACTCTGATAGCACCCCCTACCTCAAACAGGTGTATCACGAACAGCTCGAGACCACCGCCCCGTGGGTCGCTTTTACAAGACAAATTCTCTGCTCACTGGGCTTTCGCCACGTGTAGGATAACCAGTGTACATTCAGGGGAACCTCACTTAAAACAGCCCTCCATAGAAAACTAGAAGAGCAATACACTAGATACTGGAACAGAATTAAGCGGAGCAACACATCTAGACTGACCTTCTATAACAAAGCAACCGATAAATACGGAATACAAAGCTACCTTATGCACACCAAAATACGAGAACACAAACAAGCCCTCAGGAAGTTACGAGTAAGTGCCCACATGCTAGAATAGAAAGAGGCAGGTATACAAACACATCCCGGGAACATAGCCTATGTCGCGCGTGTGGAGTAGTAGAGGACGAAATTCACATGCTAGACGATTGTAGCTTATATATTCAGCTCAGAACTCAGCTAGCTTTAAGTACAGACTGACATAAGCCAAGCCAACTACTAGCCAGGGAGGATGCACGGTGCACTCTAGCAAAGTTCGTATTGGACTGCTTCTCCATAAGGGAGAGAAACGTAACGACCATACAGCATTGATACTGCCTACCCTCCTCTCTCTTCTTTTTCACGCCCCGGACCGTCGGAGATGCTACAAGACCAGACGGAACCACGGACCATGCGAAAATCATCAGCGGTCACAGGAATAATACAGACAGGACTCCACGAACAAAAACACTACGCGGTGAACACCAATGAACTGACTTACTGCCGACAGAAAAGTGCAAAGAAATTCCGTGTGGACTGAAAGAGCTTAAAGAATGATATAAAGTAATGTACATGATACTCACAAACCAGATAGGTGAGGCTAGCGCTGGCAGAATTGTATGCATACCAAGGGGAACGACTCAGCACTGAACAGACAACAGTTAGATCCCCAGCCCAATTCTGCCAGCGCTAGCCTCACCTATCTGGTTTGTGAGTATCTATAACTCGAGGCACACTTGTATCGTTAGATTGTGGTGTATTGTCTTGTGCATCTACTGTGGGAATTCAGGGTATTTACCCAACCACATTTCGTAGTGCACGTTTGTGTTTGTGTATGCATGTTTCTCCTGCCTACTACCTAAGTTCCGGAGAAAAACATGGGTTATATAGAGAGACCTGATGCATCCTTTTAGGGATGTTGATGATCGTCGCGTCTTATACCTGCGTATTTCTCTGTGGGCTGGCGATTGGGTGCCTGATAGGTGGGGGCAGGGGATCTAACTGTTGTCTGTCCAGTGCTGAGTCGTTCCCCTTGGTATGCATATAATGTACATGATAGTTAAGTCCGATCCATCTGTGTCCTTTGGCCCCAATGGGCCCCTCGACAAAACGTTGTTCTGTTCTGTTCTGCCTGCCACTGCAGTACTAAATGTAAACACAGCGGTGTTGCTAGAGTTTGAGGCATCCCCAGCTGCACCAGGGCCTTCAACCAAGTTTTTTGCGTCTGCAAAGGACGGCCCCTTCTCCACACGCACCTGCTAATCTTGCACTCGGATATCCAATGAGGGCATTTCTTATCCGAAGCCATGTGCGGCCCCTGGCAATTTACACACAGTCCGGGCTAAGTGCAACGGGCGCATGAAGCTGCCTGTCTTCTGCCCATGGCCATACTTTTGGCACTTAAAGCACCGGAGTGGGAGAGGTTGGTTGGTTGCATATTGCTTAACGTCCTGACAGCAACAAGACTTTCTGCCTGCACTGCTTGTGGGAAAAAAAAACTAAACAGAATATTGAATCTATGTCGCCAGCCGGTCCAATACGTTAAATAAACCTACGACATGGGGCCTAAATAAAGCTAAGACCATTTAGCAACACACATCCAATATCAAGAGCTACAGGCAGCGCAGACAGTAGGGAGAGTTTAAAAAAGGAAAATACAGGTGAAAGAACCAAGGGTAGACAGAAACACATGCCCCAGAATAGAGGAGAAAACCCACCCTGTGGGGCTCACCAAGGTGACCCCTGGGAACAAAAAAGTAGTTAACCCCACCAAAGTCCCCCAGGACAGACCCGGGGGGTGGGGGGGGGGGGTGGGAGTGGGAGAGGGACGTACTTCTTCACTTTCAAGGTGTAATAACCTCCCCAGACGGTAATAGGAGGGATGCGGGTGCCAAACGTCAGGATAATGGTAGAGAGACGGATCTCCCCACCACCTCGCTTGGAAATGAAGCGCCTGACGTAAGTCACCCATGTGACTTGAGGTTCTGTACAAGTTCATCTTCTGACAGTTCTGCCAATGCTTGATCTTTTATCACACCTCTACAAGAATTCATCGTTTTGTGAGGTGTGACCTCCACTAAGTGTCTCAGATGGAAGAGAGCCTCAGTAGCCCATTGGAGTGTGCCCGGGTACGGCACTCTACCAGCAAGTCACCTGACCTGAGGAGCTGGGCATCAGGCCTGCCAACACGGCTCCTGAGGTCTCCCCCACAAGAAAAGGATGCAGTTTAGAAACAGGCATCTCTTTGACTTTGCTATGGACAATGAGGAAGCGAGGCCAGACAGCCGATGTCGAGGCGTCACTTCCTCACAGTCGGAGACACAGTCATATTCAAAGGCAATGTTTATGTGTCGTTTTGTACCAGTCTTTTTGTTTGTTTTGTTTTGTGCCATAACTAATATCATAAAAGAATTCATCCTCCGGGGGTCCCCGCCCACCACCGAGCCCAACAAGGGAACATGCATTTGTCGGCAGGTCTCCAGCTGACGCACGATGGAGACTGCACAAAGATATACTTGGGGGGTTTAGCCTGATTGTACCATCTGAGCCACTGCCTTCGATCACGGTGTTGAATGCAGGGGAATACTGGCGTAAAGCACGTAATCAGCAACATAGGCTACAGCGTGGTGCTACGTATATCAACAGTGGTACAGGGCTCAACGTGACAAGAGCCGATTGACTAGGCCGGTACTCCTAGCCTCTTGTTTAAGTAGGTCAAGGCCAAAGTGGAGTGTTGGCACCAGTGAGCCGCAACCCAAAGAGAACCTCATCCACCAGGATCCTCTTCTCCCCTGACATGGGTCTCCAAGCACGGCAAACACTTGGGATCCAAGGACCACAAACTAATGAGTATTCTTAAGGACCAATCCAACATGGTAAGACCTGGGTTAGCACAGCTCCTTAAAAACCGGACCAGAGAAAAAGACTTAACAACATATCTTCTGATGTCAAGTCTTATCCCGGACAAAGATGGCACCCCTTCGCTAGCCCACTCAGTCAGTGACTGAGTAGACTACCCACCCACGCCACATAGAGACTGGTGCCGAGTGGGCAGTTTTGTCTTAGGGGGGAGGTGTGTCACGACACTTTTTTCCCCTTATTTTTTTTTTTTTTTTGTAGGGGTGTTAAATTTAGAGAGGTGACTGAGATTAGTTAGTCACTGGTAAAACGATAGCATAGGTGAGTTGTTTGGCCTTTACACGAGGATACGACCATGGTCACTACGGAGCCGGTGTCCGAGGAAGAGAGAGAGAAAAACGCTGCGATGACTGAACCCCTGGCTTATCCCGTCTTTGTCTTCGTCCCAGCCGTGGCGTCTTCACGGATGAAAGTGAGTTCACACAACAATTTTTTAGTGGCCATTTGCTCGGGGGGTTTGTCTGTGTTTGCTTGTTCTTATTTTTTGGGTTAGCGAGTATGTGGGACTAGGGGTATGAATGTAGAAATGTCATTTATTTGGTAGCATCGAGTGTCGGAGGGTAATTTCGGACGTGAGTTATATGGTAATGTGTAAATATACTAATGGCCAAAACTTAAGGGCCACCCCACTTTTTTGTGTCAATGTTTATCGTCGTAAGTACGCTAATAAAATACATTGTCCTTTCGATCCTAATGGGTTAAAAGTTGACCTTAGACAGTCCACTGTACAGGGAACAATAGACAATTCATCAATTGCCATGAACGTGTCAAATGCACATGAAACATCGTCAGTTTTTTGTGAAAAGCTGTGCGATATTGGCAAGCGTACCAAAGGCAGGCAGGTGGGAAAACTCGGTAAAGTCGTGATGCACATGCTAAAGGGGTCAGTCGTGAACGCTGAGCACTTATGTTTCGCTACAAATACCGGTACAGTAGGGGCTTAATTGTCACTTTCCTAACCATGCCACCACGATGAAGCCTAACACCAGTAGATCAAGGCCGGGCGCTAGCATGGCTGCAGGATGGAATTTCCGGACAAGAAGTTGGGAGATGTCTTGGGGTGTCCCATTCAGTGATCCAGAAGCTCCTGGCACAATTCCAAGAAACTGGAAGGGTAGAACGACAACCGTGCTCAAGCAGAAGGGACCAGGGCTTCTGTTTTCACAACAGGTTAAAGGGTCTGTAGACCCCCAGGTATAAATTTTAGAGGGTACACAGACCCCCATCTGAGCATAATGGAGGGTCCACATGTAACCTATATCACCTCTGTGATAGGTTAATAAGTTGTATTTTGAGTAAGCATAGTGGATTGACATTAGAATTGTTGTTGTTTTCCCTTTTTAGACAGAGACCAGTAAATTCTCCTTTTTTCCTCAGGCATATTTTTAGTTTTGGTTTTGGAAATGACCTTGTAATAATATTGCCACAATACTTTTTGATGTTGAAGCAGGCCACAGTGGACCTCGATGATGACGACGCAGTGTACATCAGGTATCGTCTCGATGGCAGCCTGTTCAACCTCAGACGACTGCAGGCCCACACGAAAACCCTAGACCAACTGATTGTGAGCTGCTCTTTGCTGATGACGCTGCCCTCGTTGCACACACAGAGAGAGCCTTGCAGCGCATTACGTCCTGCTTCGCAGATGCCGCCCAGCTCTTTCGACTTGAGGTCAGTCTGAAAAAGACAGAGGTCCTTCATCAGCCGGCACCCAAGGAAGAGCATCGCCCTCCCCACATCACCATCGGCGAGTCCGAACTGAAGTCTGTTCACCAGTTTACCTACCTTGGCTGCATCATCACGTCAGACGCCAAGCTGGACAAGGAGCTGGACAACAGGCTGGCAAAAGCGAACAGTGCTTTCGGGCGACTATTCAAGCGGGTGTGGCACAATCAACAGCTCAAAAAAAGGCACCAAGATCAGCGTGTACAGAGCTGTCGTCCTCACCACCCTGCTGTACGGTTCCGAGTCCTGGGCCCTCTACCGCAGCCAACTACGACTCCTCGAACGATTTCACCAGCGCTGCCTGCGTACCATCCTGGGCATTCACTGGAGTGACTATGTCACCAACGTCGAGGTCCTTGAACAGGCGGAAACTGAGCATCGAGGCTTTGCTGCTGCGGACACAGCTTCGCTGGGCGGGGCACGTCTCCAGGATGGAGGATCATCGCCTACCCAAGATCACTCTGTTCGGCGAGCTCGCCACTGGACACCGAGACAGAGGGGCACCAAAGAAGAGATACAAAGACGGTCTCAAGAAGTCACTTAGTGCCTGCCAAATCGACCACCGCCAGTGGTCTTCGCTTGCTGCAGACCGTGACACCTGGTGCTCCACCATTCACATGGCAGCCGTCTCCTTTGAGGACTCTCGCAGAGCTAACCTTAAGGACAAGCGGCTCAGAAGAAAAAACAGAGTTGTCATAACTCAGAACCCTGACCAGACCTTCCCCTGCAGCCACTGCGGTCGAACCTGCCTGTCCTGGATTGGCCTCCGCAGCCACGAAAATGCCTGCAGACGACGTGGGCAAGCCCTATAGAATCTTCGTTCGCGAAGTCAAGCCAAGACTTTTTGGTGTAGTTTGTAATATTTTAGTAATTATTTTGGTTCCGATTTTTTACTTCCTGTTGTGGCAATTTCCTCTTTGGTAATTCCTCTTCCTCTGGCATTTCATTGTTTGAGCGGGGACAGAGAGCATGCACTTACTTCTCGTTCTCGGATGCTAATTCAGGTTGGTAAAGTGTTTTAATTAGGAAATATTGTTGATTTCATTTAGGGACTGCATTAAATTTATAGGATGAATGTCTTTTTATGCGAATTACACTGTGATGCGGCACTGTGCGCTGGGCATCACTCTGGTGAGGAGGACATCACTGAGGTCCCTCTGACACACTAGGACATAGTCAATAAGGTGCCAGTGTTTGGAGCGAGGATGCATCCAGGTGGTCTTTCGACTGTCCTTTTGCTGAAAAGTAGTGTTGGTGATGACCAGTTGCTGCTCTGCACAGAACTCCAACAGTAGGCGGCCATTGTCATTGCCGTTCCCGACGCCATGCTTGTCGAGGACTCCTTTCCAGGCTTCAGAGTCCTGGCCCACTCTGGCGTTGAAGTCACCAAGGACTTTGTCGTCTGCAGGGGTGCTCTGTATGAGGCTGCGCAGGTCAGTGTAAAACTTGTCCTTTTTAGCAGGCTCTGCCAGGAGGGTTGGGGAGTACAAACTGAGAAGGGTGACGTGTTGCTGGTGTCTCAGTGGAAGGCGCATGGACATGATGCGGTCTGAGTGACCCGTTGGTAGGTTTTCCAGCTTAGTCGCAATGGAGGTCTTGACCATGAAACCCACGCCTGAGAGCCGTCTTTCTGATTCAGGCCTGCCTGACCAGAAGAGGGTGTACCCAGCGCCAAGTTCTTGGAGGCTGCCTTTCTCCGGAAGGCGTACTTCACTGAGCGCGGCAATGTCGATGTTTAACCTCCGCAATTCATGGGCAATGAGGGCGGAGTGACGTTCAGGGCGTCCGCTGTCTGTTTTGTCGAGCATGGTTCGGATGTTCCAGCATGCTACGTTGAGTCTGGTCGTGGTCGTCATGAGAGTGGATCCGTTATTCTTTTTTGTTTTTTGACCGCAGGAGATGATGCCCGTTGACCGCGGCTAGCCAGCTGGGGTTGCGAGGGGACGAGCTTTGGTTAGGCCACCTTTTCTAGGCCCCTCTCCGTGTGGAGCAAGCAGTGCTGTCCCTAGAGAAGGCTGCTTGGTCGTTCAGGGTGTGCCGAGTGATGTTGTCATCCCCAGGTCAACATCAGGCGACCAATATCCTGAACCGCCTGCATGCAGGTTTGAGACTGCGGCTTCCAGTGACATCTTTCACCTGCCGTTTCGCCCCTCGCCACAGGACTTGGAATGGTCAGTGTCATGGTCCGTGCCACACTGACCACCTTGTCCACTGCAAACTCAGGCTCCATGTCAAGCCAAAACCCAAGAAATCGGGCCCCCCCCAAGAAAAAGCTTGATGTTGCCAGCCTTCAGCGTGACGACGTGAAAGCTGCCTTTCAGACAGATTTACAGCGCAGGCTCAAAGACACAGCGGACCCAGCAGACTCCTCCCCTGAAACACTCTGGGAACAACTGAAAACTGCTATTGCAAAATCCTCTGCAGAAGTCTTGGGTTTCGCTAGAAAGAAAAACAAAGATTGGTTTGACGAAAACGATGTTGAGATCCAGGAACACCTAGCAAAAAAAAGAGCCGCCCATCAGGCCCATCTAGCCCAGCCTTCCTGCCCTGTGAAGAAGTCTGCCTTCCGCCTCGTCTGCAGCAGTCTCCAGCGCAAGCTCAGAGATCTCCAGAATGAGTGGTGGACCAGACTTGCACAGAGGACCCAGCTTTGCACTGACAATGGTGACTACAGGGGCTTCTACGAAGCACTGAAAGCAGTGTATGGCCCCAGGCACCTGGTACAAAGTCCCCTGCGAAGCGCGAATGGCCAGGCACTCCTCACAGATAATACCTCCATCTTGAACCGCTGGTCGGAGTACTTTCAGAGCCTCTTCAGCGCTGAGCGCATTGTTCAAGAAGCAGTCGTCCTACAAATCCCACAACTCCCAGTAAAGGTTGAATTGGACGAACCGCCCACCGCTGAAGAGACCCTCACAGCCATCCACCAGCTCAAGAGTGGCAAAGCAGCAGGCATTGATGGAATACCGCCAGAGATCTGGAAACATGGAGGCACAGCACTGCACAACAAGCTCCATGACCTCTTTCTCTGCTGCTGGGAGGAAGGAACACTACCAAAGGATCTCCGTGATGCTGTCGTTATCACCCTGTACAAGAACAAAGGCAAGAAGTCTGACTGTTCTAACTATCGGGGAATCACCCTGCTGTCCATTGCTGGGAAAATTCTTGCAAGGCTGCTCCTGAATCGGCTGGTACCTGCCATCGCTGAAGACCACCTCCCAGGGGGCCAGTGTGGCTTCAGAGCCAACAGGAGCACCACCGATATGGTCTTTGTGCTGAGACAGCTTCAGGAGAAGTGCCGCGAGCAGAACAAAGGGCTGTACGTAACATTTGTCGACCTAACAAAAGCGTTCGACACTGTGAGCAGGCAAGGCATGTGGCACATCCTGGAGCGACTTGGTTGTCCCCCAAAGTTCCTCAGCATGATTGTCCAGCTACACGAGAACCAGCAAGGCCAGGTCAGACTCAACAATGACCTCTCAGAACCATTCCCTATTCTCAACGGCGTAAAGCAGGGCTGCGTGCTGGCACCGACCCTCTTCACCATCTTTTTTAGCATGATGTTGAAGCAGGCCACAGTGGACCTCGATGATGACGATGCAGTACATCAGGTATCGTCTCGATGGCAGCCTGTTCAACCTCAGACGATTGCAGGCCCACACGAAAACCATAGACCAACTGATTCGTGAGCTGCTTTTTGCTGATGACGCTGCCCTCGTTGCACACACAGAGAGAGCCCTGCAGCGCATCACGTCCTGCTTCGCAGACGCTGCCCAGCTCTTTGGACTCGAGGTCAGTCTGAAAAAGACAGAGGTCCTCCATCAGCCGGCACCCAAGACAGTATCACCCTCCTCACATCACCATTGGCGAGTCTGAACTAAAGTCAGTGCACCAGTTTACTTACCTTGGCTGCATTATCACGTCGGATGCCAAGCTGGACAAGGAGCTTGACAGCAGGCTGGCAAAAGCGAACAGCGCTTTCGGGCAACTTTTCAAGCGGATGTGGTACAATCAACAGCTGAAAACAGGCACCAAGATCAGCGTGTACAGAGCTGTGGTCCTCACCACCCTGCTGTATGGTTCCGAGTCCTGGGCCCTCTACCGCAGCCAACTACAACTCCTCAAACGCTTCCACCAGCGCTGCCTGTGCACCATCCTGGGCATTCACTGGAGTGACTATGTCACCAACGTTGAGATCCTTGAACAGGCTGAAACTGTGAGCATCGAGGCTTTGCTGCTGCGGACACAGCTTCGCTGGGCGGGGCATGTCTCCAGGATGGAGGATCATCGCCTACCAAAGATCACCCTGTTCGGAGAGCTTGCTACTGTACACCGTGACAGAGGGGCACCAAAGAAGAGATACAAAGACGGTCTCAAGAAGTCACTTAGTGCCTGCCAAATCGACCACCACCAGTGGTCTTCGCTTGCTGTGGACCGTGACACCTGGCGCTCCACCATTTACAAGGCAGCCGTCTCCTTTGAGGACTCTCGCAAAGCTAGCCTTAAGGACAAGTGGCTCAGGAGAAAAAACAGAGATGCCGCAACTCAGAACCCTGGCCATACCTCCCACTGCAGCCACTGCGGTCGAACCTGCCTGTCCCGGATTGGCCTCCGCAGCCACGAACAAGCCTGCAGACGTCGTGGGCAACTCCTATAAAATCTTCGTTCGCGAAGTCAAGCCAAGAGACTGTGATGCAGGGGATATCCTTGGATTGTAATAGTACAAGAACCACGTGTATCTTTGTCTCTGCATGTATCTGTGGAATTGGTAATATCTTGGGTGTTTTGACTTTGAGCCATATATTGATTAGTGTTTGTAATTGATTAGTGTTTGTAACTGGATTTTAACCTGCAGTCTTAAATGGGGCTTAAAGGGTGGATTTCTTGGTGTTGGGATGATACAATCGCGCGTAGGGCTGTTGTATTAACCGACATGTATTAAACTTATGGAATAAGTTTAAACAGGGTGATTTGTATAGCTTTGTTGCGCTTGAGCTGCTCGGTCCAGATCAGACAAGCATAACATAGCCCTAATATATTGTGTTTTTGCTGTAAGGGGTTTTGCAGTCAAATCGAAGGATCTATTTTGTATTGGGTCCCACGGTGTGCTCAATTATATGTTCTACTTCTAGTCTGAATATTTGTAAGGGGAAACAACCATTGCTTTTGTTGTATGTTATGGCACCTATATTTTTGTTGTTGTTTATTACAGTGTCCACGGATCGGGTTGCTGTCAATCTGCTCTCTCATGCTTTATTTTGTCTCTAGTCACTGATGTTTTTGTGTTGCCATACAACTGGTTAATTGATGTTGTAGTGAAAATAAATATCTTTTTAAACTGTTTGGGAAAACCTTTTGGTATTATTTTCTGAGGGAGAGGAAAGGGGTGTTAATTAAGGATCATCTTTTCCTGAAGAATCTGGGTTACACACAAATTTATTTAAAAACAAGAAAGGCAAAGCCATTATGGCTCACGTGTATGACCGATTTACATATATGTGTGACCTTTGTGACAAGGGCTGGCTTCTGCAGCAGCAAAATCCACGTTTTCTGAAAATGTAAGCATTTTTCACACATCTGTCTGACCCTTGACTTTTGTGATGAGTTGACTAAATTAGTATGCATAGGAAGGTTTTATCACATCAGCTATCTTTGTACCAAATTTGGTTGTAGCAAGTTTGGGTTAAGGTTTAAAGTTGTGAATAGTATTTGAGAAAAAACATTTGTCAAAATATGGCTATTTTCCTCCTATTTCCGGAGCCCTTGTGACCCTTGACCTTTCCGAGGGGTCATCAAATTAGTATGCATAGATAGGTCTTACCATCAGGTATCTCTGTACCAAGTTTGGGTTTGAAGTTGTGAATAGTCAGGGGTGGGATTCTAGTAACAAACAAAAAAAGAGGAAGATGCTCCACCTTCCCCGCGAAAAATTATCTTCCGTCCACTCCCACTTCCACTTATTTTTCAAACAATTTTCATCAACGGATAGCGCACTCTGTCTTTGAACAATATCCTTTCTCACCGCCATTTTCTACTGCGACCTAAAGCTACGGGAAGTATTGGGCGACAGTGAACCAAACTACATACAAATCCGATCCATTTGAGAATTTTGATCCATTAAAGAAGAAACATGTTTTTTAGTGCTTTTTATTGTTGTTTTTATATGCGGAAAATAAGTCTGCTTCAGCGGAATTGTGAAAGAGTGTTCGCGGAAATCAGCGAAAATGCTGAAAAATCCCACCCCTGATAGTATTTGAGAAAAAACATCTGTTGTCAAATATGGCTAGTTGTCACCTATTTCCTGAGCTCTTGTGACCCTTGAGCTTTCTGAAGGATCAACCAAATTCGTACGTATATAAAGGTCTTGCCATCAGGTATCTTTGTACCAAGTTTGGGTTTGAAGTTGTGAATAGTATTTGAGAAAAAATAAATTATGTCAAAATATAGCTGTTATTTTTATATGTAATAAATGTTGTCGTAATTGTTTCCTCTGGTGTTTGTGTTAGTGTGGGTTGGTTGTACTCGAGTGGTAGCGCTCATAGTTCGCGCCCCGGAAGCAGGGGTCGTGATATACATCATTTGTGCATTATACATGATGAAATCTTGGTGTACATGTAGAGTATTATTGAACACACTTAGTCTACTCACGTAAATATGCAATCCTAAAAACTCATTTCTAACCACTCTTTGTAAGCATACCATCCTATAACTGAAGAAATGTTGCCACATAAACTAATTTCACAAAAAAGACACTCATATAGTGTACACTGTAAATTAATGGACACCATAAAGGAGGTAATTAAACGCAGTCACTGACAACAAAAAAACCCCACAATTTTCATTTCTCAGCACTATTTCTTAGCACATCACCCCGTAAGTGATGCCTGAAAAATAATTAGCACATTGCTTGATTTATACAAGCACCTACGATGAGGTTTTTCAGCTTTTGACAACAAAAGCGAGTCTCTGTATGACAAAAAATGTTCACAAAAGTGAGGAAGATAACATGTGGAGGGGCCGTCTCATATTGCGGAGGGCTTGTTTCTGGCCGAGGATGAGTCTGAATGCATTCTAGGAAAAGAATAAATATGATAATAGTTTATTAACACAATCACGAACATTACTAAATGGTCACTATAGTATTTTTTTTCGGACTATGGACCTCAGGTACATTGTGCATGTTAAAGTGTTCGTCTTGCTTCCCATAATAATAATAATAATAATTACGGTATTTATAATGCGCTTATCTTATAATAATTATAACTCTAAGCGCGCACTCACAACTTGCACACTTTAGACAATGACTCGCGTACCACAAATAGTGAAAATACATTACGACGGTCAGCTTGGGGTGGGGAGTGTAGTGATATAGTGCTAGAACTGTTGGAAGAGGTGAATTTTGAGGGCGGACTGGAAGGAGGAGAGAGAGTGTTTCTGACGAAGAGAGAGTGGGAGGGTGTTCCAGGTGGATGGACCGTAGATGGAGAAGCAGCGGGGGCCGAAAGTGCTGAGTTTGGTGCGGGGGATGAGGAGGCGGAGAGGGTCGGAGGTGGAGCGGAGGGAGCGGGAAGGAGTGTAGGGGTGAAGTAAGTTGGAGAGATAGGTAGGAGCGTAGTTGTTCAGGGATTTGTAGCAGAGAGACAGAATCTTGTATTGGATGCGTTGGGGAATGGGGAGCCAGTGAAGGAGCTTGAGCAGGGGTGTGATGTGGTCAGATTTTTTCTTTCTGAGGACGAGGCGGGCAGCATTGTTCTGGACGCGCTGTAGAGTGAGAGTGGTAGAGCGAGGAAGGCCGGAAAGGAGAGAGTTGCAGTAGTCGATGCGAGATAAGATGAGAGAGACAGCGAGTTTGGTGGCAGCTTTGGTAGTGAGGTATTTTCTGATCTGACTGATGCGGCGGAGGAGGAAATAACATGCCTGAGAATCAAGCGCAGATAACTGAAAACCGCCAGCAGTATGGTGACATTCTCATAGCAAGTGAGATTTGAACTCTTGCACAGTTTATAATGGAAAATGTACCTGGGGTACAGTTAATAAGACACTGTCCGATAAAAGTATACCATAGTCACGATAGTGACCACCAAAACAGTCAAAGTAACAGTTAGGATACAATGGGTATAGAAATAAAAATAAAAATAAGTACCCAACGGAGAAAGAAACACGCTTAGAAAAGACGGGTACAACACAATGTCTTTTCTAAGCGTGTTTCTTTCTCCGTTGGGTACTTATTTGCATTGTACACGCTTGGCAGTCACCTTTTTGGTCTGGTTTGCACAATGGGTATAAGTGTGCTGGATTGTTGGCATAAAGACAGGAATGGAAGGTTTCACATGCAAAGGACCATCTTATAAGAGCCTTAATCTGAAAAAAGAATCTGCCTCTCACATCAACAGTTCTGCAAAACAACCCAAAAATATATATATATGACCTATAGCCAAAAGGTGTTACTGAAAAGGCAACAAGGGTGCTTGAAAGTAAAAAGTGATAGAATTACATGAAAAATCCGCGTTGGACAGTTTATGGCATGTGCAAATAGTATGTAAAGTGGGAATATAGTCTGTTCCTTAGTTTCAGAGAAATCTCATTCAGAACTTTTTATATGACATTATGTCGGAGGTCAGGTATTACAACACAACCGTGTAAGTTTTGGTTTTGTTATTGATCCAAGTTGGAAAATGTTTACTTGAACAGTTAAATGGATTAGTAAATGTGAATTTCTGTTGCAAAACTAAATCATTAAGGTTTTCTGGGTGTCACTGAAAAGAATGAATTGTTGTAATACCTGACATCCGACACAGGTGCTTCTTTCTATTTGTTGTAAATGTGAAATGCAGCCACATTCTCTTTCAAACCACATTCTCAGGGATGTAAAAAGAATTAAGAGAGACAACAGCAACATTTCCTATGATCATTTTATTTCAAGTACAGGAAGAATAAATGCAAATTCAGGAAAACAGATATTATGTCGAACGTCATAATTACAACAAACTGAACGGAGGTTTAACATTTATCCATCCAAAACCACAAGTTCGCTCACAAGTCACTTGTCTTCCGCTACAAACACTGCATATACACATTTCCTCATTTACCTGAACTGCTGATCACTCCGCAATACTGCTAAATCACATATCGTTCTGCACTATTCATCATGTATTTGAACTGCTCATCAATCCCTAAAACTGCAGATCACATCTCGCTTTACACTTATTTCTTCTCAAAAGTGTCTCAACACAATGAAGGTTAAAACAGTGTACAAAAATTCATACATTTATATGAATATATGTTATTTTGTTGTTTTTTTTTACACTGGGGCCAAAACCCTTTCGTAGGTGTCTCGGGGCTCCGCTGAGAGAACTATTAATATAGTGACAGATGGTCAGTATGGGTTTTCAAGCAACTAGAAAGTGCAGGAGAAACAGACAAATACAGTGATGTCACGTTTGTTTTGCTACACATGTCAGTAAATATACTGAAATGTGTAGGAAAACACAAACACCTTGACATCACTTATTTATATTTATACCCGTTTTTTCTGCAATTTCTATGCAGCATATGTCCTAAATAACTGTGAAAACTGATGCCTCGGACTGGATGTGCTTTTATCGAGGTTGAGAGAGACCCTTCTCAAAATAAAATCAAATGGTTCCCACAAGTAGTCAAAGCGGATAGGCCAAAAGTATAAGTGCCGGCGCTTTGACATGAAACTCACACAGGCAATCTGCAGAAGTTCGTCAACGTCTTTAACTTGCCCAACATATTCAGTTTCATTCCACTGAACAAGATGGAAGATGCCAACCACTGGAGCTTGAGTATGAGTGCGGGGAACGATAGGCACAAATTGGTTTGGCACCCAGTTATCAGCAACCATGTCACTGCGGATTGAGAACCACATGATGAACAATTTCTGTCCATCCTCACAACCCGGAGCGCGAAAATTGCGGCTGCAGTGAAGCCTGTACATCTCCCAACCAAGATCTGGAAAAACCGACTGGTTTGGACGCTTCAGCACAAAACTGGCTGCGCAAAACTCCCACAACCCTCACAAGCTGCAGTTTTGAACCACTGACATCACTTCAGCTTCAAACGACAGACGCTCTGAAGCATCAGGTGAAACTGAGGTCAGCACAGCCATTTGAATAACTTCAGCTGGTGACACAGTCATGAGGACCGCACCAATTAGAACCATTCAGAAAACTGTCTGGATGCAGTGCCATACAAATAACAATGCGACACCTGAGCTCTTCATGGCACATTTCTGTGCCAAATATAAGAAGGCTCAGCGCTCTTAAAAAAACAGTTGCCATCTCCATTTCCACTTTCATCTATCATGTACACTTTCAAACACTTCATCTGCATGTTAACATGTTCTATTATCAAACATGACACTCTCCTTCTCAAGGCCTTTCATACGATTCCATGGGTGACTCTACGAGATGGAAAGTGTCAACAATGGCGATCTGAGTGCGAAAGGCGTTCTAACAACACCACCATTGAACAGTACTAGGTGCTTGCACATCAGGTTTACAACATCGGCCGTGTTGGAAATATGACGGTCGACGCAACACGCCTTGAAAAGGGAGCTTGTCAACAACTACAAACACGTGTGACCACATTTTGTCTGAATCGGTTTTACATTCTACAAATTTAGTTGTTTTCTCCAAACACGACGTTCCAGAGAGTGTTCTAGACAAAGATGCTGCACCAAATATCACCGCTTTGATCGAACGTCATGTTTACCACACACGCATTGTGGTAATGTAATGACGTACAACTCGCTAAATCATTTTCAACGCACATGGCTGGCGGACAACAAACAGCCCAATTCGTTTCAATCTGCACAGCTTGTATATCCTATCGGTACAAATGCCATATCAATCCTTTCTCTAGGTAACTGTTATGCAAAAACTATACAGAAAGTATGTTGAACGTAGATTGTATGTCGAACGTCAGATAAAGGCGAATATTACAACATACCATTCTCGAGTTCCGTCGGTTTGAAGCTTGCCGCAATCATCGATCCAGTATAGCGCGTATGCATCACGTGATACGAAGAAACGATGGGTAAATTTTCAAAATTGAAGTCGGCAGCAGTTGAGGAAGAAAAGACAACTATGTCGAACGTCGATTATTACAACAAAAACCGGTAGAAGTAAACTCGCCTTTCAAAAAAGGCTGTTTGTGTTTTTATCTTGAAACATGCGACGTGGGTGCATTATGCATGTACAGGAGAGGAAGCGATGGTCATAATTCGTCTGCTATGAGGTTCACATTGTGCGAAGTTCAGGGAAGAGATATTCTGTCGCAAAATTACAACACGCCTGACGTTCAACATCCCGTTTTTTATTAGGCAATAGCGCAATATTTCGCACATGAAAATATCTGTTCTTCACTGGTAAATATTTATACATGTCTTGCCTCACAGAATTAATGATATGAAACCAGTAGGTCGGCCTTTTATTTGCACACCATCACATCGCTCACACGAGATCGATCGGTGTTGCTTTCTGGCAAGGGAAATTTTCAGCCTTGGCCAACATTTTAATCATACAGTCACTACACCTCTCAAAATGTGTCTCCCATGTTATTTCTAGTGAATATTCAGGCATTTTACCATGATCTTAACTACTAAAAACAGATGAATCAGGACTGGAAGTGCTTTTATTATGCATACAGTTTGGGCAACCATTTTAGTAACACCTTTTGGCAATGGGTCATATATATCTGAGATTAGATTCAATTCAAAATATTAGAAAATTAACTATGAGAAATGCACATTTACCTTTCTTTTCAAAGTAATACTTTGAACATTTCTCCCAGTGACGCCGCCACTTTTGGGCCGACCATTCCCTGCATTGCTCCTGTTTTGCTATGCGCCAGTTTTTACGCTGCTGCTCCACCGCATGCCTGGTCTTGGGCTTTGGTGTAGATCTGGCTAGGGGCTGGGTTATCATCATCTTTTTCTCTCTGAATAAAAATAAAGTTTGATGGAATTGATGAGATTAAATACTGAGAGCCCATCACGCACAGAAAAGTTCAGATGGATGATCAATAAAAATGGTAGAAATGTACATTTTTGTGAATCACACCCCAAAGTAGGTCTCCTAAACAAAGTCGCAACAGTATAAAAGATAGATTATATATGGGAATGTGTTACAAGCATGTTAACCAGAAGTTGAGAACCAACACATACCTTATCTCTGTGCGCGTAGCCTGTAATGTTTACGACTGCGCAGTATTTCTTCCTCTCTCCGAGGGTGTTGTCTGTTTTGAGAACTTCGTTCTTTATTCTTCCGCCTCTCAGCTTCATCACGGGAGGGGTCACGCTTAATTGACATGCGATATTCCTGGCATCTTTCAGCGTTTGTTTTAACTTTAGTGGTCTTGATTTCTTCCTCTGGAGAATCAAGTTGACGAAGACCTGAAAAGGATTTTTGGGTGGTTAGAACACCACTTTTGGCACTTTTTAAAAATTTACATGATTAAACTCAGTAAATAAAACAAGATATTAAATTATAAATCTCACATTAACTATTGCTATGTTTTGGCATAAACAAAGCGTCATCGAGCATGATGAAGGACATGAAGCCACTTCATGTCCGCACGCTATCACAGATGACTGAAAAGCAGACGATTCATCCGCCATTATCACCTCAGGTCATAAACAAAGAGGTATAATTATGAAACCCACGTTTGAAAATTAACAGGTAGTTTAACCTGATGAGAATCCTCATCAAAATTAAATAAAACCCGACCGTCTATCAGTTGAACGTGGTGCTGGACATGACAAGAATTAGTCGACCGTGATTTGGGACATGCCAAATTTCTACTGAAAAGGTCGTCGTCATCTCAAAAACAAGTCGCTTTTGAACAAACCTCTGAGAGTATCGCCGAGTAGTTTCGACCACACACTCATCGTTCACTTACACCGTAAAATTATATAAAATGTGCGAGCTTAGAGCTACTAAACACAATAAAACATGTACACAAATGTACACAATAGCAACATAAGGTCATACGTGATAAGGAAAAGTTATTTGACATGAAACAATTTTGCTTACCTTCTCTACGTCGTGGTGCCATTTCCAATGAATTAAAGCACTGCGACTAATCACTTGACCAAATATGACCTCCGAACAAAGTTGCAGGTACGAAACAAACTCCGCATAAATAGAAATCGGCAAATAGTTGAACGTGATAAACGGACATGAAACGAAAGCTTACCACAAAGAGTAAAAAAATAATTGTACGCGTACCCCGAGGGCTAGTACAATAAAGTGTTTATGCGGAAATATGTATGCAGATGAGGTTCATTAAAAAGTTGGATCAACTAGGTCATGCTTGGGTGTGTGTGAAAGTCGGTGTGCACACGGTGTTCTGGACAAGGCCAGTCACGCTCGACTAACCGTTTTTCGGGATGAAATAAAAACTCCAAAATGTGTGTTTTCGCACAAAATTTGTGTAAAATAGACGCTAAACACTCAATAGAAGAGTTGCATAAGAATAGGAAAGGACTTTTTATGAAATGATGAAAAATATCCATGTGCACAATATCAAGCTTGTTGCATCTCACTAAGAGCTTTGCCTGCCTGCGACAAATATGTAAATTCTTTTTTTGTTTTTATTTACTTTTTACTAATTTAAAAGCCTGCAACTAACGTATGTATATTTACATGCAATTTTCTTGAAATAGGATATAAAACACAACATGTTTGACTTTCATTTATATTTTACTTTGCACTGGAAAAATGGCAACCCGTCTGCTTCCACCTTTTGTCACTGGCTCATATAATCTTTTAGAGAAGAGTAAGATCCATTCACTAGAACTTTCTGTTTACAATTGGTTAGAGAGAGAGGCAAAGTCATTACGGCTCATGTGTACGACCAATTTACTTATGTGTGACCTTTGTGACAATAAGTAAAGGGCTGGCCTCTGCACCAGCAAAATCCATGTTTTCTTAAAATTTAAAGTAATTTCCACACCTGTCAAACCCCCCCCCCCCCCCCCTAAGACCCTTGTGATGAGTCGACTAACTTAGTATGCACAGGAATTTCTTATTATCAGTTACCTTTGTGCCAAATTTGATTGAAAAATTTGCAAAGCTGTTTATAATACCTACAATTTTATATAAAATTGACTTTTTACACACATCTGCCGACCTCTTGTGACCCTTGACCTTTTTGAAGGGTCATCCAAATTAGTATGCATTAAATAGGTCTTACCATCAGGTATCCCTGTACCAAATTTATTGGTTTGAAGTTGAAAACACTATTTGAGAAAAAAAAAAAAACATTTTGTCAAAATATCGCTATTTAGAATTTTGGACCAATTTCTTGAGCTCGTGTGACCCTTGACCTATCCAAGGGATTACCAAATCAGTACATATTGAAATGACTTCTCATCAGGGATCTCTGTAGGAAGTTTGGGTTTGAAGTTGTCAATAATATTTGAGAACAAGAAAGGCAAAGACATTATGGCTCACGTGTATGGACCGATTTACATATAGTGTGTGACTGTTGTGACAAGGGCTGGCTTCTGCAGCAGCAAAATCCAGGTTTTTTTGAAAATGTAAGCATTTTTCACACATCTGTCAACCCCGTGACCCTTGACCTTTGTGATGAGTCAACTAAATTAGTATGCATAGGAAGGTCAGCTATCTTTGTACCAAATTTGGTTGAAAAATTTGCCAAAAATTTGGGAATACCTACAATTTTATCAAAATTCAGTATTTTACACTCATTTGCCAGCCTCTTGTGACCCTTGACCTTTCCAAGGGGTCGTCCAAATTAGTATGCATAGATAGCTCTTACCATCAGGTATCTCTGTACCAAATTTGGGTTTTAAGTTGTGAATTGTATTTGAGAAAAAAACATCTTTTGTCAAAATATGGCTATTTTAGACCTATTTCCTGAGCTCTCTTGACCCTTGACCTTTCCGAGGGATCAACCAAATTAGTGTGCATAGAAAGGTCTTACCATCAGGTATCTCTGTAGCATGTTTGGGTTTAAAGTTGTGAATAGTACTTGAGAAAAAACATCTTTTGTCAAAATACGGCCATTTTTTTACCTATTTCCTGAGCTCTTGTGACCCTTGACCTAAGTGAGGGATCAACCAAATTAGTACGTATAGAAAGGTCTTACCATCAGGTATCTTTGTACTAAGTTTGGGTTTGAAGTTGTGGATAGTGTTTGAGAATAAATAAATCATGTCAAAATATAGCAATTGTTGATCTATTTCCTGATCCCCTGTGACCTTTGTGAGAGGTCACTCAAATTGGTATGTTTAGAAAGGTCTTACCACAAAGTACCCTTGGGCCATGTTGGAAGAATGTGGCTTGAATAGTCTCCGAGAAAATGCCAACGTTAAAGTTTATCACGGACGACGGCGGACAGATGACGGACGACCACTGGCCCAAAACATGCTCACTTTTGTTTCACATGTGAGCAAAAAAAAAAAAACATCTTTTGTCAAAATAGGGCGATTTTGGACCTATTTTCTGAGCTCTTGTGACCCTAGACCATTCCAAGGGATCAACCAAATTTGCATGCATAGAAAGGTCTTCCCATCAGGTAGCTTCATACCAAGTTTAGATTTGAAGTTGAAAATAGTATTTGAGAATAAAATAAATTATGTCAAAATATAGCCATTTCGGCCTATTCCCTGATCCAATGTGACCTTGACCTTTGTGAGAGGTCACTCACATTGATATGTTCTTGCCACAAAGTATCCTTGCGCAAGGTTTGAACAGAGATGCCAACCCTTTTCACTACCTGACCTTACCATTTTCACATGAATTTGACAGGAAGAAACAAAATTTGACAGGAAGATTTTGCGTGAACATAAAACTCGTTCCTTCAAACTTAAAGTTCTGTCTTTTAATGCAGTATCTCAGAAAGAGAAAAAATGTTTACACCAAAAAAGATGTCAGTTTTTTTGCTTTTGTTTGCGCAGCACTTTTTGTGGCGAGTTCGTCTAATCCACCATGACAGATTTTGAAATCTAATTCACATGTAACACAGCATGTACTTGTGACACTTTGGACGCGGTTATGCACAGATAGTCTTTGGAATAACATTGCAAAAATTTCTTCTGATACACTGTTTTGCCTCAGAATTGCTGCTGCAATCAGCACTTTTATACGTTTTAACAATTCACTTTCATCACCCATGCTTACAGTGTAAAACAGCAAAATCCCAAGAACTACTGAACTGAAATCACACTATTTCCGATCATGTATATTTCAGATTCCAATTGGTTGCACTAATCAGAGGACACTTCTGATTGGCTCATTATTTATTTCGAGGGAAACGCAATGGCTCGGTGGTATAAGAGCAGCAAAGCCAGCGCAAAATTGGTAACTTTTAGCGGACAATTTGAGCGCTTTTTTTGCTGGAATATAATTTATTGGCCATAAAATCTTAAGAAATTAATTTTGGCGTAAGAAAATACGGCAAAATCAGAAGAGTTGGCGTCTATGCTTGAATAGTCTTCGAGAAAATGCCAACGTTAAAGTTTTACCACGAACAACGAAAGTCGGACGGACGACCACTGGCCCAGAACATACTCACTTGTGCTTTGCACGTGAGCCAAAATCCATGCACATGCAAAAACCCAAACAATATATAGGCTGTAAGTAAAAGTACATGTTTGTATAAAGAGATTTGCTGTATACATAAGTGTGTACGTACTATTACCATATTCTTGCTTTATGCAAGTCTCATCTTCCTCTGCCACATCAATCTCTATCTTCACGTCTGCTGTCACCAGGGAGTCATATGACTCCATTTTGTGTCCACAGTAATGCCCAGAAGCCCTCAGTTCAGCTCAAATCAAGGTGCCTGGTCAACACAAAACTAGTAGTAGTACATCACACAGGACGGAAATGCAACATGTAATAAATACAAGAGCTTTATGCGACCTAGTTTCATATGAACCCTCCAGTACAAAATGACAAGCGCAGTCGGATCACATCCCCAGTTTCAAATTATTCTTAAACTTTAGCCCCCAGCTGTCTCTGTAATGAAGTCACATAGTTCCATGATGATACGCAATACATACAATACCACAATCATCTGTTGTAAACACACACACAAAATTACACGTTTAGGTCGTAATGTCTTTTGTCCACCACGAAGGCGATTTTAAAAAAACGGGGCACCCAATAGGGTCTGAACAAATTTTTACGCCAGCCGGATACGAACCCACGACATCCTGGACAAGAGGAGAACACTCTACCACCGAGCCCCCCAGCTCCCCCTGTTGTCAACAGTTTCAATACTTTACCACCGAGCCCCCCAGCTCCCCCTGTTGTCAACAGTTTCAACACTCTACCACCGAGCCCCCCAGCTCCCCCTGTTGTCAACAGTTTCAACACTCTACCACCGAACCACCCAGCTCCCCCTGTTGTCAACAGTTTCAACAGCTTAACTCATTAGCCCCAGCACCCTGCATCAGAAGATGGATTGATCATGATAATTCACAGGTAGTGCCAGTGAGTTTGGAATATGAAGGCACCAAGCTCATCTGTCACTACCCTTGAATTATCACGATCAATCCATCTACTACAACTGGTACATAGTCACTGACAACGCCTCCAACAGTCTGGAAATGATCATGATCAATCCATCTACTACAACTGGTACATAGTCACTGACAACGCCTCCAACAGTCTGGAAATGATCATGATCAATCCATCTACTACAACTGGTACATAGTCACTGACAACACCTCCAAAAGTCTGGAAATGATCATGATCAATCCATCTACAACTGGTACATAGTCACTGACAACGCCTCCAAAAAGTCTGTAAATGATCATGATCAATCCATCTACTACAACTGGTACATAGTCACTGACAACGCCTCCAAAAGTCTGGAAATGATCATGATCAATCCATCTACTACAACTGGTACATAGTCACTGACACCTCCAAAAGTCTGGAAATGATCATGATCAATCCATCTACTACAACTGGTACATAGTCACTGACACCTCCAAAAGTCTGGAAATGCAACCTTGGGGTTAAGGGGATTAACTTAAAGATTCTGTTGTGAAGACTATTTAAATGTTGTGAAGATGTGTTAAATGTTAATAAAGGAGATTTGTTAAGCGCTTATTCTAAAAGTAGCTCTAAGCGCTGATACAATGAAACGGCTAACAGGTAATACATAACATACGCACACACACACATGTGACAATGTTGATAAATTGTGCATGGCTGGGGAAATGAACTAGTAAAAGGCAGCATTATAGAGGTGGGTTTTGAGAAGTGATTTAAATGAGGAGAGTGTTTGACAGTTACGGACAGGGGCGGGGAGGCAGTTCCAAGTGGAGGGGCCAAGATGGGACTGGGAGAAGGTATGACAGCTATGTGTTTTACATTTGAAATTGGAAACACAAAATTTACTTTGTCAGAGGAGGAGCGGAGGGTGCGAGATGGTGTATACAGATGGAGTAAGTTCGAGATATAGGCAGGAATGTTAAATGTTGACACCAGAAAATACTGATATTGCATACATTGAATGAATCTCTTAGTTATACCATCTCAGAGCTGTGTGACTACTGTACAAATGTGACTGGGCACAATATGCCTTCATCAACTAGGTAGGATAAACAGCACATTGCAGGCAAATCATCCCACCACCTGCACTTGTGGATGTAACAAGATTGGGACAGCCTAGAGCTGTCCCAATCTTGTGTGGGCAGCAAGGCCGTTACATCCCTTGCAAATCTGTCACTGCACATTTGACAACCTGATCGTCCTTCTGTAGTTACAGAGGGGAAAGTGGGGGAGAGGCTCATCACAGATCACTGGAGACAACTTGTTTTTATCATTCTATTACAACATGCTTTCCACTAGGATTTTAATTTGTCTGTTATCAGGACAGACAGCACAATAAAAACATCCATCCAAGCCACTCTACAGTCCGTAAACACAACCAGGATAATTACTGAATGCAACCAACAAGATTACAAGGCAGTTGGGTGTGGTGGGGTGAGGTTGGTGTCGTCACATAACCTCCAAAACCTTATCACAGATTTGTGAACATTTCATGGCCTCTGTTTGGATATCGGCAGCTGCTTTAGTCACGATGTTTTAGTCCTGTAGGAATCATTGTGACTAACAAGGCTACCGACACCCAAAGAACTAAATGATTGGATGCTTTTTTTTATCCAGATTTCTCTGTGAAGAATGTCTTTCTATATTTGTCTACCATATTGAAAATACAGTAGACTTTGAAATGGGGCTGGTCGGAGCGTGTTCACATGACATCATGAGTGGGCGGGCAACATGTTATGGCAAAGAAGTAACAAGATAAAAATTACATCACGTCTAGCTAAGCAAACTTAATGTGGAGAAAGTACTTTCGGCACCAAGCACCATGTGTGTGTTTATGACAGTTACTAAAGCTCATGTTTGTGGGTGGCCAAGCTAGAAATTTTAGGATATTTTCTCTATTAATTTAAGATTATCGCAAGCTTATTAGACTACACATTGACGAAAAAATGGTCTTTCCACGAAAATCGGTTGATCCGCAGTTTATTCGGTCATTTTTTCTTATTCTTACTAGATATTTTGCATACAGATAATAACAATAATAGTAGTAATAATAATGCGAATAAAATGTATACCGCTCCAACTTCCCAGAATCGGCGCTAAGTATGTTACAAAAGTTATACAATGCTATACACATGTATACACAATCAAACACTACCTTTATACAAGTTTAAGCTATGCACACACATACTAAAGCCGAAAAACCATCCCCAAGTTAAGGCATTTATAATAAATTATTTTGATGATGCTGATGTGCCACCACGATGGTGCTACACAGTCAACCTAAGATCAAGGGAGTTTGGGGATGAAATGAGTTAATGATAATTCAGTAAGATTTATATTTGTACTACAACTTACATGCAGTCACTGATGTCCACATAACATCATAAGCGCGGTTGTTGAATTGTATGCGACACACGACTAGACGCCATTTTTGCGGAAGCTTCTAATGAAGGGACATTACCCAGTTGGCTGACGGTGAACTCGCCCAAAAATGAACTCGCCCCAGGTTATTATTATATGGTATTTATATGGCGCATTTCTCATATTTATAATATAACTCAATGCGCAGACGATGTAGCCGCGAACTGAACCCAACAAGCACGCTCACGAGAATCACGCGCATTCACTCACACACTGTACGTAAACACAGAACATTTACGTGGTGCTAAGGGCAAGCTCAAGCGACTAGCTACTGAAGTTGTATTTGGAAATCGTTTGTATTGGACATTTTATTAAGTTGGCTGAAACTGATACCAAAGTGGAGGGGGGCCGGGGGGGGGGGGGTGAGCCAAAGTACCCGGAGAAAGAAACCCCGACGGTCCGCCCGAATTAACGGTGTTACTAGAGGAGAAAAGTCCGACGCCGGAACCCAAAATCGAAAGTTGACTCGCACCTTTAGCATTGGTGGCAGGCGCCTTAACCACAGCGCCACGTACCGCCCCAACGGTCAACGAGCTATCGGTAACAGTTAGGTTGGCTGGTTGGTTAGTTCGGGTTTAACGTCCACAGCACCGAGGTGATCATGGACGGCCCTGACGGGCGGGTTATGGGGGACAGGGAAATCTATTGCCTATGGAGTACGACCTGAACACTGATCAACTCAGGCGCACTCCAACTGTGCCACTTTGATTTACCAGGACCTTTCAACGGACATGCTATTGAACAAATCCGTTTTTCCCCCTGGATTGTGAGTCCAGCTACCGGGGCCGGGACGGGATTCGAACCCACGACCCGGCGATTCCCTTCGCTCTCCTGCTCCGACGTTTAACCGCCTGAGCTATTTCAGACTCTCCGGTAACAGTCAACTCGCCTTAACAATTTTATATAATTTAGGGGTTTAGCCTCCGACCCTCTTATCGTCTTAGGTCTGCGAACATATTGTGTTGTTTACATACCGGTAATTAGATCACTCTAAGGGAGGAAACCCCTGACATCAAAGACCCCGTGTCTCCGGGGAAGGCTTTTGAGCCAGAGACTAAGACAAGGACAGTCTGATATAAAACCTACGACCCGAGGACCTCGATGCCACCGTCCCAGCTTGCTAGGCCATGGCAAACGAACCAAGGGTTTAAAGGGTGGGGCCAGTACTGCGCACACTGCACTCCACCAAAAAGCTCCACCGCGCAGGCTTTAGGAAACGCCCACGGACCATGACACAGACCATTCCAAGTCCTGTAGCGATGGGCAAGGGACAAAACGGCAGGTAAAAGATGTCACTGGAAGCCGCAGTCTCAAACCTGCATGCAGGCGGTTCAGGATATTGGTCACCTGATGTTGACCTGGGGATGACAACGTCACTCGGCACACCCTGAACGACCAAGCAGCCTTCTCTAGGGACAGCACTGCTTGCTCCACACGGAGAGGGGCCTAGAAAAGGTGGCCTAACCAAAGCTCATCCCCTCGTAACCCCAGTTGGCTAGCCGCGGTCAACGGGCATCTTCTCATGCGGTCAGAAAACAAGAAAAAACAATGGATCCACTCTCATGACGACCACGACCGGACTCAACGTAGCATGCTGGAACATCCGAACCATGCTCGACACAGCAGACAGCGGACGCCCTGAACGTCGCTCCGCCCTCATTGCCCATGAATTGCGGAGGTTAAACATCGACATCGCCGCGCTCAGCGAAGCCCGTACGCCTTCCGGACGAAGACAGCCTCCAAGAACTTGGCGCTGGCTACACCCTCTACTGGTCAGGCAGGCCTGCATCAGAAAGACGGCTCTCAGGCGTGGGCTTCATGGTGAAGACCCCCATTGCGACTAAGTTGGAAAACCTACCAACGGGTCACTCCGACCGCATCATGTCCATGCGCCTCCCACTGAGACACCAGCAATACGTCACCCTTCTCAGTGTGTACTCCCCAACCCTCCTGGCAGAGCCTGCAGAAAAAGACAAGTTCTACTCTGACCTGCGCAGCCTCCTGCAGAGCACCCCTGCAGACGACAAAGTCATCATCCTTGGCGACTTAAACGCCAGAGTGGGCCAAGACTCTGAAGCCTGGAAAGGAGTCCTCGGCAAGCATGGCGTTGGGAACTGCAATGACAATGGTCGCCTACTGTTGGAGCTCTGTGCAGAGCAGCAACTTGTCATCACCAACACTACTTTCCAGCAAAAGGACAGTCGAAAGACCACCTGGATGCATCCTCGCTCCAAGCACTGGCACCTTATCGACTATGTCCTAGTGCGTCAGAGGGACCGCAGTGACGTCCTCCTCACCAGAGTGATGCCCAGCGCAGAGTGCCACACTGACCACTGCCTTGTTCGCTGCAAACTCAGGCTCCGCCTCAAGCTGAAACCCAAGAATTGGGACCCCACCAAGAAAAAGCTTGATATTGCCAGCCTTCAGCTTGACGACAAGAAAGCTTCCCTTCAGGCCGATTTACAGCGCATGCTCAAAGACACAGTTGATCCAGCAGACTCCTCCCCTGAAACACTCTGGGAACAACTGAAAACTGCTATTGTAAAATCCTCTGTGGAAGTCTTGGGCTTTGCTAGAAAGAGGAACAAAGACTGGTTTGACGAAAACGACGTAGAGATCCAGGAACTTCTAGCAAATAAAAGAGCCGCCCACCAGGCCCACCTAGCCCAGCCTTCCTGCCCTGTGAAGAAGTCTGCCTTCCGCCTCATCTGCAGCAGTCTCCAGCTCAAGCTTAGAGAGCTCCAGAACGAGTGGTGGTCCAGACTCGCACAGAGGACCCAGCTCTGCGCTGACAACGGTGACTACAGGGGCTTCTACGAAGCACTGAAAGCAGTGTATGGTCCTAGGCACCTGGTACAAAGTCCCCTGCGAAGCGCTGATGGACAGGCACTCCTCACAGATAATACCTCCATCTTGAACCGCTGGTCGGAATACTTTCAGGACCTCTTCGGCGCTGAGCGCACTGTTCATGAAACAGTCATCCTCCAAATCCCACACCTTCCACTAAAGGTTGAATTGGACGAACCGCCCACCGCCGAAGAGACCCTCACAGCCATCCACCAGCTCAAGAGTGGCAAAGCAGCAGGCATTGACGGAATCCCGCCAGAGATCTGGAAACATGGAGGCCCAGCACTGTACAACAAGCTCCACGACCTCTTTCTCTGCTGCTGGGAAAAAGGAACACTACCAAAGGATCTCCGTGATGCAGTCATCATCACCCTGTACAAGAACAAAGGAGAGAATTCTGCCTGCTCTAATTATCGTGGAATTACCATGCTGTCCATTGCCGGGAAAATTCTCGCAAGGTTGCTCCTGAATCGGCTGGTACCTGCCATCGCTGAAGACCACCTCCCAGAGGGCCAGTGTGGCTTCAGAGCCAACAGGAGTACCACCGACATGGTCTTTGTGCTGACAGCTTCAGGAGAAGTGCCGCGAGCAGAACAAAGGGCTGTACGTAACGTTTGTCGACCTAACAAAAGCATTTGACACTGTGAGCAGGCAAGGTATGTGGCAGATCCTGGAGCGACTAGGTTGTCCCCCAAAGTTCCTCAACATGATCGTCCAGCTCCACGAGGAGCAGCAAGGCCAGGTCAGACTAAACAGTGACCTCTCAGAACCATTCCCCATTCGCAACGGCGTGAAGCAAGGCTGCGTGCTGGCACCGACCCTCTTCACCATCTTCTTCAGCATGATGTTGAAGCAGGCCACAGTGGACCTCGACGATGATGACGCAGTGTACATCAGGTATCGTCTCGATAGCAGCCTGTTCAACCTCAGACGACTGCAGGCCCACACGAAAACCCTAGACCAACTGATTCGTGAGCTGCTCTTTGCTGATGACGCTGCCCTCGTTGCACACACAGAGAGAGCCTTGCAGCGCATTACGTCCTGCTTCGCAGATGCCACCCAGCTCTTTGGACTTGAGGTCAGTCTGAAAAAGACAGAGGTCCTTCATCAGCCGGCACCCAAGGAAGAGCATCGCCCTCCCCACATCACCATCGGCGAGTCCGAACTGAAGTCTGTACACCAGTTTACCTACCTTGGCTGCATCATCACGTCAGACGCCAAGCTGGACAAGGAGTTGGACAACAGGCTGGCAAAAGCGAACAGTGCTTTCGGGCGACTATTCAAGCGGGTGTGGCACAATCAACAGCTGAAAAAAGGCACCAAGATCAGCGTGTACAGAGCTGTCGTCCTCACCACCCTGATGTACGGCTCCGAGTCCTGGGCCCTCTACCGCAGCCAACTACGACTCCTCGAACGCTTTCACCAGCGCTGCCTGCGTACCATCCTCAGCATTCACTGGAGTGACTATGTCACCAACGTCGAGGTCCTTGAACAGGCGGAAACTGTGAGCATCGAGGCTTTGCTGCTGCGGACACAGCTTCGCTGGGCGGGGCACGTCTCCAGGATGGAGAATCATCGCCTACCCAAGATCACTCTGTTCGGCGAGCTCGCCACTGGACACCGAGACAGAGGGGCACCAAAGAAGAGATACAAAGACGGTCTCAAGAAGTCACTTAGTGCCTGCCAAATCGACCACCACCAGTGGTCTTCGCTTGCTGCGGAGCGTGACACCTGGCGCTCCACCATTCACAAGGCAGCCGTCTCCTTTGAGGACTCTCGCAGAGCTAACCTTAAGGACAAGCGGCTCAGAAGAAAAAACAGAGTTGTCGTAACTCAGAACCCTGACCAGACCTTCCCCTGCAGCCACTGTGGTCGAACCTGCCTGTCCCGGATTGGCCTCCGCAGCCACGAAAGTGCCTGCAGACGACGTGGTCAAGGCCTATAGAATCTTCGTTCGCGAAGTCAAGCCAAGAGAATTAGATCACTGTGATGCAATGGGTGTCGACAACTGTGTTGAACGACGAGAGATATGTAATAGGAGAATCCTGAGACAAGATTTCTATTGTCTTAAGCTAACCACTATTTACTGGCCAATTTCACCTTCACCCTCCATCACCTCTTACAAAGTCCCTGCCTGCCCAGTACATTCGATACATTTTCAAATCGTTAACAAAGCTTTTCTTCAATCAGTTGTCAACTCCGGGTCCTTCGGGATTTGAAGATTGTCTTACACTGACCTTAATTAATGACTAATTTGCCCCATCACCATCAGTATGTGACCAAAACGTTTTACTGTGACAAAAAAAACGTTTTACTGTGACAAAACATTTTGCTGTGATGCACACTTGTACTGTGATGAACCAAAAAAAGGTTGTTCAACACTGTGAGAAGTTCTGGCTGCAAAGCAATGAAAATTTCTGATGTGCTCGATTTGCCTATGCTGTGACAAGTGTCAGCTTTGTATTCTAGGGCATTTCAGTCAGTTAACCAAACCTCAACCTTGACCCCAGATGTTTGACCAGGTCCTTTTTGTCCATGGGGCAGTGGGCAGATGTTCACATCTGCATGGACATAGACGACCCCGCCCTCCATGAGTCCCCTGCTGCCTTGCAGGCTAGGTTTTGGATAACCAAAGGCTAGGGTGCTGACATGGTACTTGACCGGGCGCATGAACTTCCTTGATGAAGTCACCACCCAGGGCAAAGGAGTCACATGAAGGTCTCATTGGCAACGTGTCCAGGACAAAGGCGAGCCACTAGTTATGTGGAGTTTCGGTTGTGGTCAACAGCCTGGAGAGGGATGGGCTCCACCAGGTTCTTTTCAGGGATGGGAATTGTCCACGAAAACGCAGGATTCCACGGGGGAAAAAATTCAGCCACGAAATTGAAAAGGCGTCTCCATGAAACAAACATCATGGGTAGCAAAATGAGCAAAGCACTGGTTTTACTCTGCGGGCAGGATATGACGTGGCAAGCTGCATTCGCGGCACCCACTGGTCACCCACTGAGTGCGCCGCGTGCTGCACAGTAACATAGGCGGGCAGACATGCACTCTCAAAGAAGCCATTTTTCCAGTCGAGTACATTCTTTTATGGTGTTGATCAGCATGGCTTGCATGACTCATGTAGTGAATCGTGGCGGCAAATTTGACGATTCAAGCAGTGCTAAGAAGTGGAGATGGGACTGTATATCAGCCGAAGTAAAGTTAAACAGTCGTAGGTCCAACGCCAAGGAGAGGGAGAGGGGTGGTGGGTGGGTGAGTGCCAAGCTGTCCGAAAAATTAATTAATTTCTGGCCCAGCGCCTGATTACGGTATCATGTTTGTTCAGGACCCTCCTATTTCTCTCTTTAGCACCAGCCGGTTCAGCAGCACTGTCCGTCCCTGAGAGCCAGCTCCATCTTTTTCTTGTGTTGTATTACTCAGCTGGCAAAAAACGCAGATAGTGCATTGAGATATCTGAACTAATAATTTTTTTATGAAATATTCAGGCTAACTGAACTGATAGATTTGATGACGGTACAGAACGTGACACCAAATTTTGCAACAATGTTTCAAGAGATCATGGATTTTAATATGTACACTACATACCTATCAGAACTCCACATTTATATGCCCACACAGTTTCATATAGTATGTGCAACTCTACTTCTTTTAGTCCACACTTTAACCAGTAATAACGTCCTAACTTTAGGGCCTGCTCGGCGTTAAACCCAAATAACTAACTAACTAACCTAACTTTAGGATACAAATGAGGCTGATCCGTATAAATGATGATAAAACAGAGGCCTTTGATTTTCAGCAGCCATGACAACATGCATGAGCTTATGAAAATCTGTGCCTCTTGTAGGTGGAAAGCCCTGGATAAGCAAATTACTCTGCAGTGCCTTGCTCATCCAGGGAATCTAAGTAATAAGGGTGTAACTGAAGTAGGCTTGCAAAATGCACAGATTCCCATCAGCTAATTCAATTCTGGGGGGCTCATGGTGATCTATGTCAATTGCAGTTGTACTGGTCTGACTTGGACACGGTTTCCAGGCAAAATGAAGAGGGGACAGAAAAGGAAGGGGAAGTGTTGTTGAATGACAGTCAACTGCACAAGATAAACATTAGGTTGTTGGCACCCGCTTGATGAGTTTTGTGACCTCACCCTGCGGTCAGGGGGTATCGGATTTCCCTGAAATTTCAGGGACTTGGGTGGCGTTGGACCAAAGACTGTGCGCGAGAAAGTTCAGAAAGAACGTGTGGGCACAAGTTTTCGCAAAGTTGACGTGAGTAGAGCATCTGGGTGCCGAAGTTTTCAGAGTTTTTTGCCATGGCCAATTCCCACCCTTGTCTTTTGCCCAAGACACACCACACACGACAACTTTACCTCAATCCATACCAGATCGGTCGACGCCCGGAACAAGGACCGCACCTTCTGTCTTGTGCTAGGGCAGAGGTGTTAAGTGTGTTACTGGTGCACCACCAAAACTACATGCCAGAAACAACATCAGCATTGGCACTTGGAACATCAGAACATTAAGAACGCCTGGAAAGGTAGAGGAACTGACACATGGAATGAACAGATACCATTGGACCATCCTAGGACTGTGCGAAGTACGATGGAAGAACCTTGGAGAAACATCAACCCAGGAAAACCACAAACTGTATTACAGTGGCAGAGAAGACAAACACGAACAGGGTGTCGGATTTCTCATCCACAAAGACATCGTGAACACTGTCAGGAGTTGTCGGCCAGTCTCCAGTAGGCTTATCACCATACGCTTGAGGGCAACTCCATTCAATATCACCATTGTACACATTTACACCCCAACAACAAACTATGATGATGAGGAAATAGAAGACTTCTATGGCCAACATTTTTGTGGTGCACGGAGACTAGAATGCCAAAATAGGAGAGGATGCTGTTAAGAACTAGAAAGGCACATGTGGATTGTCACGGTTAGTGACTGTTTTGACAGTGGTAGTCGAAAGTTACCGAAGCACCGGTCAGTGTAGGAATAGTGAGTTGTTTTCAAGTTGGTAGAGACGGGTTAGTGTTCTTTGTTTTGCACGTGCGGGGCGCGCTAGTGAATGCGGTAGTGTGTTCACTGCCGAGTTTACCTTGTCGGTAGCAAGGGAATAATAGTTTAGTTCGCAGCTGTACTCGGTTAGACCAAGTTGTCTTGCCCAGCTGACTGTTGGTAGTCAGTGACTGACCGTTTGTGAGAGTCAGTGACACAGCGCCGGTCCAGTCCCGTGGTCGTTGGAGGCCGGAGACTGGGGTTATTGTGCCTACGGGTGTCGGCGTTTGTGACGGGTCGCAGAGGAGGTAAGTGTGTTAAAAAACCCGCATGCGGATGTTTTGTCATGTTATGGTTGTTATAGGTGTTTTGTACTATGTGCTAGGTCTAGAGGTATTGTGGGGGGAAAAGGAGGGTAGGACTCGATGGGTGTTAAAGGGAAGTATTGTTTTGGCGTTATTGTTTGGTTCTGTAATTATTAGTTATTTTTAACTGTTTAGTGAAATGGTGTATTGGCTGGTTGTGAAAGTGCAGAGAATGTTAGAAAGGCTTTAGTAGTGTTTGAGAACTTTCGTTGTTTTGGTTCATGTGTAGATTTTGGAATGATTTGGAAAGCACATGTCATATGAGTGAAGGTCGAGTGCTTGAATGGTTAGTGGTAGTGTTTTTGTAAACCAAGCAGGGTGGGTATGGTGGTTAGCTGGTTTTAACGACCCAGTGGTTTACGTTACTTACGAGGCCGTTTAGGCTTCTGCTTTTGTTTTGCATTTTGACATTCGGGGTCGGGACCGGTTGGAAGGCCGACGGGCATTAGGACCAACCACGCCTCACTGGACTGAGTGTCTGCGTGGAAGGGGCGCGGTCATCTGTACTGCCGAAGCTGCCATGTCGCCGTTGCAACCAGACCTCGCGCCAGGAAAACGGAGAGAGAGAGACAGAGGGAGAAAGAAGGCCCGCGAGGCTGTACGACCGTTAAGGAAGCCGGACGGGAGGGATTCACAGGCGTTCGTCGACTTACCACGGTGGTCCCATTCTTATTCAGCTTTCCGTCACTCACTCTGCCTTGGTGTAGTTGCATGATTCTTGTATATGAGCAGTATATTGTAAATAACGTTTTTCAGCCGTCAGTGCAGAGGGCTGTAACATGACTTTTATTGTTATTGTGGAGCAACAGTGCTGCGTAGCGTGGGGGAGTGTTTGTTTCCACCACTCGTTTCAATGCTGATGCTGTGGAAGTAGTATTAACCTTGGTTTAGTTTTTTCCCTTTTGGTTTTCGTTTCTTTCTTTGGTTTTTTTTCGGGAGGGGGAGAGGGGTAGGGGGCAGGGAGGGGAAGTGTCGGTGGGAAGTGTGGGAAGGAGGGAAAGAGGGAATAGTTAGTATAATAGTAATAAAGATTGAGTGTGCATGTAAAGTAAATGTGTTGTGTTGCTTGTGCTGAGCTGTAACCTGTATTGAGGCAAGATGCTAGGGTCCTTTATCTATCTCTTTCCTCTCTTCTACTCCTAACCTTCATTCTCGTCTATCTCTCTTTAGTCGGGACATTTGGGGGTTCTACTTCTATTCAGTCTTTCAATCTCGTCTGTCCCTCCCTAGTCGTGACATTTGGGGGTTCTACCTCTATTCTATCTTCCATTCTCGTCTGTCCCTCCCTAGTCGTGACATGGATGCTACTGCAATGCAGAGACCAACGACAGAGGCTTAAGCCTCCTAAAATTTGCCAGCGCAAATGATATGAAGCTAATGAACACATTTGGTCCACACAAAGCATCCAAAAAGTGGACATGGCACAGCCCGAATGGAGAGCACCATAATAACTACATCATGGTGAAGAGACGCTTCCAAACCAGTGTGAACATTGCCAAGACAAGAAGTTTTCTAGGAGCAGACATTGGAAGTGACCATGACTTAGTAGTGATGACCTTCCAACTCCGCCTGAAAAAAGTCAACAAGCAGGGTCCCACCAGAATCAAGTTCGACCTCGAGAAGCTAAAAGACCCTGAGGTAGCGGAAGCCTTCCAGGCAAAGACAGAAGAAAAATTCGCACCACTGTAGTGTTACTACCAGGTGCAGAAGACACGGATGTGGACAAACTGATCAACACATTTAACACTGCTGTTACCCAAACAGTCAGTGAGATCCTTGGCAAACATCGACAAGCAAAGAAACCTTGGGTTACAGCTGACATCATTGATCTGTGTGACAAGCGTCGAGAATTAAACAAAAAGAAATCAGAGGTAGGAGATAAACAATACAGGAAAATTAACCAGGATATTAAGAAAGGCATGAAAAAGGCAAAGGAGAGGTGGATTGAAGACCAGTCAGTGTAAACACGTAGTAGAAAATCTGAACAATAATAATGGCAAAAAAGCATACCAGGTAGTGAAAGATCTGACCAGTGTAAAACAAGGATGCTCCTCTATCATTCAAGATAGCGAAGGGAAGACCAAGACATTCTGAAGAGATGGACAGAGTACTGCTCAGATTTGTACAACCACCGAGCTACAAGGGACCCAGGCATACTTGTCACCCCACCAGTGACCAACAGTGACAACTATCCCATCCTAGGAGAAGAAGTAGAGGTTGCCGTGAAGTCACTGAAAAAAGGGAAGGCAGCAGGAGCAGACAACATTCCTGCAGAACTAGTCCAAGAAGGGGGAGAAGACATGATAAGCACCTTACTATCTGCAATAAGATCTGGCAGTCAGGGAAATGGCCCACACCATGGACCCAATCACTTATAATAACTCTCCCGATAATCATGTAGATGGTGCAAGTACTCTAGGTCGACTTCAAAGATCCAACCTTTTTCGTGATTACGATCATGAGTCATCATACAGATTGTTAAATATGTTATATGCCACTGTGACAGATCATGCAGACAAAAGTTTTTCAAGGGCAATAACTTAGACACCGCAAACCCATACAAATTATTAGCATCAAGGTTCATAATGTATGACTTTGACCTGGAGGGGTCAAGGTCATAAAGATATTTGTTGTTTGCTTTGGCATAATTGTTTGCGGCTATGCTTATGCTTCCTCTCAAACCACGTTCCACTATGTCAACCATCATGTGATCAGACAACAGTTAGTGATTGAGGTTTAACGCCGAGCAGGTGACTAAGGCCATCTCATGGCAGGATCAGACAGCAGTTCTATCTGTATCTTACTGGATTTAAAAAATGCATCCCATGTCATGCGAGGACTAGTCATGTAGCTAGCCGGGTCAAGATTGTAGTATAACAGACCCTTTTCATGGTAACTTTCAAATATGTCTGCTAGCAAGCAAACGTCAGCTTTTAAGTACTGGTTATGGTAGTCACCAATCGTTTGACATCCTAGTTTGCCCCAGCATCAAGAGCATGCTGGTATTCAGAGTCAGAAATTCCTTTACCATTTAGTGTAGAATAAAATGCCTCTTTTGGAGGCAGAGACGTTTCTTCAAACACAATCCAATGATCAATGTACTCATAAGGGTACTCAAACCAAGGGGAATCACAGCGCTGGACAGACAACAGTTAGATGGATGGAAATGATTGTCTTATTCTATACCTGCGTATTTCTCTGTGGGCTGGCGATTGGGTGCCTGATAGGCGGGGGCGGGGGATCTAACTGTTGTCTGTCCAGCGCTGTGATTCCCCTTGGTTTGAGTACTGACAATTCTGCCAGCGCTAGCCTCACCTATCTGGTTTGTGAAACTCATAAGGGTAGACTTCTTTCTTAATCAACTCCGGCTCAAAATATTTACTTGTTATTGGAAACGATGTCAGCCCTTTTGCCAAACTAGCAAGTGCTGAGGGCAAATGTTGCATGGAGTCATAAAAGACTAATTTGTTGTCTAACCTAAAAGTCAAGTATGTCTCGGTTGTCTGAGTAATACATTAATTCAAGGGTAGTGCCAGACTAGCTTGACGCCGACAGGCGCCAAGTTAATCTGGCACTACCCTTGAATTACTAATGTTTTTGTAAGACTCATCTACAGCATGCATGATAATGTGTGAATCATACCCTTTGAGATTGTGTAAACAGATTGGTAGTTTGTATGTCTTGGGATCTATTTTTAATAGCAAGTTACAATTGCTATGTGTAGCACCTCTGTAACGCCGCCCTCCAGAACTTGTTCACAAATCCAACATACCTCTGCTGTATCAAAATTCAGTTTATCTACTTCTCTCATCATTAAAGGCATCTGACAGTTTTCCAGATAATAAACTACCTTACTATGTAGTTGTCTCATTTCTGTAAAATAAAAATCAGCTGCTGCATTTTCACCTCTGTAGATAACAGGTGCTGTATGTTCACCATCTGACCTAACAAGAATGTATCCGAAAGAACACACCACCGAACACTTAATTTTACAGTTTTTGGTAATGATTCTGGAATAGGACCTTCATATGGTACAACCAGTGATTTAAAATCAGCATACACTACAAACGGCAGCTTTTGCTGATTACCATATACTAATGGTCAAAACTTAAGGGCCACCCCACTTTTTGTGTCATTGTTTATTGTCGCAAGTACGCTAATAAAATACAATGTTCTTTTGATCCAAATTGGTTAAAAGTTGACCTTAGACAGTCCACTATACAGGGAACAATAGACAACAATTCAACAATTGCCATGAACGTGTCAAATGCACATGAAACATCGTCAGTTTTTGTGAAAAGCAGTGCGATATTGGCAAGCGTACGAAAGGCAGGCAGGTGGAAAAACTCGGTAAAGTCATGATGCACGTGCTAAAGGGGTCAGTCGTGAACACTGAACACCTCTGTTTTACTACAAATACCGGTACAGTAGGGGCATAAGTGTCACTTTCCTAACCATGCCACCACAACGAAGCCTAACACCAGTAGATCAAGGCCGGGCGCTAGCATGGCTGCAGGCTGGAATTTCCAGACGTTGGGAGACGTCTTGGGGTGTCCCATTAAGTGATCCAGAGGCTGCTGGCATGATTCTAATAAACTGGAAGGGCAGAACGACGACCCTACTCAGGACACCTGCGCTGCACCAGCAGAAGGGAGGACAGATACCTCTGTGTGGCGACTCTGCGCAACCGAGCTGTCACGTCAACCACTCTGTGACATCAACTGATGCAAGTTGCTAACGTTAACGTCAACAGAAGCACAGTCTGCCGACGTCTGCGCGAAGGATCACACACAGTGAGGTCTAGAACAGAACTAGATCCTGAACCTGAGCCTGTTAGAGTATGTAGGTGAGCCATAGTTAAAAACACATAGGTTAAGTTGAGAAAAAACATCTTCTAACATCTGATTTCTGCCATCATAGTGGTCACTACTAGGTGAGCGTGACCGTTAGAATCTCCCATGAGAATAAAGGAAGGGGGCAGCTTATCTACTAAGTTAGACATATTACTACAGACCCGCAGGGAGGGTGGCAGGTAAACACTGCATATGATTATCTTCTCTAATGTAACCCGAGCTGTGACAGCCTTAAGACAGGTGTCGATGCTAACCGGGCTACATAAAATTTGGCTACTAATGAGAAGAGCCGCTCCACCCGAGCGTCTCTCCGGATCACAGCCTTCATGGATATTAAAGGACACAGGGTCAGAAGTCTGAGGTAAGTGTACTGAAGAGATATTACTGAGGGATTATAGCACTTGACTAAAAGACGTAATTCCTTAACTCATTCTACCCCAACACCGAAATCCCCAAATGTTGCCGTTGTCCTCTGAAGACTGCATTGCAGCGCAGGACACAAATCGACCATGATAGTTCAAGGGTGATGCCAGAATAGCTTGGCGCCCATAGGCGCCAAGCTATTCTGGCATCACCCTTGAACTATATCATGGTTGATCCTTATCTTGTTGTGGTGGGTCTGGGCTAGAATGAGTTAAAGATAGCGTGAAAAAGAAAAAATTCCACTGAGCAGAGAGTACGTGATTATGTCTTATGTGGGGGAGAAGAGTGTCTTCCCCTTTTCCTTTGCCTTGGAAGGAGTCCAAGAAACAGAGGGGGACCGGCTCCCGGGCCTCCTCTGGTTCTTTGGAGATGATGGGAGAAGAGCTGTGGGGGAGAAGAGTGTCTTCCCCTTTTCCTTTGCTTTGGAAGGAGTCGAAGAAACAGAGGGGGACCGGCTCTCGGGCCTTCTCTGGTTCTTCGGAGATGAGTGGAGATGAGCTGCCGCAGCACCATCAACAACGTCCACTCCCTCCATCTGCTCCTCCAATGCAGCATATGTGTTTTGAAGGGGGACAATAGTTTCCCCCTTCTGGGCCCGTGCGTACAGCGGTCCCGTAGCTTTCTTGGACTTCTGGTTCTGGGCAGCGTTCCTGCTGCTAGAGTTAGCGGCCTTAGAAGGCTGACCAGAGCCAGAAACCTTTGGAGTAGACAGACAGTGACAGGCTTGGGTGGGGGCTGATGCTTAGGGGCAGCAGAAGGCGGCACCACTGGACCGGTAGCGTCCGCCTTCTGCGTTCCCTGGGTCCTTGTCACCACTGGAGGAGGGTTACTCTCCAGGGGCGAGAGGAGCCGAGGCTCCGCCCCCAACCAAGCAGTTGGGGTTTGACAGGAGAAGTCTTTGGTGGGGAATGTAAAGACAGAGGTGCCACTACTGTTTGATGCAGCCTCAGATGCACCAGGACTTTCAACCAGTCAGTATTTTTGCGTCTGCAAAGGACAGCCCCTTCTCGACACGCACCTGCTGAAAATTGCACTCGGGATATCCAATGAAGGAATTTCTTATCTGAAGCCATATGGGTCCCCTGGCAATTCACACACAGGGGGGTGGCTGTGCCGGACTCAGCAAAGTGTCCGGGCTTAGTGCATGTCTTCTGTCCATGGCCATACTTTTGGCACTTAAAGCACCGGAGGGGAAGAGGCACGTACTTCTTCACTTTCCTTTCAAGGAATAATAAACCCCCCCCTACCCCCCCCCTCCCCCAGATGTAGTAGGAGGGGGGTGCTAAACGTCAGGATGATGGTAGGGAGACAGATCTGCCTACCACATCGCTTGGAAGCGAAGCGCCTGACGCAAGTCACCCCCTGCGACTTAAGGTTCCGTACAAGTTCATCTTCTTTCGACAGTTCTGCCAATGCTTGATCTTTTATCACGCCTCTTGAAGAATTCATTGGTTTTTTTGGGTGTGACATCCACTGGAGTGTCTCCGACGGAAGAGAGTCTCCGTTGGAGTGTGCCCGGGTACGGCACTCTACCAGCAAGTCACCAGACTTGAGGCGTTGGGCATCAGGCCTGCCAACACGTCTCGTAAGGGTCTCCCCCACCAGAAAAGGATGCAGCTAGAAAATCGTAGGCTTCTCTTTCACTTTGTTATGGACAATGAGGAAGAGACGGCCTCATCACAGTCCGAGTCACTGTCAGGTACAATGTCGGTGGCTATGGACAATGAGGAAGAGACGGCCTCCTCACAGTCCGAGTCACTGTCAGGTACAATGTCGGTGGCTATGGACAATGAGGAAGAGACGGCCTCCTCACAGTCCGAGTCACTGTCAGGTACAATGTCGGTGGCTATGGACAATGAGGAAGAGACGGCCTCCTCACAGTCCGAGTCACTGTCAGGTACAATGTCGGTGGCTATGGACAATGAGGAAGAGACGGCCTCCTCACAGTCCGAGTCACTGTCAGGTACAATGTCGGTGGCTATGTGCCGCTTTTATGCCAGGTTTGGTTGTTGTTGTTGTTGTTGTTGTTGTTTGTTTGTTTGTTTGTTTGTTTCCACTATAGTAGTAGAGATATTCATCCCTCGGGGTCCCCGCCCGCCACCGAGCCCAACAAGGGAAAGTGCATTTGTCGGCGGGTCTCCCGCCGACGCACGATGGAGATTGCCCGAACGATATACACAGGGGGTTAAGCCCGATTGAACCGTCTGAGCCACCGCCGCCGTAGAATGCAGGGGAATACTGGCGTAATGCACCTAATCAGCAGCAGAGGCTATAGCATGGTGCTCCGTATATCAACCCGCATGTCAACAGTGGGATAGGGCTCAACGTGACAAGAGCCGATTGACTAGGCCGGTACTCCTAGCCTCCTGTTTAAGTAGAAGTCAAGGCCAAAGTGGAGTGTTGGCACCAGTGAGCCGCAACCCAAAGGGAACCTCAGCCACCAGGATCCTCTTCTCCCCTGACACGGGTCTCCAAGCACGGCAAACACTTGGGATCCAAAGGACCAAAAACTAATGAGTATTTTTAAGGACCAATCCAACATGGTACGACCTGGGTTAGCACAGCTCCTTAAAAACCGGACCAGTGGAAAAGACTGAACATGACATATTTGCTGACGTCAAGTCCTAATCGCTAGGCCACTCAGTCAGTGACTGACGAGCCTACCCACCCGCGCCACGCGGAGGCCGGTGCCGAGTGGGCTAGGTACCATGACATGTCTGACAGTCACAAGTAAGTGTCTCTCTTCTTTTCAAAATGACTCTTACGTGGTAGTGAACTGAGACAAATTCGTTGTTTAGATTCGCAATAAAATTTTCGCAATTGGTCAAAACTCGCCGGTTATGAATAAACTCAACGTGTTTCGTGTATGCTAGCGAAATCTTGACGTGACCAAAAGCCATAACTTTGTCACGGATCCTAACTGGCAGTGTTTCCTAGCGTGTCTGCTGGAGAATCGGGGAGTGCTTGTTTATTCATGTGTGTGAGCAAAGTGAGATGTGAGTGCGTGAACAGGTGGTACAATATCTTTGAGGTCGCAGAAACTTTAGCACTTACAGCAGTACATGTGCTGTGAAATCCCGGCTTTATGGGTTTCACATCAGTGAAGATCATTGTTAACTTTGAATTGACAGTGTTTGTAAACATTAAAATATAAGCTGAAAACTAAGCGTGTTTCTTTCTCCGTTGGGTACTTCTTCTTATTAAAATATAAGCCGGCATTTCACAACTTCTAGTGAAACGAGCTTGACAACTATCTATTCAAGTTTAAAGTCCCCCACCACAATCTGTACAATTATGTGGCTTCTGGCCTGTGTGTGTCAGCATGTGTATTTTCAAGGTATAAGATTTCATAAAACTAGCACTACATTCTGCGCACTTGTTTGGCTTCTGGCCTGTGTGTTTCAGCATGTCTCTTCAAGTTACCAGAAAAAGCAAAGCTAGCAATCCATTTTGTACGTATTTATGTGACTTCTGGCCTGTGTTTGTCAGCATGTGTTTATTCAAGTTACCACATAAAGAAAAGCTAGCAATACACTTATATGGTTTCTGGCCTGTGTGTGTCAGCATGTGTTTTCAATTGACCAGATTGAGTGAAACTAATACATTCTATACACTTGTGTGGCTTCTGGCCTGTGTCAGCATGTGTATTTTCATGTTAACAAAGCAAAACTAGCACATTCTGTACACCTGTGTGGCTTCTAGCCTGCTATGTGTCAACGTGTGTGTTTCAAGGTATACGATTTTGTAACCTTGAAACAGATCGAGTGAAATTAGTACTACATTCTGTACACTTGTGTGGCTTCTCGCCTGTGTTTGAGCGCAACTAGCACAACATTCTGTATACCTGCGTGCGTCAACATGTCTTTTAAAGTTATTATATTGCGTGAATATAGCACCACATTCTGTACATTGTGGCTTCTGGCCTGTGTGTTTCAGCCTGTGTATATGGAAAGTATATACTAATGGTCAAAAGTTAAGGGTCACTTTTATCGCAGACGCACCAACACCACACAAAAACATAATACTTGGGAGTCAGTACTTTGCTAATTTATTCAGTAACAATTTCATTTAAGTTTTGAGTAAATCAATACAACTTTATTGTCTGTTCGAGTCAAAGCACGACAGAAATTTGCCTTTTGACTCGTCATAAAACAACAATACAAGACACAAAAAAACACTACAAGAAAAATCCATGAAAATTGTCATTGCAGCAATCTATCACAAGCAATCTGTCACAAGATGGGCGTAATGTTAAGTAGATCACATATCACGGCATTATAAACAAGAGTTCAAAATCGAGACAGCTCTATGATACAGATCATATAATGGGTACTGTCCTAGGCCAATGCTCGCCCTGGCATCTCCAGACCATCACCCTGCCGCCGTTGAATGACACGGTGAACCGTGACTCATCAGTAAACAGAACCTGAGTCCACTTGAGTCTGTTCCACCTCACATGTTGACGACACCAGGCAACCCAGGCTCTGCAATCAGCTGAAGTGAAGGGAATTCTCACTGCCGCTCTGCATGAAGCCAGGCCAATTTTGTGCAAAGAAGTACCCAACGGAGAAAGAAACGCGCTTATTTATAGAAAATCGCAATTCAATTTTGTGCAGATGTCGGCAGACTGCGCTTCTGCTGACGTTAACGTTTGCAGCTTGCATCAGTTGACATCGCAGAGTGGTTGATGTGACAGTTCGGTCGTGCAGAGCCGCTACACAGAGGTATCTGTGCTCTCTTCTGCTGGTGCAGCGCGGGGCGTCCTGAGCAGGGTGGTCGTTCTGCCCTTCCAGTTTCTTGGAATCGTGCCAGCAGCCTCTGTATGTGTCAGCATGTGTACTTTCCAGTTACTAGATTGAGTGAAACTAGCACTTTCTGTACACTTGTGTGGCTTCTGTGTGTCAGCACGTTTTCAAAGAATAAGATTTTGTAAAACTAGCACTACTAGCACTATGTGGCTTCTGGCCTGTGTGTGTCAGCATGTGTTTTCAAGATACCAGATTGAGTGAAACTAGAACTACGGCCTGTGTGTGTCACCATGTGTCTTTTCAATTTTCCAGGTAAAGCAAAGCTGGCACTACACTCTGTACACTTGTGCGGCTTCTGGCCTGTGTGTATCAGCATGTGTTTTTTCAAGGTACCAGAATGAGCGAAACTAGCACTACATTCTGTACACTTGTGTGGCTTCTGGCCTGTGTGTGTCAGCATGTGTATTTTCAAGGAACTAGATTGAATGAAACTAGCACTACATTCTTTACACTTGTTTGGCTTCTGGCCTGTGTGTATCAGCATGTGTTTTTTCAAGGTACTAGATTGAGCGAAACTAGAACAACATTCTGTACACTTGTGAGGCTTCTGGCCTGTGTGTATCAGCATGTGTATTTTCAAGTAAAAAGATGTAGTAAAACTAGCACTACATTCTTTACACTTGTGTGGCTTATGGCCTGTGTGTGTCAGCATGTGTTTTTTCAAGGTAGTAGATTGAATGAAACTAGCACTACATTCTTTACACTTGTGTGGCTTCTGGCCTGTGTGTGTCAGCATGTGTCTTTTCAAGGTAGTAGATTGAATAAAACTAGCACTACATTCTGTACACTTGTGTGGCTTCTGGCCTGTGTGTATCAGCATGTGTTCTTTCAAAGAATAAGATTTTGCAAAACTAGCACTACATTCTGTACACTTGTGTGGCTTCTGGCCTGTGTGTGTCAGCATGTGTCTTTTCAAGGCACCAGATTGAATGAAACTAGCACTACATTCTGTACACTTATGTGGCTTCTGGCCTGTGTGTATCATCATGTGTAATTTTAAGTAACTAGATGTAGTGTAACTAGCACTACAGTCTGTACACTTGTGTGGCTTCTGGCCTGTGTGTGTCACCATGTGTCTTTTCAAGGTATCAGATAAAGCAAAGCTGGCACTACATTCTGTACACCTATGCAGCTTCTGGCCTGTGTGTGTCAGCATGTGTCTTTTCAAGCTACGAGATACAGCAAAGCTAGCACTACACTCTGTACACTTATGTGGCTTCTGGCCTGTGTGTGTCAGCATGTGTCTTTTCAAGTAACTAGATACAGCAAAGCTAGCACTACACTCTGTACACTTATGTGGCTTCTGGCCTGTGTGTGTCAGAATGTGTCTTTTCAAGCCATCAGATACAGCAAAGCTAGCACTGCACAATGTACACTTATGTGGTTTCTGGCCTGTGTGTGTCAGCATGTGTTTTTTCAAGGCACCAGATAAAGCAAAGCTACCACAACACTCTGTACACTTATGTGGCTTCTGGCCTGTGTGTGTCAGCATGTGTCTTTTCAAGTAAATAGATACAGCAAAGCTAGCACTACACTCTGTACACTTATGTGGCTTCCGGTCTGTGTGTGTCAGCATGTGTCTTTTCAAGTAACTAGATACAGCAAAGCTAGCACTACAATCTGTACACTTATGTGGCTTCTGGTCTGTGTGTGTCGGCATGTGTCTTTTCAAGGAACTAGATACAGCAAAGCTAGCACCACACTCTGTACACTTATGTGGCTTCTGGTCTGTGTGTGTCAGCATGTGTCTTTTCAAGTAACTAGATACAGCAAAGCTAGCACTACACTCTGTACACTTATGTGGCTTCCGGTCTGTGTGTGTCAGCATGTGTCTTTTCAAGTTACCAGATAAAGCAAAGCTAGCACTACACTCTGTACACCTATGTGGCTTCTGGTCTGTGTGTGTCACCATGTGTCTTTTCAAGGAACTAGATGCAGCAAAGCTAGCACTACACTCTGTACACCTATGTGGCTTTTGGCCTGTGTGAGTGCCACTGAAACCATCTTCTGTACATGTATGTGGCTTCTGGAAAGTTGCCCTACAGTGCCTACAAAACCATGTTCTCCCACTTGGTGTATCTGCTGATGTCTGTACATCAATACATGCACTCTCAGCTGTAGTTGTCTTCTGATCTGTGGTAACAGTATGAGGCTTCTGCCCTGTGTGAGTAGACATGTGTTGCATCAACTGATTGGACAACTGGAAACATGCACCACACAACCCACATACAAATGGCATCTGACTCTCTTCAGCACTGGGACTTTCTGTGGTCAAGGGTTTTCGTTCCGTTGACAAAGTTCTACCGTCAAGATCTACAGATACACCCAAGTCACAGTCCATGTCACTGATAACACCAAACACAGAGTTAGACTCTAGCTTGATGTCATGTTTAGCGTCACAGTTCATGTCACTGTAAACACCAGACACAGAGTTGAACACTAGCTTGATGTCATGTTAGTGTCAAGTTGATCACTGTAACCAGACACAGGTTAGCTAGCTGATGTCATGTTTAGTGTCATAGTCCATTTCACAGTAAACACTGGGCACAGAGTTAGACTCCAGCTTGATGGCATGTTTAGTGTCACAGTCCATGTCACTGTAAACACTGGGCACAGAGTTAGACAGTAGCTTGATGTCAGGTTCGAGATTACCCTCAGACTCTTTGCTGGTCCCAAGTTCAGCCAGACACCAGGTTTGACCTTGATACCTGGCTCTAGATTGACTTGTGGGTGTTGGGACAGGACCATCTCTCTCCATACCTGCAGTGTTGTCTGTGTCTTTACCAGTATTGTTGACTGTGTCTTCACCAGTAGTGTTGACTGTGTCTTCAACAGTAATGTTGACTGTGTCATCACCAGTAGTGTTGACTGTGTCTTCAATAGCCATGTTGACTGTGTCATCACCAGTAGTGTTGACTGTGTCATCACCAGTAGTGTTGACTGTGTCTTCACCAGCCATGTTTACTGTGTCTTCACCACCCATGTTGATTGTGTCATCACCAGTAGTTGGAAAGTCCCTGTGGTGTCCATCTGTCTCATAGTAAGCCAGCGGTGCTTCTGCTTCTTCCTCTTCTGGGAAAATAAACAGGACCATGGGTGTGAATATCGATGTACAGACATTGATTGATTGATTAATTGTACATTGCTTAACGTCCTGACAGCAACAAGGCTTTCTCAGGACGTGCCTGCACTGCTTGTGAAAAAAAATAAAATAAACAGAACATTGAATGTATGTCGCCAGCCGGTCAAATACATTAAATAAACCTAACACATGGGGCCTAAATAAAGCTAAGACCATTTAGCAACACACATCCAATATCAAGAGCTACAGGCAGTGCAGACAGTAGGGAGAGCTTTAAAAAGGCAAATACAGGTGAATGGACCAAGGGTAGACAGAAACACATGCCCCAGAATAGAGAGAAAAACTCACCCTGTGGGGCTGACCAGGGTGACTCTGGGAACTAAAAAATACCTAACCCCACCCAAGTCCCCCAGGGCAGACCGGGTGGGGTCGAGGTACGGACAATCGGATCAACTGACATCATGAGAATTTAACACAGAAAGAAGAAACCCCTCTAGACAGCACACATTCCTGTTTGTTCACAAAACACGCTTGTACCGGTGAGTGATACAAATTCTAGTACATGAAACGTTTCAGTTAACCGCATGCCAGTGTGTTCCTCTCCCTCTCTCTCTCTTGTACACACACTTTGATGCTGACAAACTCACAAAACATAACGTGACCACCGGAGTTAGTTGATCATTAACCCTTACCATTCAGAATACACCAGTGTGTGAAATAAGTTTGACTAAAATAGTTCAAGGGTAGTGCCAGAATAGCTTGGCGCCTACAGGCGCCAAGCTATTCTGGCACTACCCTTGAACTAAAGCCATTGGTCTATATCCTTATCTGTAAGTATTATAATCCAGCTTGCATATGGCACTTTCAAATTTGAAGCTTTTAGCCTCAGTATGATATGGGTTAAAGAGTCTCTATTTGTGCTGTACCAGTAGTGGGAGTTAGTTGATCATTACAGTGTCTGTATTTGTGCTGTACCAGTAGTGGGAGTTAGTTGATCATTACAGTGTCTGTAATTGTGCTGTACCAATAGTGGGAGTTAGTTGATCATTACAGTGTCTGTGTTGTACCAGTAGTGGGAGTTAGTTGATCATTACAGTGTCTGTATTTGTGCTGTACCAGTAGTGGTTGTTAGTTGATCATTACAGTGTCTGTATTTGTGTTGTACCAGTAGTGGGAGTTAGTTGATCATTACAGTGTCTGTATTTGTGCTGTACCAGTAGTGGGAGTTAGTTGATCATTACAGTGTCTGTATTTGTGCTGTACCAGTAGTGGGCGTTAGTTGATCATTACAGTGTCTGTATTTGTGCTGTACCAGTAGTGGGAGTTAGTTGATCATTACAGTGTCTGTATTTGTGCTGTACCAGTAGTGGGAGTTAGTTGATCATTACCGTGTCTGTATTTGTGCTGTACCAGTAGTGGGAGTTAGTTGATCATTACAGTGTCTGTGCTGTACCAGTAGTGGGAGTTAGTTGATCATTACAGTGTCTGTATTTGTGCTGTACCAGTAGTGGGAGTTAGTTGATCATTACAGTGTCTGTGCTGTACCAGTAGTGGGAGTTAGTTGACCATTACAGTGTCTGTGCTGTACCAGTATTGGGAGTTAGTTGATCATTACAGTGTCTGTGCTGTACCAGTAGTGGGCGTTAGTTGATCATTACAGTGTCTGTGCTGTACCAGTAGTGGGAGTTAGTTGATCATTACAGTGTCTGTATTTGTGCTGTACCAGTAGTGGGAGTTAGTTGATCATTACAGTGTCTGTGCTGTACCAGTAGTGGGAGTTAGTTGATCATTACAGTGTCTGTATTTGTGCTGTACCAGTAGTGGGCGTTAGTTGATCATTACAGTGTCTGTGCTGTACCAGTAGTGGGAGTTAGTTGATCATTACAGTGTCTGTATTTGTGCTGTACCAGTAGTGGGAGTTAGTTGATCATTACAGTGTCTGTGCTGTACCAGTAGTGGGAGTTAGTTGATCATTACAGTGTCTGTATTTGTGCTGTACCAGTAGTGGGTGTTAGTTGATCATTACAGTGTCTGTGTTGTACCAGTAGTGGGAGTTAGTTGATCATTACAGTGTCTGTGCTGTACCAGTAGTGGGAGTTAGTTGATCATTACAGTGTCTGTATTTGTGCTGTACCAGTAGTGGGTGTTAGTTGATCATTACAGTGTCTGTGCTGTACCAGTAGTGGGAGTTAGTTGATCATTACAGTGTCTGTATTTGTGCTGTACCAGTAGTGGGTGTTAGTTGATCATTACAGTGTCTGTGCTGTACCAGTAGTGGGAGTTAGTTGATCATTACAGTGTCTGTATTTGTGCTGTACCAGTAGGGGAGTTAGTTGATCATTACAGTGTCTGTATTTGTGCTGTACCAGTAGTGGGTGTTAGTTGATCATTACAGTGTCTGTGTTGTACCAGTAGTGGGAGTTAGTTGATCATTACATTGTCTGCCTCCAATGCCAAAGGTGCGAGGTTCGATACCGGGTTCCGGCGTTGGATTTTTCTCCTCTGGTGTCATCGTCTGGGCAGTGGGCAGATGTTCACATCTGCACGGGACATAGACGACCCCGGCCCCCACGAGTCCCCTGCTGCCTTGCAGGCCTGGCCGCTTGGCTGCGGAAAGGCTAAGGGAGGAAACCCATGACATCAAAGCCCCCGTGTCTCCGGGGAAGGCTTTTGAGCCAGAGACTAAGACAAGGACAGTCTGATATAAAACCTACGACCCGAGGACCTCGATGCCACCGTCCCAGCTTGCTAGGCCATGGCAAACGAACCAAGGGTTTAAAGGGTGGGGCCAGTACTGCGCACACTGCACTCCACCAAAAAGCTCCACCGCGCAGGCTTTAGGAAACGCCCACGGACTATGACACTGAACTTTCCAAGTCCTGTAGCGATGGGCAAGGGGCAAAACGGCAGGTGAAAGATGTCACTGGAAGCCGCAGTCTCAAACCTGCATGCAGGCGGTTCAGGATATTGGTCGCCTGATGTTGACCTGGGGATGACAACGTCGCTCGGCACACCCTGAACGACCAAGCAGCCTTCTCTAGGGACAGCACTGCTTGCTCCACACGGAGAGGGGCCTAGAAAAGGTGGCCTAACCAAAGCTCATCCCCTCATAACCCCAGTTGGCTAGCCGCGGTCAATGGGCATCTTCTCATGCGGTCAGAAAACAAGAAAAAACAATGGATCCACTCTCATGACGACCATGACCGGACTCAACGTAGCATGCTGTAACATCCGAACCATGCTCGACACAGCAGACAGCAGATGCCCTGAACGTCGCTCCGCCCTCATTGCCCATGAATTGCGGAGGTTAAACATCGACATCGCCGCGCTCAGCGAAGTACGCCTTCCGGAGGAAGGCAGCCTCCAAGAACTTGGCGCTGGCTACACCCTCTACTGGTCAGGCAGGCCTGCATCAGAAAGACGGCTCTCAGGCATGGGCTTCATGGTGAAGACCCCCATTGCGACTAAGTTGGAAAACCTACCAACGGGTCACTCCGACCGCATCATGTCCATGCGCCTCCCACCAAGACACCAGCAATACGTCACCCTTCTCAGTGTGTACTCCCCAACCCTCCTGGCAGAGCCTGCAGAAAAAGACAAGTTCTACTCTGACCTGCGCAGCCTCCTGCAGAGCACCCCTGCAGACGACAAAGTCATCATCCTTGGCGACTTCAACGCCAGAGTGGGCCAAGACTCTGAAGCCTGGAAAGGAGTCCTCGGCAAGCATGGTGTTGGGAACTGCAATGACAATGGTCGCCTACTGTTGGAGCTCTGTGCAGAGCAGCAACTTGTCATCACCAACACTACTTTCCAGCAAAAGGACAGTCGAAAGACCACCTGGATGCATCCTCGCTCCAAGCACTGGCACCTTATCGACTATGTCCCAGTGCGTCAGAGGGACCGCAGTGACGTCCTCCTCACCAGAGTGATGCCCAGCGCAGAGTGCCACACTGACCACCGCCTTGTTCGCTGCAAACTCAGGCTCCGCCTCAAGCTGAAACCCAAGAAAGGGGGCCCTCCCAAGAAAAAGCTTGATGTTGCCAGCCTTCAGCGTGACAACAAGAAAGCTGCCCTTCAGGCCGATTTACAGCGCATGCTCAAAGACACAGTTGATCCAGCAGACTCCTCTCCTGAAAAACTCTGGGAACAACTGAAAACTGCTATTGTAAAATCCTCTGTGGAAGTCTTGGGCTTTGCTAGAAAGAGGAACAAAGACTGGTTTGACGAAAACGACGTAGAGATCCAGGAACTTCTAGCAAAAAAAAGAGCCGTCCACCAGGCCCACCTAGCCCAGCCTTCCTGCCCTGTGAAGAAGTCTGCCTTCCGCCTCATCTGCAGCAGTCTCCAGCTCAAGCTTAGAGAGCTCCAGAACGAGTGGTGGTCCAGACTCGCACAGAGGACCCAGCTCTGCGCTGACAACGGTGACTACAGGAGCTTCTACGAAGCACTGAAAGCAGTTTATGGCCCTAGGCACCTAGTACAAAGTCCCCTGCGAAGCGCTGATCGACAGGCACTCCTCACAGATAATACCTCCATCTTGAACCGCTGGTCGGAATACTTTCAGGACCTCTTCGGCGCTGAACGCACTGTTCAAGAAACAGTCATCCTCCAAATCCCACACCTTCCACTAAAGGTTGAATTGGACGAACCGCCTACCGCCGAAGAGACCCTCACAGCCATCCACCAGCTCAAGAGTGGCAAAGCAGCAGGCATTGACGGAATCCCGCCAGAGATCTGGAAACATGGAGGCCCAGCACTGCACAACAAGCTCCACGACCTCTTTCTCTGCTGCTGGGAAAAAGGAACACTACCAAAGGATCTCCGTGATGCAGTCATCATCACCCTGTACAAGAACAAAGGAGAGAAGTCTGCCTGCTCTAATTATCGTGGAATTACCCTGCTGTCCATTGCCGGGAAAATTATCGCAAGGTTGCTCCTGAATCGGCTGGTACCTGCCATCGCTGAAGACCACCTCCCAGAGGGCCAGTGTGGCTTCAGAGCCAACAGGAGTACCACCGACATGGTCTTTGTGCTGAGACAGCTTCAGGAGAAGTGCAGCGAGCAGAACAAAGGGCTGTACGTAACGTTTGTCGACCTAACAGAAGCGTTTGACACTGTGAGCAGGCAAGGTATGTGGCAGATCCTGGAGCGACTAGGTTGTCCCCCAAAGTTCCTCAACATGATCGTCCAGCTCCACGAGGACCAGCAAGGCCAGGTCAGACTAAACAGTGACCTCTCAGAACCATTCCCCATTCGCAACGGCGTGAAGCAAGGCTGCGTGCTGGCACTGACCCTCTTCACCATCTTCTTCAGCATGATGTTGAAGCAGGCCACAGTGGACCTCGACGATGACGACGCAGTGTACATCAGGTATCGTCTCGATGGCAGCCTGTTCAACCTCAGACGACTGCAGGCCCACATGAAAACCCTAGACCAATTGATTTGTGAGCTGCTCTTCGCTGATGACGCTGCCCTCGTTGCACACACAGAGAGAGCGCATTACGTCCTGCTTCGCAGATGCTGCCCAGCTCTTTGGACTTGAGGTCAGTCTGAAAAAGACAGAGGTCCTTCATCAGCCGGCACCCAAGGAAGAGCATCGCCCTCCCCACATCACCATCAGCGAGTCCGAACTGAAGTCTGTACACCAGTTTACCTACCTTGGCTGCATCATCACGTCAGACGCCAAGCTGGACAAGGAGCTGGACAACAGGCTGGCAAAAGCGAACAGTGCTTTCGGGCGACTATTCAAGCGGGTGTGGCACAATCAACAGCTGAAAAAAGGCACCAAGATCAGCGTGTACAGAGCTGTCGTCCTCAACACTCTGCTGTACGGTTCCGAGTCCTGGGCCCTCTACCGCAGCCAACTACGACTCCTCGAACGCTTTCACCAGCGCTGCCTGCGTACCATCCTCAGCATTCACTGGAGTGACTATGTCACCAACGTCGAGGCCCTTGAACAGGCAGAAACTGTGAGCATCGAGGCTTTGCTGCTGCGGACACAGCTTCGCTGGGCGGGGCACATCTCCAGGATGGAGGATCATCGTCTACCCAAGATCACTCTGTTTGGTGAGCTCGCCACTGGACACCGAGACAGAGGGGCACCAAAGAAGAGATACAAAGACGGTCTCAAGAAGTCGCTTAGTGCCTGCCAAATCGACCACCACCAGTGGTCTTCACTTGCTGCGGACCGTGACACCTGGCGCTCCACCATTCACAAGGCAGCCGTCTCCTTTGAGGACTCTCGCAGAGCTAACCTTAAGGACAAGCGGCTTAGAAGAAAAAACAGAGTTGTCGTAACTCAGAACCCTGACCAGACCTTCCCCTGCAGCCACTGTGGTCGAACCTGCCTGTCCCGGATTGGCCTCCGCAGCCACGAAAATGCCTGCAGACGACGTGGGCAAGCCCTATAGAATCTTCGTTCGCGAAGTCAAGCCAAGAGACATTGTCTGTATTTGTGCTGTACCAATAGTGGGATTTAGTTGATCATTACAGTGTCTGTGTTGTACCAGTAGTGGGAGTTAGTTGATCATTACAGTGTCTGTATTTGTGCTGTACCAGTAGTGGGAGTTAGTTGATCATTACAGTGTCTGTATTTGTGCTGTACCAGTAGTGGGTGTTAGTTGATCATTACAGTGTCTGTATTGTACCAGTAGTGGGAGTTAGTTGATCATTACAGTGTCTGTATTTGTGCTGTACCAGTAGTGGGAGTTAGTTGATCATTACAGTGTCTGTATTTGTGCTGTACCAGTAGTGGGAGTTAGTTGATCATTACAGTGTCTGTATTTGTGCTGTACCAGTAGTGGGAGTTAGTTGATCATTACAGTGTCTGTATTTGTGCTGTACCAGTAGTGGGTGTTAGTTGATCATTACAGTGTCTGTGTTGTACCAGTAGTGGGAGTTAGTTGATCATTACAGTGTCTGTGCTGTACCAGTAGTGGGAGTTAGTTGATCATTACAGTGTCTGTGCTGTACCAGTAGTGGGAGTTAGTTGACCATTACAGTGTCTATGCTGTACCAGTAGTGGGAGTTAGTTGACCATTACAGTGTCTGTATTTGTGCTGTACCAGTAGTGGGAGTTAGTTGATCATTACAGTGTCTGTGCTGTACCAGTAGTGGGAGTTAGTTGATCATTACAGTGTCTGTATTTGTGCTGTACCAGTAGTGGGAGTTAGTTGATCATTACAGTGTCTGTATTTGTGCTGTACCAGTAGTGGGAGTTAGTTCATCATTACAGTGTCTGTATTTGTGCTGTACCAGAACAAGAACAAAGGCGAGAAGTCTGACTGTTCCAACTATCGGAGAATCACCCTGCTGTCCATTGCTGGAAAAATTCTTGCAAGGCTGCTCCTGAATCAGCTGGTACCTGCCATCGCTGAAGACCACCTCCCAGAGGGCCAGTGTGGCTTCAGAACAAACAGGAGCACTACCGATATGGTCTTTGTGCTGAGACAGCTTCAGGAGAGTGCCGCGAGCAGAACAAAGGGCTGTACGTAACGTTTGTCGACCTAACAAAAGCGTTCGACACTGTGAGCAGGCAAGGCATGTGGCAGATCCTGGAGCGACTTGGCTGTCCCCCAAAGTTCCTCAGCATGATTGTCCAGCTACACGAGGACCAGCAAGGCCAGGTCAGACTCAACAATGACCTCTCAGAACCATTCCCTATTCTCAACGGCGTAAAGCAGGGCTGCGTGCTGGCACCGACCCTCTTCACCATCTTTTTTAGCATGATGTTGAAGCAGGCCACAGTGGACCTCGATGATGACGATGCAGTTTACATCAGGTATCGTCTCGATGGCAGCCTGTTTCAACCTCAGACGACTGCAGGCCCACACGAAAACCCTAGACCAACTGATTCATGAGCTGCTTTTTGCTGATGACGCTGCCCTCATTGCACACACAGAGAGAGCCCTGCAGCGCATCACGTCCTGCTTCGCAGACGCTGCCCAGCTCTTTGGACTCGATTGATTGATTGATTGTACATTGCTTAACGTCCCGACAGCAACAAGGCTTTCTCAGGACGTGCCTGCACTGCTTGTGAAAAAAAAACAACTAAACAGAACATTGAATGTATGTCGCCAGCCGGTCATATACATTAAATAAACCTAACACATGGGGCCTAAATAAAGCTAAGACCATTTAGCAACACACATCCAATATCAAGAGCTACAGGCAGTGCAGACAGTAGGGAGAGTTTTAAAAAGGCAAATACAGGTGAATGGACCTCGGGTAGACAGAAACACATGCCCCAGAATAGAGAGAAAAACTCACCCTGTGGGGCTGACCAGGGTGACCCTGGGAACTAAAAAGTACCTAACCCCACCCAAGTCCCCCAGGGCAGACCCGGGTGGGGGTCTTTGGACTCGAGGTCAGTCTGAAAAAGACAGAGGTCCTCCATCAGCCGGCACCCAAGACAGTGTATCGCCCTCCTCACATCACCATTGGCGAGTCTGAACTAAAGTCAGTGCACCAGTTTACTTACCTTGGCTGCATTATCACGTCGGACGCCAAGCTGGACAAGGAGCGTGACAGCAGGCTGGCAAAAGCGAACAGCGCTTTCGGGCGACTTTTCGAGCGGGTGTGGCACAATCAACAGCTGAAAACAGGCACCAAGATCAGCGTGTACAGAGCTGTGGTCCTCACCACCCTGCTGTATGGTTCTGAGTCCTGGGCCCTCTACCGCAGCCAACTACAACTCCTCGAACGCCTCCACCAGTGCTGCCTGCGCACCATCCTGGGCATTCACTGGAGTGACTATGTCACCAACGTCAAGGTCCTTGAACAGGCTGAAACTGTGAGCATCGAGGCTTTGCTGCTGCGGACACAGCTCCGCTGGGCGGGGCATGTCTCCACGATGGAGGATCAACGCCTACCAAAGATCACCCTGTTCGGCGAGCTTGCTACTGGACACCGTGACAGAGGGGCACCAAAGAAGAGATACAAAGACTGTCTCAAGAAGTCACTTAGTGCCTGCCAAATCGACCACCACCAGTGGTCTTCGCTTGCTGTGGACCGTGACACCTGGCGCTCCACCATTTACAAGGCAGTTGTCTCCTTTGAGGACTCTCGCAGAGCTAGCCTTAAGGACAAGCGGCTCAGGAGAAAAAACAGAGATGCCGCAACTCAGAACCCTGGCCATACCTCCCCCTGCAGCCACTGCGGTCGAACCTGCCTGTCCCGGATTGGCCTCCGCAGCCACGAACAAGCCTGCAGACGTCGTGGGCAACTCCTATAAAATCTTCGTTCGCGAAGTCAAGCCAAGCCAAGACAGTTCTGTATTTGTGCTGTACCAGTAGTGGGAGTTAGTTGATCATTACAGTGTCTGTATTTGTGCTGTACCAGTAGTGGGAGTTAGTTGATCATTACAGTGTCTGTATTTGTGCTGTACCAGTAGTGGGAGTTAGTTGATCATTACAGTATCTGTATTTGTGCTGTACCAGTAGTGGGTGTTAGTTGATCATTACAGTGTCTGTATTTGTGCTGTACCAGTAGTGGGAGTTAGTTGACCATTACAGTGTCTGTGCTGTACCAGTAGTGGGAGTTAGTTGATCATTACAGTGTCTGTGTTGTACCAGTAGTGGGAGTTAGTTGATCATTACAGTGTCTGTATTTGTGCTGTACCAGTAGTGGGAGTTAGTTGATCATTACAGTGTCTGTATTTGTGCTGTACCAGTAGTGGGAGTTAGTTGATCATTACAGTGTCTGTATTTGTGCTGTACCAGTAGTGGGAGTTAGTTGACCATTACAGTGTCTGTGCTGTACCAGTAGTGGGAGTTAGTTGATCATTACAGTGTCTGTGTTGTACCAGTAGTGGGAGTTAGTTGATCATTACAGTGTCTGTATTTGTGCTGTACCAGTAGTGGGAGTTAGTTGATCATTACAGTGTCTGTATTTGTGCTGTACCAGTAGTGGGAGTTAGTTGATCATTACAGTGTCTGTGTTGTACCAGTAGTGGGTGTTAGTTGATCATTACAGTGTCTGTGCTGTACCAGTAGTGGGAGTTAGTTGATCATTACAGTGTCTCTATTTGTGTTGTACCAGTAGTGGGTGTTAGTTGATCATTACAGTGTCTGTATTTGTGCTGTACCAGTAGTGGGAGTTAGTTGACCATTACAGTGTCTGTGCTGTACCAGTAGTGGGAGTTAGTTGATCATTACAGTGTCTGTGCTGTACCAGTAGTGGGAGTTAGTTGATCATTACAGTGTCTATTTGTGTTGTACCAGTAGTGGGTGTTAGTTGATCATTACAGTGTCTGTATTTGTGCTGTACCAGTAGTGGGAGTTAGTTGACCATTACAGTGTCTGTGCTGTACCAGTAGTGGGAGTTAGTTGATCATTACAGTGTCTGTGCTGTACCAGTAGTGGGAGTTAGTTGATCATTACAGTGTCTCTATTTGTGTTGTACCAGTAGTGGGTGTTAGTTGATCATTACAGTGTCTGTGCTGTACCAGTAGTGGGAGTTAGTTGACCATTACAGTGTCTGTGCTGTACCAGTAGTGGGAGTTAGTTGATCATTACAGTGTCTGTGCTGTACCAGTAGTGGGAGTTAGTTGATCATTACAGTGTCTCTATTTGTGTTGTACCAGTAGTGGGAGTTAGTTGATTATTACAGTATCTGTATTTGTGCTGTACCAGTAGTGGGTGTTAGTTGATCATTACAGTGTCTGTGCTGTACCAGTAGTGGGAGTTAGTTGATCATTACAGTGTCTCTATTTGTGTTGTACCAGTAGTGGGTGTTAGTTGATCATTACAGTGTCTGTATTTGTGTTGTACCAGTAGTGGGAGTTAGTTGATCATTACAGTGTCTGTATTTGTGCTGTACCAGTAGTGGGAGTTAGTTGACCATTACAGTGTCTGTGCTGTACCAGTATTGGGAGTTAGTTGATCATTACAGTGTCTGTGCTGTACCAGTAGTGGGAGTTAGTTGATCATTACAGTGTCTGTATTTGTGCTGTACCAGTAGTGGGAGTTAGTTGATCATTACAGTGTCTGTATTTGTGCTGTACCAGTAGTAGGAGTTAGTTGATCATTACAGTGTCTGTATTTGTGCTGTACCAGTAGTGGGAGTTAGTTGATCATTACAGTGTCTGTGCTGTACCAGTAGTGGGAGTTAGTTGATCATTACAGTGTCTGTATTTGTGCTGTACCAGTAGTGGGAGTTAGTTGATCATTACAGTGTCTGTGCTGTACCAGTAGTGGGAGTTAGTTGATCATTACAGTGTCTGTATTTGTGCTGTACCAGTAGTGGGTGTTAGTTCATCATTACAGTGTCTGTATTTGTGCTGTACCAGTAATGGGTGTTAGTTGATCATTACAGTGTCTGTATTTGTGCTGTACCAGTAGTGGGAGCTAGTTGATCATTACAGTGTCTGTATTTGTGCTGTACCAGTAGTGGGAGTTAGTTGATCATTAGTGTCTGTGTTGTACCAGTAGTGGGAGTTAGTTGAGCATTACAGAGTCTGTATTTGTGCTGTACCAGTAGTGGGAGTTAGTTGATCATTACAGTGTCTGTATTTGTGCTGTACCAGTAGTGGGAGTTAGTTGATCATTACAGTGTCTGTATTTGTGCTGTACCAGTAGTGGGTGTTAGTTGATCATTACAGTGTCTGTATTTGTGCTGTACCAGTAGTGGGTGTTAGTTGATCATTACAGTGTCTGTATTTGTGCTGTACCAGTAGTGGGTGTCATCAGGGAATGTGACCGCGGATGGAAAGTGATATGATTTGCACAACAATAAACAATTAACTATTACATTCTTTATGAAAACACTAGTGCTGGCACACTGATTTTACAATTATTTCATGAAACAGCAATGCAAATTAATAAATTGAGAGTCAAAGAAATCATCCCAGTACAGATTCAAGTTACATAAGACCAAGTGGCAAAAGATGGGACCCTGATTTAGGACAAGGGGTTGAAAAATAAAGCCTGCATTAAAGAGTTTTGTACTGCCTGAAACCTCTCAATAGCAAGCATGATTGTGTAGAAGCAACAGATAATGAAGGGTTTGGTTTTTGAAATATCTTAGTTTATAGGTCCCGGTACACAGTGCTGTTTCCGTACTGTACAGTCTCTTAGCCATAGTCAGTCCCAGGCATCCCCTAATATTTCAATCCCCTAAAAAACACTACTGCCCACAAGCTGCACATTTGCCATGCACAAAATAACAATGAAAACAGCACATTGACAGTCTCATTTCTTGGCTATGAACCCGATTCCTTACCAACCCCACACCCAAGCACAGCTGAAATCAGCGTGCCCCTCAAATCACTACGTCAACGGCAACTCAACATAGGCCCACAATTGTCCACTGGATAAGCTCAGGATGGTATGAAACAAAGCACCAAACATGACTCCTCTCATGTAACCAGAAATTTCCAGCAAATTCTAACATTCAGCCCTACTACAACATTTCAAACAAGGCAAAAATTATTTTTAAAAACACCGGTCCTCTTACTGCCTGAACTGGCCAAATTTGACTATGTAATGTGACCTGAATATGTTGGAATGTCTAAAGTGTCGCGTGTCAAACATTACAACACAAATGCTCATAAAAGATTTCTTTGTTAGAATGTTGCAGACCCAAGATATTGTTTTTATTAGCATGCCTAAATGTAATGCTATCATCTCTTTCTGATTGTCACACCCTGAACATAATTTATGGACATGTAATGCTGTAATGTTTGACATACGACACCAGTCAGATGTTTAACAATTTGCCACCAGGCCCAGTCACACTTTTTCCTCTAATAGAACACATCTGCACATTCAACACACAGAAAACAAGACAAACTATATGTAAGTATTCAAAAAAGAAAAAATATATATCAAGAAAAAGATGATTTTTGAAAAGCCTCGTGCGTCAATATGACAACAAATCACATGGGTCTTGTTTTCAACATCACCAGACTGACACAAACAGAAAATGATGCAAACATTAACTTATGGACCAATCGGAACAACATCAACCCACTAACCCCACTGAGTCACTGTAACCTGTGCTAACGGCATGGGCTGGTGGTGGCTCATCATCATGGACCAATCTGGACACAATATTGACCCACTAAGCCCACTGAGTCACTGTAACCTGTGCTAACGGCATGGGCTGGTGGTGGCTCGTCATCATGGACCAATCTGGACACAATATTGACACACTAAGCCCACTGAGTCACTGTAACCTGTGCTAACAGCATGGGCTGGTGGTGGCTCGTCATCATGGACCAATCTGGACACAATATTGACCCACTAAGCCCACTGAGTCACTGTAACCTGTGCTAACGGCATGGGCTGGTGGTGGCTCGTCATCATGGACCAATCTGGACACAATATTGACCCACTAAGCCCACTGAGTCACTGTAACCTGTGCTAACGGCATGGGCTGGTGGTGGCTCGTCATCATGGACCAATCTGGACACAATATTGACCCACTAAGCCCACTGAGTCACTGTAACCTGTGCTAACAGCATGGCTTGGAGGTGGCTCGTCATCGTGGACCAATCTGGACACAACATTCACCCCCTAAGCCCACCGAGTCACTGTAACCTGTGCTAACAGCATGATTTGGAGGTGGCTCTTCATCATGGACCAATCTGGACACAACATTCACCCACTAAGCCCACTGAGTCACTGTAACCTGTGCTAAACAGCATGGCTTGGAGGTGGCTCTTCATCATCAGTGAGGTCTGAAGTCAACAGTGCTAACAAACTTTGAACAGCTTGTGCCTTTGTGTGGACACCTTGTCTATTAACCTAAGGGTGACTTCCCTCACAAGAGAACTGTCCGGCTCCCAAGAGTAGTCTGCTACACTCCAGCACCACAGGCCATTTCTGGGTTTTGACATGAAGTGCACACAGACTACTCCTAGAAGTTTATCCATCTCCAACACCTGACAGGGATATTCAACACCTGACCACGTGATCATGTAGGTGTTTCCGATAACAGGAAACTGATGTGGCTTCCTGAGGATGACCAAGGGAACGAAATGGTTGGAGGTCCAGTGTTCCGCAACCATGTCGTCCCTGGACGAAGACCACATCACTGTTAGCTTCGTGTTGTTTGTGCAGCCAGGCGCACGGACGATCCTGTTGCAGTGCTTGTGATATACTGGCTATCCAAGTGATGGAAATACTGATTGCACAGGCCTGTTCAGGGCAATGGAGGTAGCAAAAAACTGCCACAAACCTGTGTAGACAGCATTCCCAACCACTGACATGCATTCATTCCTGAAAGCATCCTCTGGTGCAGCCTTGGATGCAGAAGATGTCAGCACTGCAACTTGGATCACATGCTTTGCCTTGAGGTTGTCTGATGCCAATGATGGTGCACACCAGTTCTGGCCATCAAGGAATAATCTTTCCTGTAGGCACATGGTGACAACCACACGGACACGGAGTTCAGTGTGGTGGTCCTCACCGCCAAACAGTAAAAGACTCAGCACCCTAAAAAACCAATTTCCATCACCTTCAACAGTAAGTAGACGACACCTGCCCCTCATATCTGGCTGCAGAAACTGGACAGAACGGAAATCTTCTGCCTTGTCCTGAAATTGGTCTTGGCCTTCAGGCAACAGAAATTGCGCCATTTCCTCTTTCAGCTCAGCGGATCTCATCTGCAGGTCATCATATGAGGAGCATGAGGCAAGAGACAGTCTTGCCGCATGAAAAAAACTCTAAACGTTTGTAAAAAAAAGTGTATCACATCGCACACTATCTGAAGAAATGGCCCGTTTTTTCGGCCGGCTGTACACACTCTTTTCCCACAAGTCAGTCAGTTTTTTGTGTTTAAGAATGAGGTGTGTTTCGAGGTCATTTTGCTTTCAAAGCCGGTACTCCTCTCGTCAGCAGACTAAACCGTTTGAGATTTCCACGTTCACAGCAATTCTTGGCTGTTGTTGTTTCAGTCTCCTACATTTAGCCCTGATTTACTTAACGGGTCAGATGTGTGTGCACCTTTTTGGGCAGTGTTTTTTTTATTTTTATATATATATTTAAAAAAAATTTTCCTTCCTCGTCTAATTTGACAAAGGGTGAGAAGTTTAGTTTGCTTCGCTGGGTGAGGTTTTCCGCCTCGAGTTGACACAGTGGGGGGGGGGGGGGGGGGGGGGGGAGGAGGAAATCATGGTAGCACGCTTGTGTGTCGTGATTTTACTCACTTCTTGATTCCTCATTATTTTAGTTTTGAGGAGATTAGCATGGCTCCTAGATTTTTGTGTCTTTTAAATGTGATCATAGGGGGTGTCACGAATATTTCCCTGCATTCCGGGTCGTTCATGATTCTAGGCCAGTGTTTTTTTAATGGCTCTTGATGGACCTTTGGTGGCTGGATTAAATTTGGTGGTTAACACCAACGGAGGGGGGGGGGGGGGTGTTATGGCGGGGGATGAGGTTTGGTTTTTTTCCCTCCTATTAGGTTTCTCTTGCATATTAGCGTCTCCCTTGGTGTGGAGAGAATTTGCGCGGTTTGCACGTAACCTCTCGCTCGTAGTTTGGTATGGAACAGGTTGATTTCTTCAATTCTTTCAACTGCGTTAGAGCAGTTTCTTGTGATGCGGAGTGTTTCCCCTTTCACTAGTCCTTTGAAGACTGCTGGTGGGTGGGCCGACAGGTGGTGTAGGTACTGATATGTTTCAGTTGATTTTCTGTACATTTTAACGTCCAATTGTCCTGATTGTTGGAATTTTTCACCCTTGTACCTTCTTATGTCTAAGAATGTGGCCTCCGTGTCACTAATCTTATACGTGAAGTTTATGCCTTCCGTATGTGAGTTAGCAAGAGTGAAGTATTGGTGAATTGTTTCTTCCGCTGCTCTCATGATTATTAGACCATCGTCACAGTAACGCCAATGGTGTAGAATTGAATCCTTGTGGTTGAAGCTGTCTGTTACGTTATTCAAGATGCTTGCCATTAGGAGGTCACTGATGGCACATCCGATGGTTGGTTTGTAGTGTTCACCTTCAAGGTGAAGATGTTATTTTTGAGCATCAATTCCAGAAGGTCAACTATTACTTTCCTTCTGATTTCTGGCATCGGTGGACACTTCAGTGTTGATGGGAGGTAGGGGGGGGGGGGAGGGGGGCCTCTTTTGTGGCCTGTAGGAGCGCATCTTGGTCTAGGACGGTGTACATGTTTGACACGTCGTATACGCATATTTTTAGGTCTCTTTCAAAGGACAGAGTTTCCATGATTCTGATCAGTGTCAGTGTGTCTTTCAAGTAGGTCGGCAGTTTCTCTACCAAAGAGAGTAGGTAGAAGTCTACTAGATGCCCGATGTAGTACGTCGGCGTTGATACTTGTGATATGATCCGTCTGCCTAATACTTTAAGCTCATCACTCAGACTGTTTGAATCACCAGTGACCTCCTTTTTAAAACCATTGGTGTTCGAGGTAGGAATGAATTTTATCCCTTTGGATAGTGCGAGGTATTGTGCGTCCGTTAGTTGGATATCAGACAGGTTGGTTATGAACTGTTTGGCTTTGTTTAGTTTGGCCGTTTGTTCTTTTTCCTTTTCCTTGGTGTGGGAATTTTGGCTCCGTTGTTTTGCTCTTGCTTGTTTGCGTTGAGCGCTGTTTCGTTGCGTCATGTTTGTGCTACGCTGATCATTGCACGAGTGGGGAGCCCAGCCGGTGGATGGCGTGGGGTGGGGGGGACCTGGGGGGGGGGGGGGGAGCAAAGAGTTGGCCCTCGCAGCGTCAGGGGCGCTCGCTGTGTCTGGTAGCATGTTGTGTGCCTTGGCTCGCTCGCTGCTTGGGTGTTGCGTAATGCCCTTTCGACAGTTTTTGTTGTCATGGATATTTTGGAGCTTGTTTTTTCTTCCCCTTTCCTTCTCCCCCTTATCCTGCATTTTTTTGGTTTTGTTTTCTTTCTCCCCCTCTCTTTCTCCCTTTAGATCAGGATTCTGAGGGCCCCTTCTCCAGTGCTTATTATTTGAGTACACCGTGTTAATTCTTTAAGGAATTTTAATTCGGGTGTGGGGAGAGGAGTGGGGACTGTGCGGTGCTCACGCCCTTAGGAGGACTGTGAGCTATCCATGCTGAGTTTTCAGGCGTTCGTGTGGCCTGTGGCTATCTTTGTCTGTGGCTATCTTTGCATGTGGCTATCTTTGCCTGTGGCTATCTTTGCATGTGGCTATCTTTGCATGTGGCTTTCTTTGCCTGTGGCTATCTTGGCCTGTGGCTATCTTTGTCTGTGGCTATCTTGGCCTGTGGCTATCTTTGCCTGTGGCTATCTTTGCATGTGGCTATCTTTGCCTGTGGCTATCTTTGCATGTGGCTATCTTGGCCTGTGGCTATCTTTGCATGTGGCTATCTTTGCATGTGGCTTTCTTTGCCTGTAGCTATCTTTGCTTTGGTATGGTTTAGCACAACTCTCTATATGTTAATTAATATAGCCTTATTTGACCATGATTGTGGAGTAACAGATTGACTGTTCCTGGGACAGTTTGTGGCCCTTAAAAAAGCCTTTTTCTGTCATTTAGACAAGGTTGGGTTACGGAAAAAGCGTAAGTTTTTTTTTCCCGCCCAGCCAAGAGCGGAGTGCTGTTGTCGCCTTTTGGTGCAGTTTCACCTTATACTCGAAGATGGTCTTGGTTTCTCTAGCTTCCAAGGTTTGGAGTTCGGTCTCGAGGCTTCTAAGGGTTCACCTTCTAAGATGGAACGAGTGGCTTGATAGCTTTGTGTGATGAAGCTCTATGCTCGTGCACAGTGCTCATACATTAGGGTTAGTACGGTACGGTTTTTGTTAACGGTTTGTTTGTGCCGATAGTCCGTGGGGCCTGCTGTCCACGTGGAATCTTTAAGACATGGTTAGCACAGGATTTTTAGTGAGTTCTGTTATAGTGAGTTCTAGGCAAAAGTCAGTCTGGCAGAGCAGTAAATCGGTAGTACGGGCTTTCTTGTCAGAAGAATCAGATGTGTTTGAGATACCTAGCCCGTATTCCAAGATTCTGAAGCCTAGAATTCAGAGTGCTTGTAAAGAGGGAGCGACGGACGCCGAGACGTCGAGTCACCAGACCTAACGTGAGGTCATCAACCCTCCAGCTCGTCACGCAGGGAGTGAAGCGACCGGCACCGAGACACCCGAGTCAAAGCGAGAACTGCGCTACAGTACGAGGAAGACGTCCGTGCCAAAGAGACAGGATGGCAGGAAGAAGCGTACAACGAAGGACTTTCACGCCTAGACGTGAGAAGGACCAACGTAACCAGGCAATAACATCAAACAGGTTGGAGACAGTGTGAAACTAAAGCCTAGCCTGGCCGAGATAGTGTGTGATGTGTATGTGATGTGGATACTGGGTGTGGGGAAAGGAGTGATGTATATAGCTTGATAGTTGTGAGCGTTTTTTTGTATATTTATCTTGTATAAAAGTCACTTTAGAAAGGGAGCCCGTGTGTTGAGTTTTACCACATGAATGCGCCCATCTGAGTCAGTGGCGGAGTATGCGTCTGTTGCATGAGAGTCTGTGCGTATGACTCTGGGCAAGTCTGTGTGTGTTACAGTGGTGACCCTGTTTTAGCGGTACATATTTTAGAGTAGGATTTTGTTGCTATGTGCATGTTGATGTGTTAGATCCCCCTCTCCGATTCTAGGGGGTAAGATCCCTTGTTTCTGTAGTTTTCGGGATCTTACGAGGAGTTAGTACTTGTTTCTTCCTTTTGTATAGGTAGTATTCTTTTTCCTTGCTCTTCTTTATATCGTTCTTATTTTTCGGTCCATCTGGACGTCAAAGTAGGTCACTGTTTCTGCGTAGGTAGTTGATATTGTTGTGAGTTTTTATTAAGTTTTGCCGTGATTGGGTTGTGATTTGTATTTTTACGTTTTCAAGTTTGGGAAGTTGTTGTAGCAAATATGGAGGTAGACCCGGTAGAGGGGTACATTAAGCAAGGTAAAAGGTTAGGACTTAAGGATGAAAAACTTTTTGACTATGTGGAGAAATGTAAAGATAGGGAGGATAGGGCGAGAGAAAGAGAAGTTCAGAAAGCCTTAAAGGAGAAAGAGTTAGAAGCTCAGAGAGAGCGAGAAGAGAAAGAAAGAGTCCTAAAGGAGAAAGAGAAGTTCAGAGAGAGAGAGAAGAGAAAGAAAGAGTCTTAAAGGAGAAAGAGTTAGAAGTACAGAGAGAGAGAGAAGAGAAGGAAAGAGCTCTTAAGAAAGAAGAATTAGCGTTTCAGAGAGAGAAAGACGAAAAGGAACGGGCTTTAAAAGAGAAAGAAATTGAAGTTCAGAGGGAGAGAGAAGAAAAAGATAGAATCTGTAGGAAGGAGGAGCTAGAGTATCAGAGGGAAGAAAAGGAGAGGGATAGAGAGGTGCAACTACAGTTAGCTCGGGATGCGGGGTCTAGAGCAAATAGTGATTCAGTAGGCCGGGGCATACAGAATTTTCCTAGACTGCCGATGTTTAAAGAGTCCGTGGACTCTATTGACGCTTTTTTGTGTCGTTTCGAGTCTCATGCGCAGGCGTTGAGTTGGCCTTCCGCCAACTGGCCCATTTTACTTTCGTCTGTGCTAGAAGGTCAGGCCTCGAGTCTTTTCCATAGCTTGAACGTTTCAGGGAACATAGATTACAAGACTTTGAAGGAGTGTCTCTTGCAGAAGTTCCAGTGTAGTGCGGAGGGTTTTAGAGAATGCTTGAGAGCTTGTCGGCCAGAGACAGGGGAATCGTTTGTGTCGTTTGGCAAACGATTGTCCCATTTGCTCGTACGTTGGGTTAAACTGTCAAAGATCGACCACACGTACGAAGCATTGTTCGATCTCATGTTGGCGGAACAGTTCTTTGGTAGCATTTCCAAGGATCTAGCGGTATTCTTGAGGGAGCGTAACCTCAAGACTACTGACGAGTTAGTACAGAACGCGGAGGCTTTTCGGATGACGCATCCTACGAAAAACCTCGCGCGTAGGACCGAGACACCGCCAGTCGGGTTGGTCGCTGCTAACACGACTGGGGGTTACCGGGGCATCAATACCTTACGTGGAGCCCAGCTGGTTAACGGAAGAGGTACTTTGCATTTTTGACGCGGTGATCGAGGTAACAGCAATGGCGGTAGCGATCCGTACGCACGTGGAGGGACATCTGGTCGTGGGTATGGTTGTGGTCATATGGCGAATTCGGACACTCAGTGTTTTGCGTGTCATGCATACGGTCATTTTAGTCGTGACTGTCCTAGCAGTAGTTCAGAAGCTCAGTGTTTCACCTGTCGGGGGTACGGCCATCTGGCTCATCAATGTCCTAACAGTCCTGGTATGGTGGAGGGGGCGGTGCAGCCCACTCACGTAGCCAGTTTTGCGGTCCCAGTCGGGGAGGAACCACAGCTGGGCGCAGTGTGTTCAGATGACGGAGGTGGTTGCCTACCGCTGGTAGATGGGGTTGTAAACGGATGTCTTGCTTCTGTTCTCCGTGATTCCGGTACAACGACCGCTGGGGTCAGGCGTAGCCTAGTTAAGGAAGATCAGTTCACGGGCGAGACGCAGAAAGTAGTTTCGTTCGGAAGGAACGTAGAAATTTTTCCGTTGGCTAAAATAGAGGTTGACACGGAGTTTTTCACAGGTAGTCTGATGTCGTGTCATCGACGAGCCAGTAGTGGATTTAGTTCTGGGTAACATGAAAGGTGTGCAGCCAGTCATCGCTAGAGTCAGAGCGATTAAGCGAGCTCACGTTTCTCACGGTGCAGTCGCATCAGTCGCGACGAGAGCTCGGAGCAAGCGTGCTCGTGAGCAGAGAGATCGTGTTATTTCCGTCCAGAATCAGGGGATCGGTCAGCAGGTGTGGCCCAATAGTCGGGTTGGTCTGAGATGGCATAGTTCTGTTGCGGACAGAAATGCCGCTCAGCACCCAATATATAGGTAGGTCGGAGATTGGAGTCTCGCGATATTGTGGATTGTGTGTGGGCAGTCGTTGGATCGTTTTCATTTCTGGAGGTTTTTGGCGCGTTAGTTCTGTTTTCAAGTTCGCTGTGCGATCCGAGGGTGTGCATTGAGGCTTAAGGCTGTAACATTTTTGCTTTCTTGTATTCTAGATAGTCAAAGTTAGTCCCTTCTTGTTTTAGGATAGTGTAGTACGTCGAGTAGTCTTAAAAAGAAACTCGGTCGTTTCTTTTTTTCCCTGAGGAAGGGGAAATTGTGATGAAGCTCTATGCTCGTGCATAGTGCTCATACATTAGGGTTAGTACGGTATGTTTTTTGTTAACGGTTTGTTTGTGCCGATAGTCCGTCGGGCCTGCTGCCCACGTGGAATCTTTAAGACATGGTTAGCACGGGATTTTTAGTGAGTTCTGTTATAGTGAGTTCTAGGCAAAAGTCAGTCTGGCAGAGCAGTAAATCGGTAGTACGGGCTTTCTTGTCAGAGGAATCAGATGTGTTTGAGATACCTAGCCCGTATTCCAAGACTCTGAAGCCTAGAATTCAGAGTGCTTGTAAAGAGGGAGCGACAGACGCCGAGACGTCGAGTCACCAGACCTAACATGAGGTCATCACCCCTCCAGCTCGTCACTCAGGGAGTGAAGCGACCGGGACCGAGACACCCGAGTCAAAGCGAGAACTGCGCTACAGTACGAGTACGTCCGTGCCAAAGAGACAGGACGGCAGGAAGAAGCGTACAACGAAGGACTTTCACGCCTAGACGTGAGAAGGACCAACGTAACCAGGCAATAACATCAAACAGGTTGGAGACAGTGTGAAACTAAAGCCCAGCCTGGCCGAGATAGTGTGTGATGTGTATGTGATGTGGATGCTGGGTGTGGGGAAAGGAGTGATGTATATAGCTTGATAGTTGTGAGTGTTTTTTTTTTTGTATATTTATCTTGTATAAAAGTCACTTTAGAAAGGGAGCCCGTGTGTTGAGTTTTACCGCATGAATGCGCCCGTCTGAGTCAGTGGCGGAGTATGCGTCTGTTGCATGAGAGTCTGTGCGTACGACTGTGGGCAAGTCTGCGTGCGTTACACTTTGTTTTGCTCGTCCATTTTTCTGCCAACTGTCCAGTTTCCCGTTTTGAGAATCTTCTTTCGAACCAAGCTTTCGCATCCTCTGAGTGCTACTGCTAGCGTTTTTTGGTCCTCGTCTTTCTGGAGATGGGTGCTGCTGAGATACGCTTTGTGGGCTATGTGGATCTCGATGGGTGCCGCTGAGATACACCTTGTGGGCTATGTGGATCTTGATGGGTGCCGCTGAGATACGCCTTGTGGGCTATGTGGATCTCGATGGGTGCCGCTGAGATACGCCTTGTGGGCTATGTGGATCTCGATGGGTGCCGCTGAGATACGCTTTGTGGGCTATGTGGATCTCGATGGGTGCCGCCGAGATACGCCTTGTGGGCTATGTGGATCTCGATGGGTGCCACTGACATACGCTTTGTGGGCTAGGTGGATCTCGAAGATTCCGCACGGCCGTTCGTATTTGATTTTGTGGTCCATCCCGCTGTCAAGGTGCACCATTTTTCTCTATTTCTGAACATATTCCAAATGTTTCATTTATGTTCCAGGTGGGTGCAGCTTGCTGGTGCGGCTGGCGCTCCCCAGCATGACGAGGTTGATGGTAGGGTGACGTCTAGGTTTGGTCGCCCTGTCAGATCTAATGTCTCCTTTCCGGCCATGTGTTTTCTTTCTCGGTGGGCTTGGCTGGCCACGATCTCCTCTTGGCTGGTGTCTTCTTCTCCTTGGGAGTCGGACTCCAACTCTGATTCGTTGATCATCAATTTCTGCTCCATTCTTGCCATCAGGTTGTTCATGATAAGACTTATTGAGCATTCAACATTGATTGGTTTAAATACCATTTTGTTCTGCTTGTCCTGCACATGGGGCTGACTGGTCACGGCCATGTAATCATTTATTGGTGTCAGTTTATAGGCTCCTCCCTTTCTAGCCTTGGGGGGCCGATCCGTCTTGACAAGTCCCCAGGCCTACGCTATCGGTAGTGAGGGTTTTGGTCATTTGCCTCTACCATTCTTCTTTGTTCAGAGTGGTCCCTCTTCCTAGGGTTTGTGCCTTTTATTTCCTGTGCTCTTTCCTTGGATATCTGTTATCCGGGAGCCTTAATTTCATTGCATTTTTTTTTCTTTTTATTAAACGTTCGTTCCTTTGTTCATTCTTTATTGTGGTGTCTGGAGTATTCAAAGATGGGGTTTCACCTATAATGGGGGGACAACTCGTCTCTCGAAGGTTAGAGAGTAGTCCGCCAGTATATGTCCCCTCTTTGACACTCAACTCTCACTTGTGGCTCCACGTAGCTGCAGCATGCGCAGCGGCCACACCACAGGCAACAGCTTCGACTGGCTGGCTAAACCAAGTGAAGGGAAACCGGGGGTCTCAAACCCTTGGTGAGGCAGGACTTGCTCATTCTAGCATGCAAAGTCTATCACCGGCCGACTGGGCGGAGGAAACTCAATCAAGGGTTCAACGGCCAAGAGGGCGAGTCAGCAGTGCACTGTGGAGTGCATAGGGCATGTCAGAGCACAAAAGAAGACATGGCCATCCACTGGAGTCAAGGAAGTTACCAGCTGTAATGTCTCATCGTGCCACTGGACCCTGATTTCTGCAGCCGAGAGGGTGGGGTTGTTCCAGCGCAACAGCTTCTCCACCAAAATCTCCTTCACACGCAGGTTTTGTGCATGGACCTTCATCTTCACCAAATCTGCTTCTTCATCTTCTTTTTTTCCTTCTGCCTCCTCCAGAAGTCCTGCGGCGATGGGGAATGGGCGAACCAACAGGTAGAAGTTACTACTGGGAGTCGCAGCTCCGAACCTGCACGTAGGCGGTCTGTGGATCAGTGGTCGCTCTTCCCTGTACCAGGGGCAGCAGGAAAGTTCGGCAGCATCCCAGGCGACCGAGCAGCCCTCTTCAGGACAGCACTGCTCACCCTAGTAAGGGAAGGAACTAGAAAAGGTGTTCCAAACATTGCCTGCCCTACACAAACCGGTCAGCTTACCGCAGCTGGCAGTTTAACCCTTTTATGCGGTTGAAAAGAAAAACAAAGAAAGAAACTTGTTCTTGGTATGTGGAACGTACGAACCCTGTTGGACAGAGATCAGACACAGAGACCGCACAGAAGAACAGCCCTCATAGCCAGGGAGCTGGCGAGATATAAACTCGACATTGCGGCTCTTAGTGAAACCAGATTTGCTGACGAAGGCTCGATCTGTGAACCTGAGGGTGGGTACACCTTTTTATGGAAGGGCAAAGCTGAGAACGAGGACAGGATACACGGAGTTGGCTTCGCCATCCGCACCACGCTCCTCCGACAGCTGCCTTCTCTTCCCACTGGCATCAGCGAACGAGTGATGAAGCTCCGTTTACCCATCTCCCACACCCGACATGTCACTATCATCAGCGCCTATGCTCCGACACTCACCAACGCCGATGACGACAAGGAGGCGTTCTATGAGAGCCTCGACTCCCTCCAGAAGTCCTCTCCTGCAAGTGACAAACTCATCGTGCTTGGCGACTTCAATGCTCGAGTTGGGCGCGAATGTGACTGCTGGGAAGGAGTGATGGGCCCACACAGGCCGGGCAAGATGAACAGCAATGGCCTGCTGCTGCTGACATTGTGCGCTGAGAATGGACTCGCCATCACCAACACCCTCTTTAGGCTGGCTAGTAAGTACAAGACAATATGGATGCATCCCAGGTCCAAGCAGTGGCATCTCATAGACTGTCATTGCCCGCCAGCGGGATACTCGTGATGTCAGAATCACCAGAGCCATGAGAGAAGCCGAGTGCTGGACCGACCATCGGCTGGTGCGGTCTGTCCTCAACCCGCAAATTGCACCAGCACACAGGAAGAGGCCGAAGCTCACCCGACCTTCATTGAACCTGACCAAGCTGATGAGCCCAGACGTCAAGGAAAACTTCCAGTCCAACCTAGATGACCTGCTAACTGCCCATGGACCGCTGACTGGCAACCCAACTGAAATGTGGAACCAGTTCAATGGGATGGTGACGGAGTCTGCCAAAGACGTGCTTGGACCCAAGCAGAGGGTACACCAGGATTGGTTCGATGAGAACAATAAAGAGATCAACAAGCTACTGGAGCAAAAGTGCAGTGCCTTCATCGAGTGGCAGAACGACATCAACTCCTTGTCCAAGAAAGACCGCTTCAAACACCTCCAGAGAAAAGCCCAGAGAGAGCTCCGCAACATGAAGGACACCTGGTGGGACAGCAAGGCAAAAGAACTTGAACACTTTGCTGAATCCAACAACGCCAAGGAGTTTTTCCATGCTATGAAAGCTGTCTACGGCCCTGCCAGACCCAGCACAACCCCTCTCTTTTCCTCTGATGGCTTCACCTTGCTAAATGACAAAGGCAGCATCACTGAGCGCTGGAAAGAACACTTCTCAAATAAGCTGAACCTGCCTTTCACTGTTGATCCTGCGGCCCTGGACATGATTCCCCAGAAGCCGACACTGGATGACCTTGACCTCCCACCAGCCCTGGACGAGGTCAAGAATGCCATCAACCAGACTAGCTCCTGTAAGGCTGCAGGCATGGACAGCATCCCCGCAGAGCTCTTCAAAGCAGCTGGACCTGAGACCCTTGATACCTTCCTCAACATTCTGACATGCATCTGGGTAGAGGAGAACATGCCACAGGAATTTAGAAATGCTACAATCGTCTCCCTGTTCAAGAACAAGGGCAGCAAAGCAGACTGTGCCAATTATCGAGGGATCTCACTCTTGTCCATTGCTGGCAAGATCCTCACGAGAGTCATCCTCAACAACCTGATCAGCTCTGTATCTGAGGAAGCACTCCCAGAGGCTCAGTGTGGCTTCAGACCCGGCCGCAGCACAGTCAACATGGTCTTCTCTGTGAGACAGGTCCAGGAGAAATGCATTGAGCAGCACATGGACCTCTACGCTGTCTTCATAGATCTGACCAAAGCATTTGACACCGTGAACAGAGAAGCGCTGTGGGTCATCCTTGCATTGCAAAGTTTGGCTGCCCCAGGAAGTTCACCAACATCATCCGCCTCTTCCATGATGGTATGGTAGGAGTTGTCCAGTCAAACAGCAACACATCCGCACCCTTCGACATTTCCAACGGTGTGAAACAAGGTTGTGTTCTTGCCCCGTGATGTTCAACCTGTTCTTCACGTGTGTCCTGACCCATGCAGTACGTGACCTTGAGAAGGCAGTGTATCTGAAGTACAGACTAGACAGCTCTCTCTTCGACCTCCATCGACTGAACGCTAGGACCAGGACCATCGAGAGAGACTGATCCTTGAGGCGCTGTTTGCCGATGACTGTGCACTGATGGCGCACACAGAGTCTGACCTCCAGACCATCGTCAACAGGTTCTCGGAAGCCTCTCGGCTGTTTGGCCTCACCATCAGTCTCAGTAAGACCGAGGTCCTGCACCAACCAGCCCCAGGCACAAGAGCACCCCCACCCAAAGTGTATATCGAAGGCTCCGAGCTGAAGACTGTCGACCAGTTCAGGTACCTTGGGAGCATCATCTATTCTGACGGTACTACCAACAAGAAAATCGCAGCTCGCATCAGCAAAGCCAGCCAAGCCCTGGGTCGTCTGCGCACTCGTGTGTTGAATAACAACAACGTCAAGCTCTCCACCAAGAAAGCACCTCAAGCAGCTTGAACGTTTCCACATGAGATCCCTGCACTCACTCATGGGCATTAAATGGCAAGACAAGGTGACAAACCTGGAAGTCCTGGACAATGCTGGCTTATTGAGTGTTGAAGCCTTGATCTTAAAGACACAACTCTGCTGGACAGGTCATGCCATATGCATGGATGATTCTCGAATGCCACGCCAACTCCTGTAAGGTGCACTCTCGAAAGGCCACGAAGCAAGGACGGCCAAAGAAACGCTTCAAAGACTGCATAAGAGACAGCCTCAAGTACTGCGTCTTCCCGGTAAAGGAACTTGAAGCACAAGCACAAGACAGATCTGGCTGGCATGCTGCCACCAGGAAAGCCTGCACGCTCTTTGAACACAATCGGCGCGAACGGATCACCAGCGCCAGAGCTGGCAGAAAGACAGGGTCGAGCCTCCCCACAGCACCCCCATTGCCCTCGCAGGTGTGGCTCCAGGATTGGCTTGGCCAGCCACACCCGCACCCACAAATAGAAGTCTTGCACAATGACGACATCATTGGTTTCGATGGTCTACCCATTATAACCGTCTGCCAAGTATCCCTAAACAGCTGCGAACCGCCAACGGGGGCCTGACGGAGTTGCGACTTCACAGTCTTGGGTAGATCTGAGCAGAGTCGAAGGAGAGTGTCCCGACGCCAAAGGTCACTGTTCATGGCCGCTGCCATGGCATTAGTAGATGAATGGTAGGCGGTGGGGGGGGGGGGGGGGGGGGGGGGGTGGGCTTCCATATGCATTGCTTTCAGTCACTTTTTTAGCGCCCCCTCTCTTTCCTATCTCTTTTTTTTTTGGTGTGCTTTGGCCAAAGTAGATCTATGATCACTGGTCAATCATGCACACTTCTCTCCCCTGACAGTGCTATTATCTACTTTACTTTGTAACCTTTCTAAAATATTAGCACTGGCAGTCTCCCCTTTTCTTTTCATTTATAGGCTATAGAGTGTATTCCATATAGTAATACCATCGGTAATGTATTTTGAGAAAACAAATGAAGCTATTTTGGACCTATTTCCTGAGCCCTTGTGACTTTGACCTTTCTGAGAGATCACTCAAATTGGTATGTTTAAAACGGTCTTACCACAAAGTATCCTTGGGCCACATTTGAAAAATGTGGCTTGAATAGTCTCTGAGAAAATGCCAATGTTAAAGTTTACCAAGGACGACGGCAGATGACTGATGACCAGTGGCCCAAATAGACTCACTTTTGCTTCACACGTGATCAACCAAATTAGCATGCATAGAAAGGTCTTCCCATCGGGTATCTGTGTACCAAGTTTAGATTTGAAGTTGTCAATATTATTTGAGAAAAAATAAATTATGTCAAAATATAGCTATTTTTACCTAGTCCCTGATCCCCTGTGACCTTGACCTTGTGAGAGGTCACTCACATTGGTATGTTTAGAAAGATCTTGCCACAAAGTATCCTTGTGTAAGGTTTGAAGACTGTGGCTTGAATAGTCTCCAAGAAAATGCCAACGTTAAAGTTTTTACCACGAACAACGAACGTCAGACAGACGACCACTGGCCCAGAACAAAGACTCACTTGTGCTTCACACATGAGCCAAAAACCATGTGCATGCAAAAACCAAAAACTTATATATAAAAGTAAGTGTTTGTATAAAGAGATTTGCTGTATACATAAGTGTGTACGTGCTATTACCATATTCTTGCTTTATGCAAGTCTCATCTTCCTCTGCCACATCAATCTCTATCTTCACGTCTGCTGTCACCAGTGAGTCATGTGACTCCATTTTGTGTCCACAGTAGTGCCCAGAAGCCCTCAGTTCAGCTCAAATCAAGGTGCCTGGTCAACATAAAACACAACACTAGTAGTAGTACATCACACAGGACGGAAATGCAACATGTAATAAATATAAGCGCTTTATGCGACCCAGTTTCATATGAACCCTCCAGTACACAATGACAAGCACAGTCGGATCACATCCCCAGTTTCATATGAACCCTCCAGTACACAATGACACAGTCGGATCACATCCCCAGTTTCATATGAACCCTCCAGTACAAAATGACAAGCGCAGTCGGATCACATCCCCAGTTTCATATGAACCCTCCAGTACACAATGACACAGTCGGATCACATCCCCAGTTTCATATCAACCCTCCAGTACACAATGACACAGTCGGATCACATCCCCAGTTTCATATCAACCCTCCAGTACACAATGACACAGTCGGATCACATCCCCAGTTTCATATCAACCCTCCAGTACACAATGACAAGCGCAGTCGGATCACATTCCCAGTTTCATATGAACCCTCCAGTACACAATGACAAGCGCAGTCGGATCACATCCCCAGTTTCATATGAACCCTCCAGTACACAATGACAAGCGCAGTCGGATCACATCCCCAGTTTCATATCAACCCTCCAGTACACAATGACACAGTCGGATCACATCCCCAGTTTCATATCAACCCTCCAGTACAAAATGACAAGCGCAGTCGGATCACATCCCCAGTTTCATATCAACCCTCCAGTACACAATGACAAGCGCAGTCGGATCACATCCCCAGTTTCATATGAACCCTCCAGTACACAATGACACAGTCGGATCACATCCCCAGTTTCATATGAACCCTCCAGTACAAAATGACAAGCGCAGTCGGATCACATCCCCAGTTTCATATCAACCCTCCAGTACACAATGACACAGTCGGATCACATCCCCAGTTTCATATGAACCCTCCAGTACACAATGACAAGCGCAGTCGGATCACATTCCCAGTTTCATATCAACCCTCCAGTACACAATGACAAGCGCAGTCGGATCACATCCCCAGTTTCATATGAACCCTCCAGTACACAATGACAAGCGCAGTCGGATCACATCCCCAGTTTCATATGAACCCTCCAGTACACAATGACACAGTCGGATCACATCCCCAGTTTCATATGAACCCTCCAGTACAAAATGACAAGCGCAGTCGGATCACATCCCCAGTTTCATATCAACCCTCCAGTACACAATGACACAGTCGGATCACATCCCCAGTTTCATATGAACCCTCCAGTACACAATGACAAGCGCAGTCGGATCACATTCCCAGTTTCATATCAACCCTCCAGTACACAATGACAAGCGCAGTCGGATCACATCCCCAGTTTCATATGAACCCTCCAGTACACAATGACAAGCGCAGTCGGATCACATCCCCAGTTTCATATCAACCCTCCAGTACACAATGACACAGTCGGATCACATCCCCAGTTTCATATCAACCCTCCAGTACACAATGACACAGTCGGATCACATCCCCAGTTTCATATCAACCCTCCAGTACACAATGACACAGTCGGATCACATCCCCAGTTTCATATCAACCCTCCAGTACACAATGACAAGCGCAGTCGGATCACATTCCCAGTTTCATATCAACCCTCCAGTACACAATGACAAGCGCAGTCGGATCACATCCCCAGTTTCATATGAACCCTCCAGTACACAATGACAAGCACAGTCGGATCACATCCCCAGTTTCATATGAACCCTCCAGTACACAATGACAAGCGCAGTCGGATCACATCCCCAGTTTCATATCAACCCTCCAGTACACAATGACACAGTCGGATCACATCCCCAGTTTCATATCAACCCTCCAGTACACAATGACACAGTCGGATCACATCCCCAGTTTCATATCAACCCTCCAGTACACAATGACAAGCGCAGTCGGATCACATCCCCAGTTTCATATCAACCCTCCAGTACACAATGACAAGCGCAGTCGGATCACATCCCCAGTTTCATATCAACCCTCCAGTACACAATGACACAGTCGGATCACATCCCCAGTTTCATATCAACCCTCCAGTACACAATGACACAGTCGGATCACATCCCCAGTTTCATATCAACCCTCCAGTACACAATGACAAGCGCAGTCGGATCACATTCCCAGTTTCATATCAACCCTCCAGTACACAATGACAAGCGCAGTCGGATCACATCCCCAGTTTCATATGAACCCTCCAGTACACAATGACAAGCGCAGTCGGATCACATCCCCAGTTTCATATGAACCCTCCAGTACACAATGACAAGCGCAGTCGGATCACATCCCCAGTTTCATATCAACCCTCCAGTACACAATGACACAGTCGGATCACATCCCCAGTTTCATATCAACCCTCCAGTACACAATGACAAGCACAGTCGGATCACATCCCCAGTTTCAAATTACCTTTAACAGTTTACCTTTATTAAACTTTAGCCCCCAGCTGCCTCTGTAATGAAGTCACACAGTTCCATGAGGATACGTAATACATACAATATCAAAATAATCTGTTGTAAACACACACACAAAATTACACATTTAGGTCTTAACGTCTTTTGTCCACCACGAAGGCGATTTTTAAAAAATGGGGCACCCAATAGGGCCTGAACAAATTTTTACGCCAGCCGGATACAAACCAGCGACATCCTGGACAAGAGGAGAACACTCTACCACCGTGCCACCCAGCTCCCCCTATTGTCAATAAGTTTAAACAGTTTAACTCAATTATCCCCAGCACCCTGCAACAGGAGATGGATTGATCATGATAATTCAAGGGTAGTGCCAGATGAGCTTGGCGCCTGAAGGCACCAAGCTCATCTGACACTACCCTTGAATTATCATGATCAATCCATCTACTACAAATGGTACATAGTCACTGACGCCTCCAAAAGTTTGGACATGATCATGATCAATCCATCCACTACAACTGGTACATAGTCATTGACAACGCCTCCAAACGTGTGGAAATGCAGCCGTCGGGTTAAGAGGGTTAACTTAAAGGTTCTGTTGTGAAGACTTGTTAAATGTTAATAAAGGAGATTTGTTAAGCGCTTATTCTAAAAGTAGCTCTAAGCGCTGATACAATGAAACAGCTAACAGGTAACACATAACATACGCACGCACACACACGTGACAGTGTTGATGAATTGTGCATGGCTGGGGAAATGAACTAGTAAAAGGCAGCATTGTAGAGGTGGGTTTTGACAAGTGATTTGACTGAGGAGAGTGTTTGACAGTTACGGACAGGGGTGGGGAGGCTGTTCTAAGTGGAGGGGCCAAGATGGGAGAAGACATGACCACTACATCTTTTACATTTGAAATTGGGAAGGCAAAATTTACTTTGTCAGAGGAAGAGCGAAGGGTGCGAGATGGAGTATACAGATGGAGTAAGTCCGAGATATAGGCAGGAATGTTAAATGTTAACACCAGAAAATACTGATACTGGATATCTTAGTTATTCCATCTTAGAGCTGTGTGATGACAGTATAAAGTGACTGGGCACAATATTCCTTCATCAACCAGGTAGGATAAACAGCACATTGCAGGCAAATCATCCCACCACCTGTACGTGATTACAAGGCAGTTGGGTGTGGTGGGGTGAGGTTGGTGTCGTCACATAACCTCCAAAACTTTATCACAGATTTGTGAACATTTCACTGGCCTCTGTGTTCCTAACCCTTTGGATGTCAGCAGCGGCTTTAGTCGCAATGTTTTAGACCTGCAGGAATTATTGTGACTAACAAGGCTACCTACACCCAAAGAGCTAAATGATTGGATGCTTCTTTTTTATCCAGATTTCTCTGCGAAGGATGTCTTTCCATAGTAGTAGTAGTAGTACTTAGTAGTAGTAGTGTGAGGACAAAATAGGCTGCGAGGCCTTTGCAAATGTCCTTTCTTTCTTTAATCACCTTATGGGTCTGCTATGCATGCAAATTTTCCTATAAATCATTCATCATTGGAACAGAAAATCTCTTTAAATTTTGGTAATTCGTCCAGCTGGTTTTTAAAAGAATTTATATTTGGTGCTTTTTAAAAAAAATGAAACTGGCAACTCATTTCAAGCAATGTCAACTCTGTTAGAAAAACAAAACTTCCTCAGATTAGTGTTGCAGTGCTGTACAAAGAATTTCAGGTTCTGTCACAAAATGGTGCTGCAAAAAAATCGTTCCAATTCAGGTCGTCGATGCAATTAAAAATTTTAAAAACTTGGATTAAGTCTCCACGTATTCTACGTCCACTAAGGAGTGTAGTCTGTCTAAGTAAGTCATATTTCTACATTCTTTAACCAGCTTTGTTGCTTGTCTCAGTACCCTTTTGAGTGCAACTGATTGTCTCTTTAAACCTGAGTACCATACAGTGTTTGCATATTCTAAATGTGGTCTGACTAGACTAGTGATTTATACAGTTTACTAAAAATGTCCAAGGTTATCCAAATAATTAATATTTGTCTACCATATTGAAAATACAGTAGACTTTGAAATGGGGCTGGTTGGAGCGTGTTCAAATGACATCATGAGCGGGCGGGCCCCAAGTTATGGCAAAGAAGTAACAAGATAAAAATTACATCATATTTAGCTAAGCAAACCTAATGGGGAGAAAGTATTTTCGGCACCAAGCACCATGTGTGTGTGTGTGTGTGTGTGACAGTGACTAAAGCTCATGTTTGTGGGTGGACAAGCTAGACATTATTAGGATATTTTCTCTATTACGATTATCTCAAACTTATTACTTATAATAATATATATATATATATATATATATATATATATATATATATATATATATATATATATATATATATATATATATATATATATAAAATGGTATTTCCACAAAAACCGGTTGATCCGCTGTTTACTTGGTCATTTTTTCTTATTCTTACTAGATATTTTGAAGACAGTTAATAACAATATTACTATTGTATAAGTAATAATACTAATGCGCATTTATACCGCACCATTAATTTATACTTCACTATACACATGTTTACACAATCACACACTACCTTTATACGAGTTTTAGCTATGCATACACATACACACACAAACTAAAGCCTAAAAACCATCCCCAAGATAAGGCATTTTGATGATGCTGATGTGCCAAAACGATGGTGCTACACAGTCAACAAAAGGAAGACCTAACTAAGAACAAGGGTGTATAAGGATGAAATGAGTTAATGATAATTCAGTAAGATTTCTATTTGTACTACAACTTACATGCAGTCACTGATGTCCATATATAACTTCATAAGCGCGGTTGTTGAATTTTGTGCGACACAAGACCAGTCGCCATTTTTTCGGAAGCTTTTAATGAAGGGACATTACCCAGTTGGCTGACGGTCAACTCGCCCAAAAATGAACTCGCCCACGGTTAGGTCCGCTAGCAATCAGTGCAGTCAACTCGCCCTACAATATTATCTAATTTAGGGGTCTAGACTCCGACGCTCTTAACGTCTTAGACCTGCGAACATATTGTGCTGTTTCCACATGGCCGGTTCCAGGGGTGGGAGGTGAGGGGGGTGCTTTGGTACTACAGCCCCCCCCCCCCTTCAGCTTTAAAATATATATATATATATATTCACTGCCAGTCCACAACAAGGTCCGAGAAGGAGGGGGGTGCTTTAGTGTTATTGCAGCACCCCATAGAACAGTTTCGGTTGTGGTGTTTTAATATATACTAAACCCTGGCAAAGGGAAAAAAAAAGGTTCAGGGCACCAGAGATATGAGAAAGGAGATTTCAAAACCACCCTCCCAAAATGACCGAGCCTATGTCTAAAACAATGCTTTTTTAAACATCAACGTCCACAGCTTGCCTAGGTGTTGCCTTTTCAAAATTAGTCTGTCTTCTTCCACTGCAACACCTCATAAAGCTTTAGGGATGCAATCTGCGCTGTGCTGGCGGTGTTACCAGTAAATTTTGGAGGCAGTACATGCGCTGTGTTTGCAATTTCAGGTTACGCCGTATGCCTACCTGAAGAGACCCCTTGGGGCAAAACCGGTCGTAGGCGGCAAAAACTTTAAATCTACTCAGTAGGTCCAATATCTGTTTGGGAATATTTTCTAGCATCCCCCTTTGGGAGGGGGGAGGGGAGGACTGGATATTCTCCAGCGGATGGCAGGGCGCCTGGGGGTAGTCCCTACTGCTCTATGTAGTAGGTGTTCAGTTGAAGGCTCAAAAGATCTAGTAAGCGATGCAGTCACAAAAAGGGCAGCTGATGTATGGATGACACAATGCAAGCTTACCAGCCTGGAATTCCATGGCATTAGCACAGCATTCTCAAAATTGAATGAAAAATTATGTCCCTTGGAGCTAATCTGATTGAGTGCAATTTTTGGCTTTGGGCGATGCCTTTGTATATATATATATATAAAGAAGTACCCAACGGAGAAAGAAACACGCTTAGAAAAGTGTTTCTTTCTCTGTTGGGTACTTCTTTGCATTTTACATGCTTGGCAGTCACCTTTTTGGTCTGGATTGCGTATTTTTGATTTTATATATATATATATATACTTAAAATGTGAAGAAAGGATCCATATAATATCTCAAAAAGTCAACTATTATCCCCATACCAAAAAAGGCAACCATCAGTACCCTTAACGACTACAGACCTCTGGCATTGACCTCCGTCATAATGAAAACGTTTGAGCGGCTGATCCTGCAGCACATTAAGTCTGTCATGCCCCCTTCCCTTGATCCTATCAGTTTGCTTACCGCGCGAATCGATCAGTAGAGGACGCTGTGTCATTAGGGCTGCACTATATTCTGCAGCATCTGGAGAAGCCAAATGCGTATGTTAGGCTGCTTTTTGTTGATTACAGCAGCACATTCAACACTATACCATCCAAACTGCATGAAAAGCTGCTGCACCTTGGCTTTGCACAGTCCATCTGTAACTGGGTTCTGGATTTCTTGTTAAACAGACCTCAGATTGTCAGGATCGGTTCGTGTGGTCAGAACTGTGTTCAGCTGTGCCAGTTCCCTACTCCTTCCTGGTCAATGTGGACATGTATCCCATTCTTTGACCTTGAGTACCGGTGCTCCCCAAAGATGTGTTTTATCCCCATTGTTGTATTCTCTTTTTACACATGACTGTGATAGCACACGCATAGTGAAATTTTCTGATGATACAACAGTCAAGGGTTTTGTGCATAACAATGACGAGAGTGCATATCTGGATGAGGTAGACATGTTAGTAGGCTGGTGTTCTGACAACAACCTGGATTTGCATGTTGGTAAGACCAAGGAAATGATAACTGATTTCAGAAAAAAGAAACCTGACCCCCTTCCCTTAACCATCCAAGGAAACAACATTAAAATTGTTGAAACGTTCAAGTTCCTGGGTACTCTCATTTCGCACGATCTGAAGTGGGAAAAGAATATTGAACAGCTAGTAAAGAAAGCCCAGCAGCGCCTGTTTTTTCTTCGGCGGTTGAAGTCTTTTGGCATCAGTCAGCAGATCATGGTGCAGTTTTACCACGCCGCCATTGAGAGCGTTCTTACCTTCTCAATGACGGTGTGGTATGGCAGCGCAACCGACGAAGCCCACAAGAAATTAAATAGGGTGATCAAAACAGCATCTCATATTGTTGAAAGCGATCTCCTCTCGCTGGAATCTCTGTACCATACACGCACCATCAAGACAGCGAACTCCATCATAAATGACGAGCACCATCTTGCACATAGCCTGTTCGAGCCCTTGCCATCTGGCTCACGCTTTAAATCCATTAAGGCCAAAACCACTCGTTTTCAGAAGAGCTTTTATCCCTTGGCTGTTCAGGCCCTGTCTAATGTGGCTGCGATATGATACAACTCAGTTGTACCCATCTTTTCTAAGCGTGTTTCTTTCTCCGTTGGGTACTTCTTTTAACTCAGCAGATTGACTCAAAGTCCCTAAGTTAGAATTACCTACAGCCCATCTTAGTTGTTTATAGTTCTTTTATGTTCTATTAAACCTCTTCTTAAACAAGATATACAGTCCCTTTACAAATACATATGAATTTAGTTAATCTGTTTCGTTGCGCGGCGGCTCACCTGGCGGTTTTTGTTGTCATAATATGGTTATTATGCTATAGATTTTTTTTTAATACTTACTTAGATGTGTGTGCATACTTAGCACAATAACTGCTACACATGTGTGGTTTGGTATTTTTGAGTCTGCTTGATTGTGATGTATGTATGTTTTATGTGTTGATCTTAATATGGACGCTCATCAGTTACGCCGCAAAACATTCCTAATGTTTATGCATCTGGCAATAAAGTTTATCTTATCTTATCTTATCTTATCTTATACACCACGCAGTTTAGGAGGAGTTACACTTTTATTCTTTGCACAAATTTTCGTCCTCTCAACGAGGGCTTCTTCAGGGGAATGCCCAGGTAACAGGTAACTAGGTAACAAAACATAATTTACGTGTGAGAATGTAGTGCGTCAAAATTAGATACAGAATGTACACATATGCACTTTCAAATTCTAACTTATAAGATAGATAAGATAAGATAAGATAAGATAGTTTATTGCCATATGTTTCCATGTACAAAAACAAAACAAAAAAAACCATTGGAATTTATCTTGATGTCAGTTACTAAGACTAAAATAACACACACACACACACACACACACACACACACACATGCAAACGCAAACGCAGTAAACTCTAATATATGATTTTCATGCTAAATACTAAGCAAAAAAGCGGATCTAACTGTTCGTCTGTCCAGCGCTGAGTAATACCCCTTGGTTTGTTGTACAATTCTGCCAGCGCTAGCCTCACCTATCTGGTTTGTGAGTATCTCAGTATAACTCGAGGCAAAATTTGTATGCCGTTACATTGTTGTGTAATGTTCTGTGCATCTACTGTGGGCCGGAATTCGACCACATATAGTAATGCACCTTCGTGTTTGTGTATGTATGTTTCTCCTGCCTACTTCCTAAGTTCCGGAGAAAGACATGGGTTATATAAGAGACCTGATGCATCCATTTAGGGATGTAGATGATCGTCTTGTTCTATACCTGCATATTTCTCTGTGGGCTGGCGCCGGAATGGATGCCTCAGTGATAGACGGGGGCAGGGGATCTAACTGTTCGTCTGTCCAGCGCTGAGTAATACCCCTTGGTTTGTTGTAAAAAAGCGTAATACTTTTACAGTATATAGACTAAGGTGCAAAAAGCATGTGCATAAGTTCGTGATATTAGTGCGTCATTAGTGATGACATAAAACTTTTATGAAACGCGAGTATTGACACTGTGTGCGGAGGATTTGATTTGATTGTACATTGCTTAACGTCCCGACAGCAACAAGGCTTTCTCTGGACGTGCCTGCACTGCTTGTGAAAAAAAAAACTAAACAGAACATTGAATGTATGTCGCCAGCCGGTCCAATACGTTAAATAAACCTAACACATAGGGCCTAAATAAAGCCAAGACCATTTAGCAACACACATCCAATATCAAGAGCTACAGGCAGTGCAGACAGTAGGGAGATTTTTAAAAAGGCAAATACAGGTGAATGGACCTCGGGTAGACAGAAACACATGCCCCAGAATAGAGAGAAAAATTCACCCTGTGGGGCTGACCAGGGTGACCCTGGGAACTAAAAAGTACCTAACCCCACCCAAGTCCCCCAGGGCAGACCCGGGTGGGGGGTGTGTGGAGGAAAAAATGTCGCAATGAAATGTTTATAATAATAATACCGTCATCATTAACATTGACACCATCATCATTAGTAGAATTTTTAAACGTGCAGTCAAGCAAAATCTAAAAATCACACACACAATCACAATGTTCGTCTTATGCTTACGGTATAGTCCGAATTAAAATACACGTGCATAAATTCTAGTGCGTCATTCCAGTCAGTCCGGAAGACAGCAATAGCTGAGAAACAGTCAAAAAACTCCGCCCCGCACGTGTTTTAAAAAAACTTTGCAGGACCCAGCGAGGGCCCTGTCTTCGTGAACGTTCGGCTAACTTCGGCAAACCGGTTTGCAACTGACTCAGTTGACTGAGTTTTCAACTGCGTTTGTCGTGCTGGCAAAACTCCCGTGAAAAAGACAGGCCACTTCCTGTTTGCAGCGAGTGGGCACCGCGATCACTGATCTAAACCAGCGATATTTTTACTGATATCAACAGTAGCAGACGACACTCGACCACCCGACGGACAGAGCAGGCCATTTGTGCCTTGCCTGGACGCACACTGGATATGGACCAGGCCGAGCCATCCGTAAGTTACACAGTACAGCCTAAAGCTTATTTGATATCGGAAGGGTGAGGAAGGAGGGGTTATTTGTCGTTTAGTGTTTGTTGTTATATCTTTTCATCTGGAGTGGCCTACAGCAAATTTTTTCTCCATACGAAGGGCAGCTACTAAAAATCAGCTTGACCCATGGCGACCTTGTATCTTTTGGCATCTATGTAAACAGTCGATTCTCTCTCTCTCTCTCTCTCTCTCTCTCTCTCTCTCTCTCTCTCTCTCTCTCTCTCTCTCTCTCTCTCTCATATCCAATTTACTGTATTGGTTGTACATCACGATGCTTCTTTATTTATTTATATTAGCCTATATTGGACTGGAGGTACGTGTTGAAAACATTCGTTCACAACTACAAAGTGTCAGGAGTCATACTTACAGCATGTACATTCTGCCATCATGGTCCCCAGCGCGTAAAATCCGTGGCTGTCGGTCAGTTTCAAAGTGTCACAGAATCGTCTGCTGTTGTCCGATCTGCTAATCGCGATGATTTCCGTGCAACAGGAAGTGGTCTGTCGTTTTCCGAGAGTTTTGCAAGCTCGGGATACGCAGTTGCCAACTCCGTCAACTGTGTTACGAACCGATTTGACCCACTTAGGGGCAGGGTCTTTTTAAAACACGCACTGGGCGGGTTTTTCTCATTGCACCTGACTCATGAGCATGGCGGACTCGTATGTAGAAAATGCAACTAAAATATATTAAAAAAAACAACAACAATCCAAACCAAAAAGGTGACTGCCAAGCGTGTAAAATGCAAAAAAGTGCCCAACAGAAAAAGAAACACGCTTAGAAAAGACGGGTACAACACAGTTTAACACATTACTATTTTTACTGTTACGTACATAATCATCGTCATCAATATCGTCAACATACTCAGAACTCACAGTCATGCAATCATGCGATGGGAACAAAAAAAAAAACAAAAAAAAAGGGGGGGGGGGGGCATATATTTTCTAAGTTCAACTAGTCACGAATCTCTCTCTCTCTCTCTCTGTATTGTCATTCTCTCTCCCTCTCTCTCTCTCTTCCAACGCCGCACTTCACGCCTCCAGCATCCTGCCCACCAAGACACAGTGTAGCGGGATGACACTCCCAATAGAACTTTTCAACGCAAACTTGTGCCACGCCTGTCGCAAACTGGGGGTGGTCTTCGTCGGCAACACGGCCACCTTCACACACATGGGTTTTCCACGCCTTGCCATGTACAGTAAGGACAGACGTGACCTCATCCACCCGAGCTACAAGGGCATGACCCGACTGGCGGCCAACATCAGACGAACGTGGCTACCAGCCGACAACCAGCCACGCGACCAGCCTCGCCACGCTTCACACACTCCCAGCAGCAAGAGTGGCCGCTCGGATGAGGCAACCGCACACAGTGAGCCGCTCAGACACGTTACCTGGCAACGACCCGAGCAGCAGATCCAGCAGACGAAGTATATTGCCGAAGGCGGTGTTGCGTCATCAATGCCAGTAAACCCCTCGTTGCAGCAGCCAGGGCTCTCCTGGCCAGTGGTGACGCAACACCCTCTTGGGCCTCAGGTGTTCACATGGCCGGTGTACGGCTACAATCCTCAAGTGTTTGGATTGCCCCAGCATTATCATTCGTACTCTGGGGTGCCACCTGATTGTTTCTATCCCGTGCCATCGTATACCCAAGAGCACCTAAAGGTGCGGTCTGACGTGAAGTGAAACAGAAGCAAAGCGGTAAACAAAGCAAAGCATCTGCTTCTAAAAGCATCTAAAAATAAGTGCGTTTATAATGCTTTGCTTTGTGAGCCGGTCACACGATGAGTCCTCAGTCTTGCGAGCTCTTATTAAAACCGACATATTTGCCTCAATTACACTCCAGTTTATAAGTTTTGGCATTTCAAGTTTCAAGTTTCACAAATTAATGAATTATTTGACAGCTGAATTGAGCGTTCTCATTAATATTTCGTCCTTGAGCACATTCACTAACACATTGTATTGTGCTCAATATAGTTTTAATTGTACTCTACTTGCATTTATAATTTTCTTTCTTGTAACATGTCGGATAGTTCAACATTTCACGATTTACATTTGGGTCATTTAAATATTTATCACTTGTTGAACAAGATTCCCGATTTGTGTGTTCTCCTCTCTCAGCCCACCCCCTTTCATATTTTCGGAATTACAGAGTCACGTTTGCGTTCCGACGTAAGTGACGCATCTATTTCGATACCGGGGTTTTCAGTAATCCGGCGAGATCCTGTACGTCCTCAGCAAACAGGATTAGCTGTTTATATACATGACTCTATTGCGCACTTTACACGCAGAAGAACAGACCTGGAATCAGACTCTGTTGAAAGTGTGTGGGTTGAGGTGAAGACAAACAGATCGGCCCCTCTGCTTGTTGGATTTGTATACAGAAACCCGTCTGCGTCATTTGAGTGGTATGACGACTTTTTAAATATGGCGGATAAGGTTAACAAAAGCAGCACTGAAGTGTTATTACTTGGCGATTTTAACATTAATATGTTTGTCTCGAACCCTGCTTGGGAATCCACAATCACTATGGTAGGTCTCAAGCAGATTGTCACGTCTGCAACTAGAGTTAAAGAGTCGTCTACCACTCTAATTGATCATGTATACACCTCCAACAATTCGAGGGTTCTTAGTTCTTGTGCCCTTCAAGTGGCGATCAGTGACCACTACCCTGTGTGCTGCAGCTGGGCTTTTGAGGGTGGACAAACAAAATCGGAAAAACCAGCATACCACTATCTATTATAGATCGTTTAAAAAGTTTAATAGGGATATGTTTCTAGCCGAACTAAATGAAACCTATTTTTTTTCGGTTTACAATCATACGAATCCTAAAAATGCGTTGGCCGATTGGTATAGATTGTTCCGTCGCGTTCTTGACAAGCATGCGCCGTTGCGTGAAAAGAGGGTGAAACATGTGCATTTACCCCAATGGTTAAGCAATGACATTAAAGAGGCCATGGCTGTCAGAAATGAACTAAAACGCAACAAAGATTTTGGTGCTTTCCGCAAGCAGAGAAATCGTGTTAAATACATGGTATTAGAGGAAAAAAAACAACAACAACAAAAAAACACTTTAAGCGATTGATGGACAACAAAACAGACACCTTATCTGTCTGGCGCACCCTTAATGCGTTCACTAAATCACGACAAACAGCACCATGTACATCTATATCTGCAGACACATTTAACAACCATTTCTTGTCTGCTGCTGATTCGTTGTTAAGCAGTACGACAACTCACACACCATCTATATCCGAAAGGCTTACAGATTTTTGTGAGGACAAACTCGCGCCAAACGTATCCTTTAGTATTCCTTCGCTTACTGTATTTGACGTTGGCAAATCTATTAGCCAACTCAAAAATAAGCGCTCGCTTGGTCACGACGGGATAAATACATACTTTTTAAAACTTGCTGCCCCGTATGTGGTCGAGTCTTTGACATTTATTTATAATCTCGTTTTACAACATGGTACATTTCCAAACAGCTGGAAAGTAGCCAAAGTTATTCCTCTGTCTAAAAGTAAGAACCTCTCAGACCCTAATAAGTTTAGACCAATCTCGCTCTTGTCAGCTCTGTCAAAACCAATAGAAAAACATGTACACAGGCATCTGAGCTATTTTCTTGAAAAACATAACTTGCTTTACCCACTACAGTCAGGTTTTAGACCTCGCCACTCATGCCACACAGCTCTAGCTCACCTGACCAATACTTGGCTTACGTCCATGAACAAAGCTGAAATGACCGGTGCTGTATTTCTAGATTTCTCTAAAGCCTTTGATCTAGTAAATCATGATATGTTGATACTAAAGCTATCAGTGTATCACGTAAACAAAGCATCCTTGGACTTTTTCAAATCCTACCTGCACGGAAGACGTCAGTATGTGTTTGTTAACGGAAAACGTTCCGCTGAAGGCATACTAAAGCATGGCGTGCCTCAGGGCTCAATATTAGGGCCCCTCTTATTTTCCATTTACATCAATGATATGCCATTGCATATTTCAGATCTAAACGTACGCTGTAGCCTGTTTGCTGATGATGCTAATTTCGACGTGTCGTCAGCGAATATCTCCACAATCAATTCTTCACTTCAACAGGGCTTAACTGATGTTTCAAAATGGTGTCACATTAACTATATGGTACCAAATCCGTCTAAAACAGAATGCATGCTAATAACTACACGACAAAAGCAGCAGCTACATCCATCCCCGCTTAGCCTTTCTCTCAACTCTGAGCCTGATTAGACAAGTTAGAGAGCAACGCTTGTTAGGCGTCATTATCGACGACCAACTCACATGGCACGCGCATGTCAGCAGCGTATGTCGAACAGTGTCCAGGAATTTATATCTTCTTTCAAAACTGCGTTATTTTACAGATACACCAACAAGGAAAATATTTTATAACGCACATATTCAATCCCATATAGATTATGCTGCTACAGTTTGGGATGGATGTAGCGATGCGTGCATAAAAAGGCTTAATGCTCTTCATCGTAGGGCAGCCAAATTAATCCACCCGGATAGTAAAGAAAGCACCGACGACCGACTCAAAGCCCTCGACATGCTGCCTCTGCGTAAGTTAATTATGTACAATAAAGGCGTACTTATGCTTAAACTCTACCACTCTAAAACGCCTAGTTATCTAACAGATCTATTTAGCCCTGCTCATACGCCTTATAAAACGACGAGAACAATCTATCCATACCATGGCCTCGCCTCGATATATTCAAAACTAGTTTGTCTTACTCAGGAGCCAAACTATGGAATTTGTTGCCTATCGACATTACTGGGGCTCCTTTGTCCACATTCAGGGCCCGCTTATTTCGGCAGCTGAAAGAAACTTAAGCCCATAGTTGTGTAGTTGTGTCGGCGTTACTCGAGCGCATCGAGTTGTATTGTTGAGTTTGCTGTTGCTGTTCAAACTAAGTTTCTAACGTTCATGTTTAATCAGGTTCTTAGTGTGTGTGTGTGTGTGTGTGTGTGTGTGTGTGTGTGTGTGTGTGTGTGTGTGTGTGTGTGTGACTGCTAACTAGGTTGTTTTTTTATGATCACGTTTTGCCTTTCCAATTTTATTACTTTTAGTCACGCGCGTGAGATTGTTGTGTGAGTGCGTGTGCAAGGACATGATTGAAAAAAGGTCTGTGTACCTAATCATTTATCCTTGAGAAATAAAGTTTCATTTCATTTTTCTCTCTCTCCCTCTCTCACTAGATAATCTTGACGTTTATGCTTACAGTTTTGCGTTCAATGTAACAGATGTAGTCTTAACAGTGTGCAATGTATATGTATGTGTTTATTATGAAGTTGTATTTCATGTACCGTGTGTAATGCATATTAGCCAGACGTGGGTCGGGACTGTGCTTCGTCTGACGCGGGCGTTGATTAAAGACCCCGGACATACATCACGATACCACGTTTGTCCGGGCCTATAATCCAATGTTTGAGCTGTAGCGGGGTCTGACCTAACTCTGATTTACCTACTTCCGTGTGTGTGGGTGTGTGTGTGTGTGTGCAAGCGCGTGTGCGTGCCGGCGTGTCTGTGTGTGTGTGTGTGTGTGTGTGTGTGTGTGTGCGTGCGCGCGCGTGTGTGTGTGTGTGTTTTCATGTAGTTTGTAGCAAGGACAAGAATGAAAAAAGGACTGCGCACCTATTCTTTTATCCTTGCAAAATAAAGTTTTATTTCATTTCATATCATATCATTTCACTCTCTCACAAACACTCACACACACACTTATCATAAAACACCAACTTCTAGGTTGCAGTAAACAGCACGTGCACAAGTTCGTAATACGCCACTGCTGATGACATAAGAAAATCATGTATTACTAGCATGGTCATGCAATGTTAGCAAGGTATCTATATTATATAAATATACTGTTACGTCATCAACAACACTGATTAACGTCATACTTAGAACTTGCACACATGCATTTCCAAGAAAACTGAAGGCTTAGAAAATGGTATACAAACGTGCAATGGCAATAATAAAACAAAGTTTCGCAACGTTAGTGAGTCAGAAACAGGGAAATCTATCCCTCTCTCTCTCTCTCTCCCTCACTCTCTTCCCCCCTCTCTCTCACTTCTTCTCTTTCTCTCTCACACACACACACACGCACACAAATACACACAAGCTCACCGTTCCTCTCGCTAGCTCACTTTCAAACACATATTCTCTCACTCACTCTCTCTCTCTCTCTCTCTCTGTGCCTCAGTCTATAACTCGGTCTCTGTCAATCTCTCTTCTCTCTTTCTCTCTCTCTCTCTCTCTCTCTCTCTCTCTCTCTCTCTCTCTCTCTCTCTCTCTCTCTCACATGATCAGGGATTAATTAAAATTATATGTTTGCCGCCTTTCTAGCCTCAGCATGGTAGCTAGGTCTTTGCATGAATTCAGGCCAACAAAGATAGTTCCAACACTGGCCTGCCACCACGTTTCACGATAGATTAGTTCGCTCTGGTCTTTCACTTGTTCAGCAGGAAAGCTTTTCAGAAACGGTACCGTCCGATCTACTGGATGGGTGGTGCTAACGACATGTTGAACAAGTCACAGAGCACTTCTTGTTGTTGATGTCGCTTTTCTGATTTGCCCAACACAGCTCAGTTGAGATTAGTAGTAGACCCAATGTACATGGCGGTTGTATGACACGAGCACTGGATGACATACACAACATTTGGTGTTGTACACGTCATGTTCTGCCGTATATGCCACCGTCGTCCATCCCATGGAGATTTAAACTCTTGGACTTCGATGGCGTGCGCACACGTAACACAACGCTTGGCCGAGCAAGGGTAAAACCCAGGCCTGGGATGAGGACCATGTTGGACAAAGCGCCTGGGGACTGTGGGTTTGTACAGTTCACCTAAGTTTTTATGGCGCCTGTGTGCTGAAATTATCATATTCCTGGGGAAAATATCTTCATTCTCAGTCATATATATATATATATATATATATATATATATATATATATATATATATATATATATATATATATATATATATATATATATATATATATATATATATATGAGACTGAGAATGAAGATATATATATATATATTCTGAGAATGCTGTGCTAATGCCATGGAATTCCAGGCTGGTAAGCTTGCATTGTGTCATCAGGACATCAGCTGCCCTTTTGTGACCGCATCACTTATTAGATCGTTTGAGCCTTCCACTGAACACCTATCACATAAAGCAATAGGGACTACCCCCAGGCGCCCCGCCACCCGCTGGAGAATATCCAGTCCCCCCCCCCCCCCCCCCCCCGAGGGGGGATGCTAGAAAATATTCAAATTTTGGACCTGCTGAGTAGATTTAAAGTTTTTGCCGCCTACGACCGGTTTCGCCCCAAGGTGGGGCTCTTCAGGTAGGCATACGGCGTAACCTGAAATTGCAAACACAACGCATGTACCAGAAGCCGCCTCCAGAATTTGACTGGTAGCAACCACAAGTCCAGCGTGGATTGCATCCCTAAAGCTTTATGATGTGTTGCAGTGGAAGAAGACAGACTAATTTTGAAAAGGCAACACCTAGGCAATTTTGTGGTACAATTATTCTTTACTTTTAACAAAGGCGTCGCCCAAAGCCAAAAAATGCACTCTCAGAGTAGCTCCAAGGGACGTAATTTTTTTTAATAAATTCTGAGAATGCTGTGCTAATGCCAAGGAATTCCAGGCTGGTAAGCTTGCATTGTGTCATCAGGACATCAGCTGCCCTTTTGTGACCGCATCGCTTATTAGATCGTTTGAGCCTTCCACTGAACACCTATCACATAAAGCAATAGGGACTACCCCCAGGCGCCCCGCCACCCGCTGGAGAAAATATCCAATCTTCCCCCCGAGGGGGGATGCTAGAAAATATTCCCAGATTTTGGACCTGCTGAGTAGATTTAAAGTTTTTGCCGCCTACGACCGGTTTCGCCTTATATATATATATATATATATATATATATATATATATATATATATATATATATATATATATATATATATATATATATATATATATATATATATATATATATATATATATATATATAAAATGTTTTCAATAAATTCTGAGAATGCTTTTGCTGTGCTAACGCCATGGACTTCCAGGCTGGTAAGCTTGCATTGTGTCATCAGGACATCAGCTGCCCTTTTTATGACTGCAGCTGATGTCCTGATGACACAATGCAAGTTTACCAGTCTGGAATTCCATGGCGTTAGCACAGCAAGAGCACTCTCAGAATTTATTGAAAAATTACGTCCCTTGGAGCTATTCTGAATGAGTGCATTTTTTGGCTTTGGGCGACGCCTTTGTTATAAGTAAAGAATATATATATATATATATATATATATATATATATATATATATATATATATATATATATATATATATATATATATATATATATATATATATATATATATATATATATATATATATTATAATATATATATATATATATATATTATATATATATATATATATATTATATATATATATATATATATATATATATATTATATAATATATATATATATATACTGACCTCCATTAAAAACGCGAAAAGTGTCTGCAAGTGTACCCGCAAACAAAGAGCCACCCTGACAGCAAAACAAGAAAAAATTATTTGTTGCTTACTTCAGATGTTCAGCCTACTGTCCGAGCTACCTTCACAACAAAAATTTAATGAGTTATCGCCCATAGCTACTTAGTGGTCAAAATAAGCAAAACAGGACACACTCTGTGAAGCAAGTTTTCTGTGATATGTTTTAACACACAAGTTGTGTGGATTGCTTGTAATGTTATTAACTGCCTCAAATGAAATTTGACTTGAAAAATGCATTAGAGAACCAGAACTTCCGGTGCACATCATTTTCTTAATAAATCTTATTTGATTTAATGTGAATTACTTTCAAACCATTTTTTATGCTCCAGTGACCGACACAGAGATAAAGAACACACCCATATCCATTTGATCATGTAAATATGGCCGCTAACCTAAAAATAAAGAACATTTTTATTTTCATGTTTGTAGGTCATGTTGATTATTTAGGTGCCTTTGACAAACGAAAAGTAGGTCAAGACCAAACAGGCCGGATTTTTATGCACACGGACCCTAGAGACATTGCACATTAGTTGGTTTTCAGCCTGTGTCCTCTGCAGATGCTCTCCATTTCACTTTCAATATTCTGTGATGGTAGTGTCACCGATACGTCATAAGTCTCCAATGTGAGATTTTTAAGACTAAACATTCTATTTGCACACGACATAACACACTCTTCATAACATTTTCTAATAAATGACGTCAAAATAACCCGGATTAAAGCATATTTACGAAGAAAAGCGCTATAGTGAAAATCCGCATTCCTTTTGTTGCTCAGTATGGATACACTAGATCTTGCACTGACTGCTGTCATCTGGTACTACGGCTTCGCCATCAAGTGACTGGCTTCTCTTTCATCATTAACAATTATTTTTAAAAAGACAATACTCAACCCAGAGGCAACGAACAGAGCGATGCTAGGTTATATAGATTTTACTTGTTCCCACAGTGAATACACACACATGTAACTCATAAGTATTCAATGCAGATAGGTAATCGTCATGGTACAAATGTAACCCAACCTTCCTGCCACTGTCATAAGTATTCAATGCAGATAGGTAATCGTCATGGTACAAATGTAACCCAACCTTCCTGCCACTGAATGGAACCTCAAGTTCCAACACGCTGAGCATAGTCACGATGTATCAACGCTAACGCGATCAGATGGTTCTGAAGGATGGAACAAAGGTGTAATTGAAATTTGAAACCTGCTGAACAGCATGCCGTATTCCTTTTAACTCATTCTATCCCAGACACACCACAAAAAGATAAGGATCGACCTTGACAGTTCAAGGGTGATGCCAGAATAGCTTGGCGCCTATGGGCGCCAAGCTATTCTGGCATCGCCCTTGAACTATCATGGTCGAGCTGTGTCCTGCACTGCAATGCAGTCTTCAGGGGACAACGGCAACATTTGGGGATTTGGGTCTTGGGGTAAAAAGAGTTAATGAAGACAATCACTGACAGACAGACAGAACCATCACAAGCAGTTCAGTAGAAACCATTCACCTGGAAAAGTATGGGTCTCATTAACCCTTGTGTATCAACCTTGGACACCGACTATATCACCGTTCTGGACTATCATACCCCCACCCGGGTCTGCCCTGGGGGACTTGGGTGGGGTTAACTACTTTTTAGTTCCCAGGGTCACTCTGGTCAGCCCCACAGGGTGGGTTTTCCCCTCTATTCTGGGGCGTGTGTTCCTGTCTACCCTTGGTCCAATCACCTGTATTTTCCTTTTTAAACTCTCCCTACTGTCTGTGCTGCCTCTAGCTCTTGATATTGGATGTGTGTTGCTAAATGGTCTTAGGATACATTATTCAATATTCTGTTTAGGTTTTTTTTTTCACAAGCAGTGCAGGCAGGTTCTGAGAAAGACTTGTTGCTGTCGGGGACGTTAACTCATTTTACCCCATCACCGAAATCCCCAAATGTTGCCGTTGTCCTCTGAAGACTGCAGTGCAGTGCAGGACACAGATCGACCATGATAGTTCAAGGGTGATGCCAGAATAGCTTGGCGCCCATAGACGAACTATCATGGTCGATCCTTATCTTGCTGTGGTGTGTCTGGGGCAGAAGTAGTTAAGCAATGTACAAACCAACTAGACTATCATTGAGCGTCTCCATAAACAGGTTACTTTTATACGAGTACCGTACACTCCAGTTCCTTAGGACAATACCACCACCATAGTGTGTTTCCCACTTGACTAGTTTTGCCTCAGAACCGTACACTCATGCTTGCGTTGATACAGCATCCCCAAGCGCAAAAGGCCATCAGGCTGACGTCAGCCCTATGGCCTTTGCACACTGGGATGAGAATAAACATGTGTTCCCATGAAGGCTGGATGACGTCATAGTTAAAGCGCTGTGTGTTTCGAGCTGCGTCATACTTCCACACCAAACTGTACACGTAGTATGCGTCATCAGTATGGCCTCACATCCAATGACGTCATAGTTAAACACTGTGTGTTTCGTGCTGCGTCATACTTCCACACCAAACTGTACACGTAGTATGCGTCATCAGTATGGCCTCACATCCAATGACGTCATAGTTAAACACTGTGTGTTTCGTGCTGCGTCATACTTCCACACCAAACTGTACACGTAGTATGCGTCATCAGTATGGCCTCACATCCAATGACGTCATAGTTAAACACTGTGTGTTTCGTGCTGCGTCATACTTCCACACCAAACTGTACACGTAGTATGCGTCATCAGTAGGGCCTCAAATCCAATGACATCGTAAGAAACAAGTTTGTCTCAGTTCAAAGAAAGAGGAAAAACACACAATCATAAATGAAGAGATTAATGGCTGGGGTGTTTTGTGAGGTGTGTAGGCGTTCTAATTGTTTCAAAAGTGCGGATGTGCATGCATACACGTGACGGAAGCTGGCTCGGTACCAAGATAGTTCGCTAGTTATTTGGGTTTAATGCCGAGCAGGCAACTAAGGCCATCTCACGGCGGGATGTGCGAAAATCTGGTCAGCCAGACTAAACGAAAAGTCTTATGACAAGATGTAAATATATCATAAAAATATTTCATGCTAAAATGTCGCACAGGTCTTTAAAGAAATGTCGTCTACAGACTCACAAAAAGGTCAAAATAATAGAATTGTCATAGTCTATGAATGTTCAAATCTTATTAAAAATATGGCACTCTCAGAAAACTAAAATTCTTGTCCGGGGGTACATCATGGAACAAAACCTAGAAGGAGTCTGCTGTAAAGTACTGCACCAGCTACGACAATTTCCACGCCCTCCATATGCTCCTCCAATGCAGCATATTTCTTTTGAAGCGGGACATCAGTGTCCCCCTTCTCTGCCCGTGTGTACAGCGGTCCCGTAGCTTTCTTGGACTTCTGGTTCTGGGCAGCGTTCCTGCTGCTAGAGTTAGCGACCTTAGAAGGCTGACCAGAGACAGAAGCCTTTGTAGTAGACAGACTGACAGTTACAGGCTTGGGTGAACCTGAGGCTTAGGGGCAGCAGAAGGCGGCGCCACCGGACCCACTACGTCCGTCTTGTGCATTCCCTGGCTCCTTGTCACCACTGGAGGAGGATTACTCTCCAGGGGTGAGAGGAGCCAAGGCTCCGCCCCCAACCAAGAAGTTGGAGTTTGACAGGAGAAGTCTTTGGTGGGGCGCTTGCCTGTCACCGCAGCATTGAATGTAAAGACAGAGGTGCCACTACTGTTTGATGCAGCCTCAGCTGCACCAAGGCCTTCAACCAGTTTTTTTTTGCGTCTGTAAAGGAAGGCCCCTTCTCAACACGCACCTGCTGAATCCTGCACTCGGATATCCAACGAGGGCATTTCTTATCCAAAGCCATATGCGCACCCTGGCAATTCCACACAGGGACTGTGCAGGACTCGGCAGTGTCCGGGCTTAGTGCAACCGGCGCATGAAGCCTCTGCATGGCGGCATGTCTTCTGCCCATGGCCATACTTTTGGCACTTAAAGCACCGGAGGGGGAGAGGGACGTACTTCTTCACTTTTAAGGAGTAGTAACTCCCCAGATGGTAGTAGGAATGGGGGTGCCAAACGTCAGGATGATGGTAGGGGGATGGATCTTCCTACCACCTCGTTTGGAAGTGAAGCGCCTGACGCAAGTCACCCCCTGCGACGTAAGGTTCCATACAAGTTCATCTTCCCACAGTTCTGCCAATGCTTGATCTTTTATCATGCCTCTTGAAGAATTCATCGTTTTGTGGGGTGTGACCTCCACTGGGGTGTCTCCGATGGAAGAGAGCCTCAGTAGCCCGTTGGAGTGTGCCCGGGTACGGCACTCTACCAGCAAGTCACCAGACCTGAGGTGCTGGGCATCAGGCCTGCCAACATGGCTCCTGAGGGTCTCCCCCACCAGAAATGGATGCAGCTTGGAAACAGGCTTTTCTTTCACTTTGCTATGGACAATGAGGAAGCGAGGTGAGGCCAGATGGCCGACACCTGAGGCGTTGCTTCCTCACAGTCCGAGTCACTGTCAGGTACAAGTCGGTGGCTCTGTGGGACTTTTGTGCCATTTTTGTCTTGATTTTTTTTGTTTTCATATTATATTAGTAGAGATATTCATCCCCCGGGGGTCCCCGCCCACCATCGAGCCCAACAAGGGAAAGTGCATCTGTCAGCGGGTCTCCAGCCGACGCACGATGGAGACTGCCCGAAAGATATACTCAGGATATTAAAGAGGCCTGTAACCAGCTGCCATGCCCTTTATGCTGCTGGCACTCTTTCCCTAGGCAAAAGGGGTCACGAAACAGCTCTGCAATTTAAACATTAAGTCTATTGAGCTATCCCACAGAAAAAAGACTACACAAAACAACCAAAACTATGCTATGCGGGACACGCCGCATACGCTAACAAGTGTCTGGAGTGCTGATTTAGGAGGTAGCATAGAAAAATGGTTATGTACAGTTCATTTTTATATAAAACACACTTGTCAGAGTCTCAAAACACCTCAGCTCATCTTGCAGATGCAGTAGGCATGTGTGTGCCAAACTTGTGAACACTCCTGTCAAACCTTCTACTGGTGCCTGCAACTGCTGGTCCCATAACAATGCACTCAAATGAGCTTTACTCAGTGTACAAGTGCTTGTGTTTGGTTTAGAATAGACACCAGAGACATCCCTCATGACAATTACAGCAGAATGACACCTCAGATGCAACCAGTGTAGCAGTACCATGCAAAATAACACATCTGCATGTCACATTATTTCGGCCGCTTATTTCACTCTGAGGTCAGCTGTCTGATGAAATGCACATGCTAACAATGTTTCATTGTAGTTTTTATCTTAACCTTTGACCTTAAGCCCCCAACCCCCCCCTCCCCCCCCTCCCCACCTCCAACCCAAACACCTACCCACCCCACTCTACACCCACCCCACACAACTTCAATAACTGAAAGAGTGAATTTTTTTTTAACACATTTATCAAACTGAACACCCCAAACCCCACCCCTTTCAAGGTCAAGGTCAAAGGTCACAGCTCATGGTCGAAGGAAAGACTCGTGACTACCTGTAAGACAAAAAATAAATGAGCAAACACACTAAACCTAGCTCACAGTGCAGGTAAACAGGGTGTTGCCACGCAAAACATGCCTAAACGCCTATAAAACTGCATGCACAGCGATTTTTTGGCAAAATTTCAAATTTTTCATGATTTTCTTACTTTTCCAACTGCAACCATCCAAACTCAATGATCTGGTTACACTAAACCAGTTTCCAGTCTATGTCACATATGGCATGTGGTGCACCTGACAGAGAAACTAGTCCCACCTGAACATCATTCAATCTGCCATCAGTGCAACCCTTAGACAATAGCTAAGTCAAACCCAAAGTGACACCCTTGAAAGTTGCTGCATCTTTATGTTATGGCCCATTATGTGAAGTGCCTTGATGTGGCGTTTACAATGCTGTTGATGTGTTGGATCATGCATATCTGATGCCATGAAAAACAGCCTAGATATGGTCAGAATGCCTCCAAAATTGGCATGTACATCAAGTAATATATCTGATCTTCAGAAATGTTGCATTTGAGACACAGGCACATGAAAGTGCTTTTTTTTTCATATTTTTCCATTGACTACCCCCGTACTTTTTCTGTTTATCCAAGTTTACACACGCATGCAATACAGTCAAACTGACTTCTGGTGGGCTGGACAACTTTCAAAAGTTACCATGACACTGACACTGATGAAAAATGAGCTTTCAGACCCAAGGCCATTTCCTTGCGTATCTTAGGGCAGCCCAAAAGACAACACCCAGGCATCCTCATTGACCCTGTTGACTGGTGACAACAAGCTGGAAGAGGCCTGTAACCAGCTGCCATGCCCTATATGCTGCTGGCACTCTTTCCCTAGGCAAAAGGGGTCATGAAACAGCTCTGCAATTTAAACATTAAGTCTATTGAGCTATCCCACAGGAAAAAGACTACACAAAACAACCAAAACTATGCTACGCGGGACACGCCGCATACGCTAACAAGTGTCTGGAGTGCTGATTTAGGAGGTAGCATAGAAAAATGGTTATGTATAGTTCATTTTTATATAAAACACACTTGTCAGAGTCTCAAAACACCTCAGCTCATCTTGCAGATGCAGTAGGCATGTGTGTGCCAAACTTGTGAACACTCCTGTCAAACCTTCTACTGGTGCCTGCAACTGCTGGTCCCATAACAATGCACTCAAATGAGCTTTACTCAGTGTACAAGTGCTTGTGTTTGGTTTAGAATAGACACCAGAGACATCCCTCATGACAATTACAGCAGAATGACACCTCAGATTCAACCAGTGTAGCAGTACCATGCAAAATAACACATCTGCATGTCACATTATTTTGCCGCTTATTTCACTCTGAGGTCAGCTGTCTGATGAAATGCACATGCTAACACTGTTTCATTGTAGTTTTTATCTAACCTTTGACCTTAAGCCCCCAACCCCCCCTCCCCCCCCCTCTTCCCCCCCCTCCCCACCTCCAACCCAAACCCCTACCCACCCCACCCTACACCCACCCCACACAACTTCAATAACTGAAAGAGTGAATTTTTTTTTAACGCATTTATCAAACTGAACACCCCAAACCCCACCCCTTTCAAGGTCAAGGTCAAAGGTCACAGCTCATGGTCGAAGGAAAGACTCATGACTACCTGTAAGACAAAAAATAAATGAGCAAACACACTAAACCTAGCTCACAGTGCAGGTAAACAGGGTGTTGCCACGCAAAACATGCCTAAACGCCTATAAAACTGCATGCACAGCAATTTTTTTACAAAATTTCAAATTTTTCATCATTTTCTTACTTTTCCAACTGCAACCATCCAAACTCAATGATCTGGTTACACTAAACCAGTTTCCAGTCTATGTCACATATGGCATGTGGTGCACCTGACAGAGAAACTTGTCCCACCTGAACACCATTCAATCTGCCATCAGTGCAACCCTTAGACAATAGCTAAGTCAAACCCAAAGTGACACCCTTGAAAGTTGCTGCATCTTTATGTTATGGCCCATTATGCGAAGTGCCTTGATGTGGCGTTTACAATGCTGTTGATGTGTTGGATCATGCATATCTGATGACATGAAAAACAGCCTAGATATGGTCAGAATGCCTCCAAAATTGGCATGTACATCAAGTAATATATCTGATCTTCAGAAATGTTGCATTTGAGACACAGGCACATGAAAGTGGTTTTTTTTTTCATATTTTTCCATTGCCTACCCCCCTACTTTTTCTGTTTTTCCAAGTTTACACACGCATGCAATACAGTCAAACTGACTTCTGGTGGGCTGGACAACTTTCAAAAGTTACTATGACACTGACACTGATGAAAAATGAGCTTTCAGACCCAAGGCCATTTCCTTGTGTATCTTAGGGCAGCCCAAAAGACAACACCCAGGCATCCTCATTGACCCTGTTGACTGGTGACAACAAGCTGGAAGAGGCCTGTAACCAGCTGCCATGCCCTATATGCTGCTGGCACTCTTTCCCTAGGCAAAAGGGGTCATGAAACAGCTCTGCAATTTAAACATTAAGTCTATTGAGCTATCCCACAGGAAAAAGACTACACAAAACAACCAAAACTATGCTACGCGGGACACGCCGCATACGCTAACAAGTGTCTGGAGTGCTGATTTAGGAGGTAGCATAGAAAAATGGTTATGTATAGTTCATTTTTATATAAAACACACTTGTCAGAGTCTCAAAACACCTCAGCTCATCTTGCAGATGCAGTAGGCATGTGTGTGCCAAACTTGTGAACACTCCTGTCAAACCTTCTACTGGTGCCTGCAACTGCTGGTCCCATAACAATGCACTCAAATGAGCTTTATTCAGTGTACAAGTGCTTGTGTTTGGTTTAAAATAGACACCAGAGACATCCCTCATGACAATTACAGCAGAATGACACCTCAGATGCAACCAGTGTAGCAGTACCATGCAAAATAACACATCTGCATGTCACATTATTTTGGCCGCTTATTTCACTCTGAGGTCAGCTGTCTGATGAAATGCACATGCTAACACTGTTTCATTGTAGTTTTTATCTTAACCTTTGACCTTAAGCCCCCAACCCCCCCTCCCCCCCCCTCTTCCCCCCCCCCTCCCCACCTCCAACCCAAACTCCTACCCACCCCACCCTACACCCACCCCACACAACTTCAATAACTGAAAGAGTGAATTTTTTTAACGCATTTATCAAACTGAACACACAAACCCCACCCCTTTCAAGGTCAAGGTCAAAGGTCACAGCTCATGGTCGAAGGAAAGACTCCTGTAAGACAAAAAATAAATGAGCAAGCACACTAAACCTAGCTCACAGTGCAGGTAAACAGGGTGTTGCCACGCAAAACATGCCTAAACGCCTATAAAACTGCATGCACAGCGATTTTTTGGCAAAATTTCAAATTTTTCATCATTTTCTTACTTTTCCAACTGCAACCATCCAAACTCAATGATCTGGTTACACTAAACCAGTTTCCAGACTATGTCACATATGGCATGTGGTGCACCTGACAGAGAAACTTGTCCCACCTGAACACCATTCAATCTGCCATCAGTGCAACCCTTAGACAATAGCCAAGTCAAACCCAAAGTGACACCCTTGAAAGTTGCTGCATCTTTATGTTATGGCCCATTATGTGAAGTGCCTTGATGTGGCGTTTACAATGCTGTTGATGTGTTGGATCATGCATATCTGATGACATGAAAAACAGCCTAGATATGGTCAGAATGCCTCCAAAATTGGCATGTACATCAAGTAATATATCTGATCTTCAGAAATGTTGCATTTGAGACACAGGCACATGAAAGTGGTTTTTTTTTCATATTTTTGCATTGCCTACCCCCCTACTTTTTCTGTTTTTCCAAGTTTACACACGCATGCAATACAGTCAAACTGACTTCTGGTGGGCTGGACAACTTTCAAAAGTTACTATGACACTGACACTGATGAAAAATGAGCTTTCAGACCCAAGGCCATTTCCTTGTGTATCTTAGGGCAGCCCAAAAGACAACACCCAGGCATCCTCATTGACCCTGTTGACTGGTGACAACAAGCTGGAAGAGGCCTGTAACCAGCTGCCATGCCCTATATGCTGCTGGCACTCTTTCCCTAGGCAAAAGGGGTCATGAAACAGCTCTGCAATTTAAACATTAAGTCTATTGAGCTATCCCACAGGAAAAAGACTACACAAAACAACCAAAACTATGCTACGCGGGACACGCCGCATACGCTAACAAGTGTCTGGAGTGCTGATTTAGGAGGTAGCATAGAAAAATGGTTATGTATAGTTCATTTTTATATAAAACACACTTGTCAGAGTCTCAAAACACCTCAGCTCATCTTGCAGATGCAGTAGGCATGTGTGTGCCAAACTTGTGAACACTCCTGTCAAACCTTCTACTGGTGCCTGCAACTGCTGGTCCCATAACAATGCACTCAAATGAGCTTTATTCAGTGTACAAGTGCTTGTGTTTGGTTTAAAATAGACACCAGAGACATCCCTCATGACAATTACAGCAGAATGACACCTCAGATGCAACCAGTGTAGCAGTACCATGCAAAATAACACATCTGCATGTCACATTATTTTGGCCGCTTATTTCACTCTGAGGTCAGCTGTCTGATGAAATGCACATGCTAACACTGTTTCATTGTAGTTTTTATCTTAACCTTTGACCTTAAGCCCCCAACCCCCCCTCCCCCCCCTCTTCCCCCCCCCCTCCCCACCTCCAACCCAAACTCCTACCCACCCCACCCTACACCCACCCCACACAACTTCAATAACTGAAAGAGTGAATTTTTTTAACGCATTTATCAAACTGAACACACAAACCCCACCCCTTTCAAGGTCAAGGTCAAAGGTCACAGCTCATGGTCGAAGGAAAGACTCCTGTAAGACAAAAAATAAATGAGCAAGCACACTAAACCTAGCTCACAGTGCAGGTAAACAGGGTGTTGCCACGCAAAACATGCCTAAACGCCTATAAAACTGCATGCACAGCGATTTTTTTGGCAAAATTTCAAATTTTTCATCATTTTCTTACTTTTCCAACTGCAACCATCCAAACTCAATGATCTGGTTACACTAAACCAGTTTCCAGACTATGTCACATATGGCATGTGGTGCACCTGACAGAGAAACTTGTCCCACCTGAACACCATTCAATCTGCCATCAGTGCAACCCTTAGACAATAGCCAAGTCAAACCCAAAGTGACACCCTTGAAAGTTGCTGCATCTTTATGTTATGGCCCATTATGTGAAGTGCCTTGATGTGGCGTTTACAATGCTGTTGATGTGTTGGATCATGCATATCTGATGCCATGAAAAACAGCCTAGATATGGTCAGAATGCCTCCAAAATTGGCATGTACATCAAGTAATATATCTGATCTTCAGAAATGTTGCATTTGAGACACAGGCACATGAAAGTGCTTTTTTTTCATATTTTTCCATTGCCTACCCCGCTACTTTTTCTGTTTTTCCAAGTTTACACACGCATGCAATACAGTCAAACTGACTTCTGGTGGGCTGGACAACTTTCAAAAGTTACCATAACACTGACACTGATGAAAAATGAGCTTTCAGACCCAAGGCCATTTCCTTGTGTATCTTAGGGCAGCCCAAAAGACAACACCCAGGCATCCTCATTGACCCTGTTGACTGGTGACAACAAGCTGGAAGAGGCCTGTAACCAGCTGCCATGCCCTATATGCTGCTGGCACTCTTTCCCTAGGCAAAAGGGGTCATGAAACAGCTCTGCAATTTAAACATTAAGTCTATTGAGCTATCCCACAGGGAAAAGACTACACAAAACAACCAAAACTATGCTACGCGGGACACGCCGCATACGCTAACAAGTGTCTGGAGTGCTGATTTAGGAGGTAGCATAGAAAAATGGTTATGTACAGTTCATTTTTATATAAAACACACTTGTCAGAGTCTCAAAACACCTCAGCTCATCTTGCAGATGCAGTAGGCATGTGTGTGCCAAACTTGTGAACACTCCTGTCAAACCTTCTACTGGTGCCTGCAACTGCTGGTCCCATAACAATGCACTCAAATGAGCTTTACTCAGTGTACAAGTGCTTGTGTTTGGTTTAGAATAGACACCAGAGACATCCCTCATGACAATTACAGCAGAATGACACCTCAGATGCAACCAGTGTAGCAGTACCATGCAAAATAACACATCTGCATGTCACATTATTTCGGCCGCTTATTTCACTCTGAGGTCAGCTGTCTGATGAAATGCACATGCTAACACTGTTTCATTGTAGTTTTTATCTTAACCTTTGACCTTAAGCCCCCACCCCCCCCCCTCTTCCCCCCCCCCCTCCCCACCTCCAACCCAAACACCTACCCACCCCACCCTACACCCACCCCACACAACTTCAATAACTGAAAGAGTGAATTTTTTTTTAACGCATTTATCAAACTGAACACCCCAAACCCCACCCCTTTCAAGGTCAAGGTCAAAGGTCACAGCTCATGGTCGAAGGAAAGACTCATGACTACCTGTAAGACAAAAAATAAATGAGCAAACACACTAAACCTAGCTCACAGTGCAGGTAAACAGGGTGTTGCCACGCAAAACATGCCTAAACGCCTATAAAACTGCATGCACAGCGATTTTTTGGCAAAATTTCAAATTTTTCATGATTTTCTTACTTTTCCAACTGCAACCATCCAAATTCAATGATCTGGTTACACTAAACCAGTTTCCAGTCTATGTCACATATGGCATGTGGTGCACCTGACCGGCCACGGAACACAGTGCTGTTTCCGTACTGTCCAGTCTCTTAGCCTTAGTCAGTCCCAGTCATCCCCTAATTGTTCAATTCCCTAAAAAACACTACCGCCCACCAGCTGCACATTTGCCATGCACAAAATACCAAAAAATACACCACATGACCCGTCTCATTTCTTGGCTATGAAACTGGTTCCTTACCAACCCCACACCCAAGCACAGCTGAAATCAGCGTGCCCCTCAAATCACTACGTCAAAGGCAACTCAACATAGGCCCACAAATGTCCACTGGATAAGCTCAGGATGGTATGAATCAAAGCACCAAACATGTCTCCTCTCAGCTAACCACAAATTTCCAGCAAATTCCCACATTCAGCCCAACTGCAAATTTTCAAACAAGGCAAAAATTATTTTTAAAAACACGGGGCCTCTTACTGCTTGAACTTCCCAATTTAAATGTACAACGTGACCAGAAACAGAGGGGGGCCGGCTCCCGGGCCTCCTCTGGTTCTTTGGAGATGATGGGAGAAGAGCTGTGGGGGAGAAGAGTGTCTTCCCCTTTTCCTTTGCTTTGGAAGGAGTCGAAGAAACAGAGGGGGACCGGCTCTCGGGCCTTCTCTGGTTCTTCGGAGATGAGTGAAGATGAGCTGCCGCAGCACCATCAACAACGTCCACTCCCTCCATCTGCTCGTCCAATGCAGCATATTTGTTTTGAAGGGGGACAATAGTTTCCCCCTTCTGGGCCCGTGCGTACAGCGGTCCCGTAGCTTTCTTGGACTTCTGGTTCTGGGCAGCGTTCCTGCTGCTAGAGTTAGCGGCCTTAGAAGGCTGACCAGAGCCAGAAACCTTTGGAGTAGACAGACAGTCAGGACAGGCTTGGGTGGGGGCTGATGCTTAGGGGCAGCAGAAGGCGGCACCACTGGACCGGTAGCGTCCGCCTTCTGCGTTCCCTGGGTCCTTGTCACCACTGGAGGAGGGTTACTCTCCAGGGGCGAGATGAGCCGAGGCTCCGCCCCCAACCAAGAAGTTGGGGTTTGACAGGAGAAGTCTTTGGTGGGGAATGTAAAGACAGAGGTGCCACTACAGTTTGATGCAGCCTCAGATGCACCAGGACTTTCAACCAGTCAGTATTTTTGCGTCTGCAAAGGACGGCCCCTTCTCGACACGCACCTGCTGAAAATTGCACTCGGATATCCAATGAGGGAATTTCTTATCTGAAGCCATATGGGTCCCCTGGCAATTCACACACAGGGGGGTGGCTGTGCCGGACTCGGCAAAGTGGCCGGGCTTAGTGCATGTCTTCTGTCCATGGCCATACTTTTGGCACTTAAAGCACCGGAGGGGAAGAGGCACGTACTTCTTCACTTTCCTTTCAAGGAGTAATAAACCCCCCCTACCCCACCCCCCCAGATGTAGTAGGAGGGGTGGGGGTGCTAAACGTCAGGATGATGGCAGGGAGACAGATCTCCCTACCACATCGCTTGGAAGCGAAGCACCTGACGCAAGTCATCCCCTGCGACTTAAGGTTCCGTACAAGTTCATCTTCTTTCGACAGTTCTGCCAATGCTTGATCTTTTATCACGCCTCTTGAAGAATTCATTGTTTTTTTTTTGGGTGTGACCTCCACTGGAGTGTCTCCGACGGAAGAGAGTCTCCGTTGGAGTGTGCCCGGGTACGGCACTCTACCAGCAAGTCACCAGACTTGAGGCGCTGGGCATCAGGCCTGCCAACACGTCTCGTAAGGGTCTCCCCCACCAGAAAAGGATGCAGCTAGAAAATCGTAGGCTTCTCTTTCACTTTGCTATGGACAATGAGGAAGAGACGGCCTCCTCACAGTCCGAGTCACTGTCAGGTACAATGTCGGTGGCTATGGACAATGAGGAAGAGACGGCCTCCTCACAGTCCGAGTCACTGTCAGGTACAATGTCGGTGGCTATGGACAATGAGGAAGAGACGGCCTCCTCACAGTCCGAGTCACTGTCAGGTACAATGTCGGTGGCTATGGACAATGAGGAAGAGACGGCCTCCTCACAGTCCGAGTCACTGTCAGGTACAATGTCGGTGGCTATGGACAATGAGGAAGAGACGGCCTCCTCACAGTCCGAGTCACTGTCAGGTACAATGTCGGTGGCTATGGACAATGAGGAAGAGACGGCCTCCTCACAGTCCGAGTCACTGTCAGGTACAATGTCGGTGGCTATGGACAATGAGGAAGAGACGGCCTCCTCACAGTCCGAGTCACTGTCGGGTACAATGTCGGTGGCTATGTGCCGCTTTTATGCCAGGTTTGGTTGTTGTTGTTGTTGTTGTTTGTTTGTTTGTTTGTTTGTTTCCACTATAGTAGTAGAGATATTCATCCCTCGGGGGTTTCCCCACCCCGGTCTGCCCTAGGGGACTTGGGTGGGGTTAGGTATTTTTTAGTTCCCAGGGTCACCCTGGTCAGCCTCACAGGGTGGGTTTTTCTCTCCATTCTGGGGCATGTGTTTCTGTCTACCCTTTGTCCATTCACCTGTATTTGCCTTTTTAAAATTCTCCCTACTGTCTGCACTGCCTGTAGCTCTTGATATTGGATGTGTGTTGCTAAATGGTCTTAGCTTTATTTAGGCCCCATGTTGTAGGTTTATTTAACGTATTTGACCGGCTGGCGACATACATTCAATTTTCTGTTTAGTTTTTTTTTTTTTTTCACAAGCAGTGCAGGCACGTCCTGAGAAAGCCTTGTTGCTGTCGGGACGTTAAGCAATGTACAATCAATCAATCAATCAATCCCTCGGGGGTCCCCGCCCGCCACCGAGCCCAACAAGGGAAAGTGCATTTGTCGGCGGGTCTCCCGCGGACGCACGATGGAGATTGCCCGAACGATATACACAGGGGGTTAAGCCCGATTGAACCGTCTGAGCCACCGCCGCCGTAGAATACAGGGGAATACTGGCGTAATGCACCTAATCAGCAGCAGAGGCTATAGCATGGTGCTCCGTATATCAACCCGCATGTCAACAGTGGGATAGGGCTCAACGTGACAAGAGCCGATTGACTAGGCCGGTACTCCTAGCCTCCTGTTTAAGTAGAAGTCAAGGCCAAAGTGGAGTGTTGGCACCAGTGAGCCGCAACCCAAAGGGAACCTCAGCCACCAGGATCCTCTTCTCCCCTGACACGGGTCTCCAAGCACGGCAAACACTTGGGATCCAAAGGACCAAAAACTAATGATTATTTTTAAGGACCAATCCAACATGGTACGACCTGGGTTAGCACAGCTCCTTAAAAACCGGACCAGTGGAAAAGACTGAACAACATATTTGCTGACGTCAAGTCCTAATCGCTAGGCCACTCAGTCAGTGACTGACGAGCCTACCCACCCGCGCCACGTGGAGGCCAGTGCCGAGTGGACTAGGTACCATGACATGTCTGACAGTCACAAGTCAGTGTCTCTCTTCTTTTCAAAATGACTCTTACGTGGTAGTGAACTGAGACAAATTTGTTGTTTAGATTCGCAATAAAATTTTCGCAATTGGTCAAAACTCGCCGGTTATGAACAAACTCAACGTGTTTCGTGTATGCCAGCGAAATCTTGACGTGACCAAAAGCCATAACTTTGTCACGGATCCTAACTGGCAGTGTTTCCTAGCGTGTCTGCTGGAGAATCGGGGAGTGCTTGTTTATTCATGTGTGTGAGCAAAGTGAGATGTGAGTGCGTGAACAGGTGGTACAATATCTTTGAGGTCGCAGAAACTTTAGCACTTACAGCAGTACATGTGCTGTGAAATCCCGGCTTTATGGGTTTCACATCAGTGAAGATCATTGTTAACTTTGAATTGACAGTGTTTGTAAACATTAAAATATAAGCCGGCATTTCACAACTTATAGTGAAACGAGCTTGACAACTATCTATTCAAGTTTAAAGTCCCCCACCACAATCTGTACAATTATGTGGCTTCTGGCCTGTGTGTGTCAGCATGTGTATTTTCAAGGTATAAGATTTCATAAAACTAGCACATTCTGCGCACTTGTGTGGCTTCTGGCCTGTGTGTTTCAGCATGTCTCTTCAAGTTACCAGAAAAAGCAAAGCTAGCAATCCATTTTGTACGTATTTATGTGACTTCTGGCCTGTGTTTGTCAGCATGTTTATTCAAGTTACCACATAAAGAAAAGCTAGCAATACACTTATATGGTTTCTGGCCTGTGTGTTTGTCAGCATGTGTTTTCAATTGACCAGACTGAGTGAAACTAATACATTCTATACACTTGTGTGGCTTCTGGCCTGTGTCAGCATGTGTATTTTCATGTTAACAAAGCAAAACTAGCACATTCTGTACACATGTGTGGCTTCTAGCCTGCTATGTAATAATAATAATAATAATAATAATAAATTTATTTCAGTTTTTGCAGGCCATCAGGCCCATATGAACACAAAATACAATTTACAACCAGAAAATACAGGAAGGTGGTTGTAAAGAACACAATCACATAGCATTACATCAGCGCACATAAATAAACAAAAACAACAAAAGTTCAAAGCAAATCCCTCTAATTCCTTAATTTAAGGCACCCTGAAATATACATAGCAACTTTAAAGACCAGTTTATCATGTAGGTTTCCACACAGCAGCTGAACTTTGAGATCGGATGGGAATCTGTAGTAAAACAGTGGAATGTACTTTTTACGTAAAGGGGAATATTTTGGACACTCGAAAAGAAAATGACACAAATCTTCAGCCTTATGCCAATCACAAGAATTACATTCTGGATTAGTGATGGGTTTTCCAAATCTGGATACTCCGTTTAAAGGTAAACGGTTACATCTAAGTAAACAAATTGCCCGCCTGAGTTCACAAGAAGTCAGCTGCCCTATGTAACTTGCTCTAAGTATTTCTGGGTGGTAATGGCAGTATTCTGTGTTTGATGTAAGGGATGCATGCCAGTCCTGTCGGAAACAATCCATCAGCCGATCTTTGAATATCTGAATGAACAGAGGAGTGTTTCCAACTGACTGCATTTCCCACACATACCCAAACCCGTGCACACACAACAGAGTCTTTATTTGCGTAGCCCAGTTCGATCTACCTGAGGCATCATGCATACATAACATCGTGTAACACTGTCTTGGGTATCTGTTTTCTGACATGGTAAGAAGTCTGCACCAATACTTCACCATTCGAACATAGGCATCAATATACATAGGAAATCTTCCACACTCACCCAGCGCAATATTGTTTTTTACATCTCTTCCAACACCAAGGACCATTTTACAAACCTTTATATGAACCTGCTCAATTACATCATGCCTCTGGAAACCCCAAACCTCTGACCCGTATAGCACAATGGGTTTAATCTTGACATCAAAAATGTGAAAAACGGTGTCAGCTGGCAAGTTTTGTAATTTGAAGTATAGTCTTTTGATGCCTGCAACTGCTCTCCTGGCTTTTCCAGCTAAGTTTTCTACACATCTAGCCCAGTTCAGAGTAGAGGAAAATATCACACCAAGGTAAGTATAACTGGACTCGACTTGAATCTGCTTGTCAGCATAAAACCATTTTTCACAATTTTTCACAAAACCTCCATTTTTGAAGACTACCACTTTTGTCTTGTCCATGTTCACAGTGAGACCCCATTTTTTACAGTATTTTTCTAAACAATTAATTTTCTTTTGGAGATCTGCTACAGAGTCAGAGACAATGGCTATATCATCAGCATACATAAGAAGGAAAATACCCAGTGGGTCCGCAAAAATATCAATGCCACGTGCACCGCACGATGATATTTCTGTCTCAAATTCTGAAAGAAAGATAGAAAACAGCAGTGGGCTCAACACAACCTTGCCGCACCCCTGACATGCAATCAAAGTAGTCGGTAACTTTGGTTCCAACCCTTACAGCAGCTTTTACATGTTTGTACATACTCTCCAGTGTCTGAAGCAACTTACCATGAACTCCTTTACGTAACAAGAGATACAACAGTTTTGTCCTGTGCACACTGTCGTAAGCTTTAGAAAAGTCTACGTACATTGTGTAAAAACGGCCACCCTGCTTGCTAAGATACTTTTGTACTAGTGCCTGTAAACAAAAAATGTTGTCTATAGTACTGTACCCTTTACGGACGCCAGCTTGAGCCTCAGGAATACAATCATTCTCTTTACAAAAACGAATCAACCTGTTGTTAATGACAAAACTGTACAACTTACTGATAACATTCAAAAGAGAAATTCCTCTGTAGTTGTCAACATTTCTAGGGTTACCCTTTTTGTGTAGTGGAAATATCACAGCCATGGTCCAGCTTTCAGGGTATTCCGCACTTTGAAACACACGATTGAACAAAGGATGCAGAAATTTCACAAGGATCTCACCTGCATGATGAAAAAGGTCAGTGGGCAAGCCATCAGGGCCTGATGCTTTCCCTTTCTTCATGCTATTAATAGCACTGCGAATTTCATCCTGCGTGATTTCCTCGTCAAATTTTGCATTGTGACAACCATCACAATCATCAGATAATATATGGTCATTCAAAACACCCTCGGCCTGTCTGCTGAAACCTGAATCATCAACATTCTGATCCACATTTAGCAAATTACGAAAATAATCATACCACACGCGTGGTGAAATAACATCAGAACACAACTTCTTAACGCCAGTCAGAGACTTTATTTTTTGCCAAAATGTTCTTGAATTTGCATCGTTACATGCATCGTTGAGCTCATTCAAAACCCGTGCGTTGTACCTTGTTTTGTTTTACACAACTTCTTAAATTCTTTCTTCATGTCAAGATACTTCCCTAAGTCGTCATGTGTGTTTGTGTGTCTGAACTGCTTCAACTGTATGTACTTGTTTTGTTTTGCTAACTCGCAGTCCGAGTCCCACCACGGCGGCTGTGCACGGGATTCACCACCTACCTTCTTACCTGACCTCATTTTGTCAGCTGCCTTCTGAATGAATGCTACAAAACAGGCCGACCCTTCTTCTACACTCGAGTCAAGCGCTGACGAAAAGTGTTGAAATTGAGTCTCCTGATTATCTTCAATGTATGCCCAAAAGGACTCAGCGTAGTTTTCTTTCCAAACAAATTTAACCCCTTCCTCTAGTATTATATCATCATTTAAATCATCATCATCACATGAATAAACAGACTGAATAGAAGTAAACGTGGTTACAATGGGGAAATGGTCCGACTCGCACCTGTCTGCAACAAACATATCGGTCACTAGGTCAAACACGGATTGAGAGCAAATACAGTAGTCCACCACACTTTTGCCTCTGTTGGCCACGCACGTAATTTCTCCCTCACTGTCACCTTTCGTTCTGCCATTGACAATAAACAAACAGTACTCTTGACATAGTTCTATCAGTTTCCGACCAAAACTGTTTACGCCAATATCTTTTGACCTCCGTGGGCTTTGTGGTACATCCTCTAGCAGATCTGTTAATTCCTGTAAAGGCTGCACGTGTGTATTATCATCAATAAAATCAGTATCAGACAGACCAGCGGTGCGGGCGTTAAAATCGCCACATAATAGCCAAGGCAGCTCGGGATGAGCACGTAACACTTGAGCCATGTAGTTTTCTAACACTTCAAAACCATCAACGTTATCTTCACCATATACAACAGAACGCTCTGGAGCCACATACACAAATGCTGCCAGAACATCAGATGCAGAGTTCAAAACAGACTTACCGATCTTTAGAAACACAATATCCTCAGCTGCCTGCATTAAACGCAACACATGACAGGCTATAGATTTATGTACACACACGGCCACACCCCCTTTCAACTTTTGTGTACGTGGTGAAAAAAACACCTGATACTCTGGAAAGGTATCCTCTATAACATTTTGCTTACACGACCAGATCTCTGAAAATGCAAAAATTTGACACTTTTCACAGAACTGCTTAAAAGAAACACTTTTCAGCTTATTTACAAGATCTTGGATATTCCATGCCATGATGCGAAACACAGAGCTACCACTTTCACCACTACCACTTTCATCATCACAGTGTGCTGGTGTGGGTTTGAGTGTGGGCACTTGAGTGTGTGTGTGTGCAGGTAAGTCGTCCTTTGAAGACACATGGTGAGGGCCCTGGGGGTCTAAATGAGGGACGGGCTGTCTTCTCCTGGTTGCTGGGTCAACATGCCGGCCTGCCCCTCATTTCTGCCCCCTGCGCTCCACTGGCCTCTGGGTAGCAGCGTCGTATGCGTGGGTCTTTCCCTCAACAACGAGGGAGTCGAAGCGGAGGAAGGCCTTCTTCCCCGCCTGCTTGGCCTCCTTGAGGAAGGGTAGCAGCTTGCGGCGCACGTCCCTCACCCGAGGGGTGAAGTCCTCAGAGATGTAGACCCGGGACCTGTTCTCCTTCAGCGTTCTGCGCTCAAACAGGATCCTCTCCTTGTCTTTGTACTTGTTGAAGCACACGATGATGGGGTGGGGCGCCTTGCCCCCCTTCAGACGATGGGCACGCTCCACCTCGATCTCCTCCTCTATGCCCATCTCGTCCTTCAACATTGACTTGACAGCTTTCTCACAGTCCGCCCAAGTCTCTGAGCGCCCCTGGGGGTGGGGGATTCCGTGAAAGATCAGATTCTTGCGTCTGCTCCGCCCCTCCAAATCATCCAGCTTATCCTCCAGCTGCGTAACTTTCTCCTTCAACTCTTTGTTTTCTTTCATCACCGCAGTAAAGTCACTCTGAATTTTGTCCATCTGCTCCTGCATTGTAGCTTTCATACTGTCCATCTTTTTGTCCATTACATTCAACATTTTAAACACATCCGCAATAGTCGGCTCAGACACTGCGTTTGTCTCACCCCTGGGCGACTGGTTGTCTTGGTTCCCCTGGCATGTCAAAAGAGTCTGTCGTTTCGGTGGGCCTGGGTTCGCTTCGACATCGCCGCACCGGAGCAGAAAGCCGACCAAAAACACGAGTATGACTGCCACTGGTCCGCTGACACTGACAGTGCGGTAACGTAGGGCTGCCTTCCTCTGTGCTTTGCGTGCCATGAAGTTTTGAAAAGTCCAGTAAAAGGTACCGCAAATGGCACGAAAAGCTACCGAACTGATCGGCATGATGAGCTGAATCACCCTGTCGTTCTAAAGTCACTAATTAAGTAATTATGTTGCAAAATGCTAAAAATGTGCGGAGCCGCTCTTCTACTGTGACGTCGATCGTGAGCACAACTCACCTCCCTAGCCTGCTATGTGTCAACGTGTGTGTTTCAAGGTATACGATTTTGTGAAACTTGAAACAGATTGAGTGAAATTAGTACTACATTCTGTACACTTGTGTGGCTTCTCGCCTGTGTGTGAGCGCAACTAGCACAACATTCTGTATACCTGCGTGCGTCAACATGTCTTTTAAAGTTATTATATTGCGCGAATATAGCACCACATTCTGTACATTTGTGGCTTCTGGCCTGTGTGTTTCAGCCTGTGTATATGCAAAGTAAATACTAATGGTCAAAAGTTAAGGATCACTTTTTATCGCAGACGCACCAACACCACACAAAAACATAATATTTGGAGTCAATACTTTGCTAATTTATTCAGTAACAATTTCATTCAAGTTTTGAGTAAATCAATACAACTTTATTGTCTGTTCGAGTCTGCACGACAAAAATTTGCCTTTTGGCTCGTCATAAAACAACAATACAAGACACGAAAAAACACTACAAAAAAAAATCCATGAAAATTGTCATTGCAGCAATCTATCACAAGCAATCTGTCACAAGATGGGCGTAATGTTAAGTAGATCACATATCACGGCATTATAAACAAGAGTTCAAAATCGAGACAGCTCTATGATACAGATCATATAATGGGTACTGTCCTAGGCCAATGCTCGCCCTGGCATCTCCAGACCATCACCCTGCCACCGTTGAACGACACGGTGAACCGTGACTCATCAGTAAACAGAACCTGAGTCCACTTCATTCTGTTCCACCTCACATGTTGACGACACCAGGCAACCCAGGCTCTGCAATCAGCTGAAGTGAAGGGAATTCTCACTGCCGCTCTGCATGAAGCCAGGCCAATTTTGTGCAAAGAAGTACCCAACGGAGAAAGAAACACGCTTATTTATAGAAAATCGCAATTCAATTTTGTGCAGATGTCGGCAGACTGCGCTTCTGCTGACGTTAACGTTTGCAGCTTGCATCAGTTGACATCGCAGAGTGGTTGATGTGACAGTTCGGTCGTGCAGAGCCGCTACACAGAGGTATCTGTGCTCTCTTCTGCTGGTGCAGCACGGGGCGTCCTGAGCAGGGTGGTCGTTCTGCCCTTCCAGTTTCTTGGAATCGTGCCAGCAGCCTCTGTGTGTGTCAGCATGTGTACTTTCCAGTTACTAGATTGAGTGAAACTAGCACATTCTGTACACTTGTGTGGCTTCTGTGTGTCAGCACGTTTTCAAAGAATAAGATTTTGTAAAACTAGCACTACTAGCACTATGTGGCTTCTGGCCTGTGTGTGTCAGCATGTGTTTTCAAGATACCAGATTGAGTGAAACTAGAACTACGGCCTGTGTGTGTCACCATGTGTCTTTTCAATTTTCCAGGTAAAGTAAAGCTGGCACTACACTCTGTACACTTGTGCGGCTTCTGGCCTGTGTGTATCAGCATGTGTTTTTTCAAGGTACTAGATTGAGCGAAACTAGAACAACATTCTGTACACTTGTGCGGCTTCTGGCCTGTGTGTATCAGCATGTGTCTTTTCAAGTAAGAAGATGTAGTAAAACTAGCACTACATTCTTTACACTTGTGTGACTTCTGGCCTGTGTGTGTCAGCATGTGTTTTTTCAAGGTAGTAGATTGAATGAAACTAGCACTACATTCTTTACACTTGTGTGGCTTCTGGCCTGTGTGTGTCAGCATGTGTCTTTTCAAGGTAGTAGATCGAATGAAACTAGCACTACATTCTGTACACTTGTGTGGCTTCTGGCCTGTGTGTATCAGCATGTGTTCTTTCAAAGTATAAGATTTTGCAAAACTAGCACTACATTCTGTACACTTGTGTGGCTTCTGGCCTGTGTGTGTCAGCATGTGTCTTTTCAAGGAAGTAGATTGAATGAAACTAGCACTACATTCTGTACACTTATGTGGCTTCTGGCCTGTGTGTATCATCATGTGTAATTTTAAGTAACTAGATGTAGTGTAACTAGCACTACATTCTGTACACTTGTGTGGCTTCTGGCCTGTGTGTGTCACCATGTGTCTTTTCAAGGTATCAGAAAAAGCAAAGCTGGCACTACATTCTGTACACCTATGCAGCTTCTGGCCTGTGTGTGTCAGCATGTGTCTTTTCAAACTACGAGATACAGCAAAGCTAGCACTACACTCTGTACACTTATGTGGCTTCTGGCCTGTGTGTGTCAGCATGTGTCTTTTCAAGGAACTAGATAGAGCAAAGCTAGCACTACACTCTGTACACTTATGTGGCTTCTGGCCTGTGTGTGTCAGAATGTGTTTTTTCAAGCCATCAGATACAGCAAAGCTAGCACTGCACAATGTACACTTATGTGGTTTCTGGCCTGTGTGTGTCAGCATGTGTTTTTTCAAGTAACTAGATACAGCAAAGCTAGCACTACACTCTGTACACTTATGTGGCTTCTGGTCTGTGTGTGTCAGCATGTGTCTTTTCAAGTAACTAGATACAGCAAAGCTAACACTACACTCAGTACACTTATGTGGCTTCCGGTCTGTGTGTGTCAGCATGTGTCTTTTCAAGGTACCAGATAAAGCAAAGCTAGCACTACACTCTGTACACCTATGTGGCTTCTGGTCTGTGTGTGTCACCATGTGTCTTTTCAAGGAACTAGATGCAGCAAAGCTAGCACTACACTCTGTACACCTATGTGGCTTCTGGCCTGTGTGAGTGCCACTGAAACCATCTTCTGTACATGTATGTGGCTTCTGGAAAGTTGCCCTACAGTGCCTACAAAACCATGTTCTCCCACTTGGTGTATCTGCTGATGTCTGTACATCAATACATGCACTCTCAGCTGTAGTTGTCTTCTGATCTGTGGTAACAGTATGAGGCTTCTGCCCTGTGTGAGTAGACATGTGTTGCATCAACTGATTGGACAACTGGAAACATGCACCACACAACCCACATACAAATGGCATCTGACTCTCTTCAGCACTGGGACTTTCTGTGGTCAAGGGTTTTCGTTCCGTTGACAAAGTTCTACCGTCAAGATCTACAGATACACCCAAGTCACAGTCCATGTCACTGATAACACCAAACACAGAGTTAGACTCTAGCTTGATGTCATGTTTAGCGTCACAGTTCATGTCACTGTAAACACCAGACACAGAGTTGAACTCTAGCTTGATGTCATGTTTAGTGTCAAAGTTTGCATCACTGTCAACACCAGACACAGAGTTAGAGTCTAGCTTGATGTCATGTTTAGTGTCATAGTCCATTTCACAGTAAACACTGGGCACAGAGTTAGACTCCAGCTTGATGGCATGTTTAGTGTCACAGTCCATGTCACTGTAAACACTGGGCACAGAGTTAGACAGTAGCTTGATGTCAGGTTCGAGATTACCCTCAGACTCTTTGCTGGTCCCAAGTTCAGCCAGACACCAGGTTTGACCTTGATACCTGGCTCCAGATTGACTTGTGGGTGTTGGGACATGACCATCTCTCTCCATACCTGCAGTGTTGTCTGTGTCTTTACCAGTATTGTTGACTGTGTCTTCACCAGTAGTGTTGACTGTGTCTTCAACAGTAATGTTGACTGTGTCATCACCAGTAGTGTTGACTGTGTCATCACCAGTAGTGTTGACTGTGTCTTCACCAGCCATGTTGACTGTGTCATCACCAGTAATGTTGACTGTGTCTTCACCAGCCATGTTGACTGTGTCATCACCAGTAGTGTTGACTGTGTCATCACCAGTAGTGTTGACTGTGTCTTCACCAGCCATGTTTACTGTGTCTTCACCACCCATGTTGACTGTGTCATCACCAGTAGTTGGAAAGTCCCTGTGGTGTCCATCTGTCTCATAGTAAGCCAGTGGTGTTTCTGCTTCTTCCTCTTCTGGGAAAATAAACAGGACCATGGGTGTGAATATCGATGTACAGACATTGATTGACTGATTGTACATTGCTTAACGTCCCGACAGCAACAAGGCTTTCTCAGGACGTGCCTGCACTGCTTGTGAAAAAAAAAAAAAATAAACAGAACATTGAATGTATGTCGCCAGCCGGTCAAATACATTAAATAAACTAACACATGGGGCCTAAATAAAGCTAAGACCATTTAGCAACACACATCCAATATCAAGAGCTACAGGCAGTGCAGACAGTAGGGAGAGCTTTAAAAAGGCAAATACAGGTGAATGGACAAAGGGTAGGGCTGACCAGGGTGACCCTGGGAACTAAAAAATACCTAACCCCACCCAAGTCCCCCAGGGCAGACCCGGGTGGGGTCGATGTACAGACAATCGGATCAACTGACATCATGAGAATTTAACACAGAAAGAAGAAACCCCTCTAGACAGCACACATTCCTGTTTGTTCACAAAACACGCTTGTACCGGTGAGTGATACAAATTCTAGTAATGAAATGTTTCAGTTAACCACATGCCAGTGTGTTCCTCTCTCTTGTACACACACTTTGATGCTGACAAACTCACAAAACATAACGTGACCACCAGAGTTAGTTGATCATTAACCCTTACCATTCAGAATACACCAGTGTGTGAAATAAGTTTTGACTAAAAAAGTTCAAGGGTAGTGCCAGAATAGCTTGGCGCCTAGAGGCGCCAAGCTATTCTGGCACTACCCTTGAACTAAAGCCATTGGTCTATATCCTTATCTGTAAGTATTATAATCCAGCTTGCATATGGCATTTTCAAATTTGAAGCTTTTAGCCTCAGTATGATATGGGTTAAAGAGTCTGTATTTGTGCTGTACCAGTAGTGGGAGTTAGTTGATCATTACAGAGTCTGTATTTGTGCTGTACCAGTAGTGGGAGTTAGTTTATCATTACAGTGTCTGTAATTGTGCTGTACCAGTAGTGGGAGTTAGTTGATCATTACAGTGTCTGTATTTGTGTTGTACCAGTAGTGGGAGTTAGTTGATCATTACAGTGTCTGTGTTGTACCAGTAGTGGGAGTTAGTTGATCATTACAGTGTCTGTATTTGTGTTGTACCAGTAGTGGGAGTTAGTTGATCATTACAGTGTCTGTATTTGTGCTGTACCAGTAGTGGGAGTTAGTTGATCATTACAGTGTCTGTATTTGTGCTGTACCAGTAGTGGGAGTTAGTTGATCATTACAGTGTCTGTATTTGTGCTGTACCAGTAGTGGGAGTTAGTTGATCATTACAGTGTCTGTGTTGTATCAGTAGTGGGAGTTAGTTGATCATTACAGTGTCTGTGTTGTACCAGTAGTGGGAGTTAGTTGATCATTACAGTGTCTGTGTTGTACCAGTAGTGGGAGTTAGTTGATCATTACAGTGTCTGTATTTGTGCTGTACCAGCAGTGGGAGTTAGTTGATCATTACAGTGTCTGTTTTTGTGCTGTACCAGTAGTGGGAGTTAGTTGATCATTACAGTGTCTGTATTTGTGCTGTACCAGTAGGGGAGTTAGTTGATCATTACAGTGTCTGTATTTGTGCTGTACCAGTAGTGGGAGTTAGTTGATCATTACAGGGTCTGTTTTTGTGCTGTACCAGTAGTGGGAGTTAGTTGATCATTACAGTGTCTGTATTTGTGCCGTACCAGTAGTGGGAGTTAGTTGATCATTACAGTGTCTGTGTTGTACCAGTAGTGGGAGTTAGTTGATCATTACAATGTCTGTATTTGTGCTGTACCAGTAGTGGGAGTTAGTTGATCATTACAGTCTGTATTTGTGCTGTACCAGTAGTGGGAGTTAGTTGATCATTACAGTGTCTGTATTTGTGCTGTACCAGTAGTGGGAGTTAGTTGATCATTACAGTGTCTGTGCTGTACCAGTAGTGGGTGTTAGTTGATCATTACAGTGTCTGTGTTGTACCAGTAGTGGGAGTTAGTTGATCATTACAGTGTCTGTATTTGTGTTGTACCAGTAGTGGGAGTTAGTTGATCATTACAGTGTCTGTATTTGTGCTGTACCAGTAGTGGGAGTTAGTTGATCATTACAGTGTCTGTATTTGTGCTGTACCAGTAGTGGGAGTTAGTTGATCATTACAGTGTCTGTGCTGTACCAGTAGTGGGTGTTAGTTGATCATTACAGTGTCTGTGTTGTACCAGTAGTGGGTGTTAGTTGATCATTACAGTGTCTGTGTTGTACCAGTAGTGGGTGTTAGTTGATCATTACAGTGTCTGTTTTTGTGCTGTACCAGTAGTGGGTGTTAGTTGATCATTACAGTGTCTGTATTTGTGCTGTACCAGTAGTGGGTGTTAGTTGATCATTACAGTGTCTGTGTTGTACCAGTAGTGGGAGTTAGTTGATCATTACAGTGTCTGTATTTGTGTTGTACCAGTAGTGGGAGTTAGTTGATCATTACAGTGTCTGTATTTGTGCTGTACCAGTAGTGGGAGTTAGTTGATCATTACAGTGTCTGTATTTGTGCTGTACCAGTAGTGGGAGTTAGTTGATCATTACAGTGTCTGTGCTGTACCAGTAGTGGGAGTTAGTTGATCATTACAGTGTCTGTATTTGTGCTGTACCAGTAGTGGGTGTTAGTTGATCATTACAGTGTCTGTGTTGTACCAGTAGTGGGAGTTAGTTGATCATTACAGTGTCTGTATTTGTGCTGTACCAGTAGTGGGAGTTAGTTGATCATTACAGTGTCTGTATTTGTGCTGTACCAGTAGTGGGAGTTAGTTGATCATTACAGTGTCTGTATTTGTGCTGTACCAGTAGTGGGAGTTAGTTGATCATTACAGTGTCTGTGCTGTACCAGTAGTGGGAGTTAGTTGATCATTACAGTGTCTGTATTTGTGCTGTACCAGTAGTGGGTGTTAGTTGATCATTACAGTGTCTGTGTTGTACCAGTAGTGGGAGTTAGTTGATCATTACAGTGTCTGTATTTGTGCTGTACCAGTAGTGGGTGTTAGTTGATCTTTACAGTGTCTGTATTTGTGCTGTACCAGTAGTGGGAGTTAGTTGATCATTACAGTGTCTGTATTTGTGCTGTACCAGTAGTGGGTGTTAGTTGATCATTACAGTGTCTGTGCTGTACCAGTAGTGGGAGTTAGTTGATCATTACAGAGTCTGTATTTGTGCTGTACCAGTAGTGGGAGTTAGTTGATCATTACAGTGTCTGTGTTGTGCCAGTAGTGGGAGTTAGTTGATCATTACAGTGTCTGTGTTGTACCAGTAGTGGGAGTTAGTTAATCATTACAGTGTCTGTATTTGTGCTGTACCAGTAGTGGGAGTTAGTTGATCATTACAGTGTCTGTATTTGTGCTGTACCAGTAGTGGGTGTTAGTTGATCATTACAGTGTCTGTGTTGTACCAGTAGTGAGAGTTAGTTGATCATTACAGTGTCTGTATTTGTGCTGTACCAGTAGTGGGAGTTAGTTGATCATTACAGTGTCTGTGTTGTACCAGTAGTGGGAGTTAGTTGATCATTACAGTGTCTGTATTTGTGCTGTACCAGTAGTGGGAGTTAGTTGATTACAGTGTCTGTATTTGTGCTGTACCAGTAGTGGGAGTTAGTTGATCATTACAGTGTCTGTATTTGTGCTGTACCAATAGTGGGAGTCAGTTGATCATTACAGTGTCTGTGTTGTACCAGTAGTGGGAGTTAGTTGATCATTACAGTGTCTGTGTTTGTTCTGTACCAGTAGGGGAGTTAGTTGATCATTACAGTGTCTGTATTTGTGCTGTACCAGTAGTGGGAGTTAGTTGATCATTACAGTGTCTGTATTTGTGCCGTACCAGTAGTGGGAGTTAGTTGATCATTACAGTGTCTGTGTTGTGCCAGTAGTGGGAGTTAGTTGATCATTACAGAGTCTGTATTTGTGCTGTACCAGTAGTGGGAATTAGGTGATCATTACAGTGTCTGTATTTGTGCTGTACCAGTAGGGGAGTTAGTTGATCATTACAGTGTCTGTATTTGTGCTGTACCAGTAGGGGAGTTAGTTGATCATTACAGTGTCTGTATTTGTGCTGTACCAGTAGTGGGAGTTAGTTGATCATTACAGTGTCTGTATTTGTGCTGTACCAGTAGTGGGTGTTAGTTGATCATTACAGTGTCTGTGTTGTACCAGTAGTAAGAGTTAGTTGATCATTACAGTGTCTGTATTTGTGCTGTACCAGTAGTGGGAGTTAGTTGATCATTACAGTGTCTGTGTTGTACCAGTAGTGGGAGTTAGTTGATCATTACAGTGTCTGTATTTGTGCTGTACCAATAGTGGGAGTTAGTTGATCATTACAGTGTCTGTATTTGTGCTGTACCAGTAGTGGGAGTTAGTTGATCATTACAGTGTCTGTGCTGTACCAGTAGTGGGAGTTAGTTGATCATTACAGTGTCTGTGCTGTACCAGTAGTGGGAGTTAGTTGATCATTACAGTGTCTGTGCTGTACCAGTAGTGGGAGTTAGTTGATCATTACAGTGTCTGTGCTGTACCAGTAGTGGGAGTTAGTTGATCATTACAGTGTCTGTATTTGTGCTGTACCAGTAGTGGGAGTTAGTTGATCATTACAGTGTCTGTGCTGTACCAGTAGTGGGAGTTAGTTGATCATTACAGTATCTGTGCTGTACCAGTAGTGGGAGTTAGTTGACCATTACAGTGTCTGTGCTGTACCAGTAGTGGGAGTTAGTTGACCATTACAGTGTCCGTATTTGTGCTGTACCAGTATTGGGAGTTAGTTGATCATTACAGTGTCTGTATTTGTGCTGTACCAGTAGTGGGAGTTAGTTGATCATTACAGTGTCTGTATTTGTGCTGTACCAGTAGTGGGAGTTAGTTGATCATTACAGTGTCTGTATTTGTGCTGTACCAGAACAAGAACAAAGGCGAGAAGTCTGACTGTTCCAACTATCGGGGAATCACCCTGCTGTCCATTGCTGGGAAAATTCTTGCAAGGCTGCTCCTGAATCAGCTGGTACCTGCCATCGCTGAAGACCACCTCCCAGAGGGCCAGTGTGGCTTCAGATCAAACATGAGCACTACCGATATGGTCTTTGTGCTGAGACAGCTTCAGGAGAAGTGCCGCGAGCAGAACAAAGGGCTGTACGTAACGTTTGTCGACCTAACAAAAGCGTTCGACACTGTGAGCAGGCAAGGCATGTGGCAGATCCTGGAGCGACTTGGCTGTCCCCCAAAGTTTCTCAGCATGATTGTCCAGCTACACGAGGACCAGCAAGGCCAGGTCAGACTCAACAATGACCTCTCAGAACCATTCCCTATTCTCAACGGCGTAAAGCAGGGCTGCGTGCTGGCACCGACCCTCTTCACCATCTTTTTTAGCATGATGTTGAAGCAGGCCACAGTGGACCTCGATGATGACGATGCAGTGTACATCAGGTATCGTCTCAATGGCAGCCTGTTCAACCTCAGACGACTGCAGGCCCACACGAAAACCCTAGACCAACTGATTCGTGAGCTGCTTTTTGCTGATGATGCTGCCCTCGTTGCACACACAGAGAGAGCCCTGCAGCGCATCACATCCTGCTTTGCAGACGCTGCCCAGCTCTTTGGACTCGAGGTCAGTCTGAAAAGACAGAGGTCCTCCATCAGCCGGCACCCAAGACAGTGTATCGCCCTCCTCACATCACCATTGGCGAGTCTGAACTAAAGTCAGTGCACCAGTTTACTTACCTTGGCTGCATTATCACGTCGGACGCCAAGCTGGACAAGGAGCTTGACAGCAGGCTGGCAAAAGCGAACAGCACTTTCGGGCGACTTTTCGAGCGGGTGTGGCACAATCAACAGCTGAAAACAGGCACCAAGATCAGCGTGTACAGAGCTGTGGTCCTCACCACCCTGCTGTATGGTTCTGAGTCCTGGGCCCTCTACCGCAGCCAACTACGACTCCTCGAACGCTTCCACCAGCGCTGCCTGCGCACCATCCTGGGCATTCACTGGAGTGACTATGTCACCAACGTCGAGGTCCTTGAACAGGCTGAAACTGTGAGCATCGAGGCTTTGCTGCTGCGGACACAGCTCCGCTGGGCGGGGCATGTCTCCAGGATGGAGGATCATCGCCTACCAAAGATCACCCTGTTCGGCGAGCTTGCTACTGGACACCGTGACAGAGGGGCACCAAAGAAGAGATACAAAGACTGTCTCAAGAAGTCACTTAGTGCCTGCCAAATCGACCACCACCAGTGGTCTTCGCTTGCTGTGGACCGTGACACCTGGCGCTCCACCATTTACAAGGCAGCTGTCTCCTTTGAGGACTCTCGCAGAGCTAGCCTTAAGGACAAGCGGCTCAGGAGAAAAAAACAGAGATGCCGCAACTCAGAACCCTGGCCATACCTCCCCCTGCAGCCACTGCGGTCGAACCTGCCTGTCCTGGATTGGCCTCCGCAGCCACGAACAAGCCTGCAGACGTCGTGGGCAACTCCTATAAAATCTTCGTTCGCGAAGTCAAGCCAAGCCAAGAGACAGTGTCTGTATTTGTGCTGTACCAGTAGTGGGAGTTAGTTGATCATTACAGTGTCTGTATTTGTGCTGTACCAGTAGTGGGAGTTAGTTGATCATTACAGTGTCTGTATTTGTGCTGTACCAGTAGTGGGTGTTAGTTGATCATTACAGTGTCTGTGTTGTACCAGTAGTGAGAGTTAGTTGATCATTACAGTGTCTGTATTTGTGCTGTACCAGTAGTGGGAGTTAGTTGATCATTACAGTGTCTGTGTTGTACCAGTAGTGGGTGTTAGTTGATCATTACAGTGTCTGTATTTGTGCTGTACCAGTAGTGGAGTTAGTTGATCATTACAGTGTCTGTGCTGTACCAGTAGTGGGAGTTAGTTGATCATTACAGTGTCTATATTTGTGCTGTACCAGTAATGGGTGTTAGTTGATCATTACAGTGTCTGTATTTGTGCTGTACCAGTAATGGGTGTTAGTTGATCATTACAGTGTCTGTATTTGTGCTGTACCAGTAGTGGGAGTTAGTTGATCATTACAGTGTCTGTGCTGTACCAGTAGTGGGAGTTAGTTGATCATTACAGTGTCTGTATTGTACCAGTAGTGGGTGTTAGTTGATCATTACAGTGTCTGTGCTGTACCAGTAGTGGGAGTTAGTTAATCATTACAGTGTCTGTATTTGTGCTGTACCAGTAGTGGGTGTTAGTTGATCATTACAGTGTCTGTGCTGTACCAGTAGTGGGAGTTAGTTAATCATTACAGTGTCTGTATTTGTGCTGTACCAGTAGTGGGTGTTAGTTGATCATTACAGTGTCTGTGCTGTACCAGTAGTGGGAGTTAGTTGATCATTACAGTGTCTGTGTTGTACCAGTAGTGGGAGTTAGTTGATCATTACAGTGTCTGTATTGTACCAGTAGTGGGAGTTAGTTGATCATTACAGTGTCTGTATTTGTGCTGTACCAGTAGTGGGAGTTAGTTGATCATTACAGTGTCTGTATTTGTACTGTACCAGTAGTGGGAGTTAGTTGATCATTACAGTGTCTGTATTTGTGCTGTACCAGTAGTGGGAGTTAGTTGATCATTACAGTGTCTGTATTTGTGCTGTCCCAGTAGTGGGAGTTAGTTGATCATTACAGTGTCTGTGTTGTACCAGTAGTGGGAGTTAGTTGATCATTACAGTGTCTGTATTTGTGCTGTACCAGTAGTGGGAGTTAGTTGATCATTACAGTGTCTGTATTGTACCAGTAGTGGGAGTTAGTTGATCATTACAGTGTCTGTATTTGTGCTGTACCAGTAGTGGGAGTTAGTTGATCATTACAGTGTCTGTATTTGTGCTGTACCAGTAGAGGGAGTTAGTTGATCATTACAGTGTCTGTGTTGTACCAGTAGTGGGAGTTAGTTGATCATTACAGTGTCTGTATTTGTGCTGTACCAGTAGTGGGAGTTAGTTGATCATTACAGTGTCTGTATCTGTGCTGTACCAGTAGTGGGAGTTAGTTGATCATTACAGTGTCTGTATTTGTGTTGTACCAGTAGTGGGTGTTAGTTGAACATTACAGTGTCTGTATTTGTGCTGTACCAGTAGTGGGAGTTAGTTGATCATTACAGTGTCTGTATTTGTGCTGTACCAGTAGTGGGAGTTAGTTGATCATTACAGTGTCTGTATTTGTGCTGTACCAGTAGTGGGAGTTAGTTGATCATTACAGTGTCAGTATTTGTGCTGTACCAGTAGTGGGAGTTAGTTGATCATTACAGTGTCTGTGCTGTACCAGTAGTGGGAGTTAGATGATCATTACAGTGTCTGTGTTGTACCAGTAGTGGGAGTTAGTTGATCATTACAGTGTCTGTATTTGTGCTGTACCAGTAGTGGGAGTTAGTTGATCATTACAGTGTCTGTATTTGTGCTGTACCAGTAGTGGGAGTTAGTTGATCATTACAGTGTCTGTGCTGTACCAGTAGTGGGAGTTAGTTGATCATTACAGTGTCTGTATTTGTGCTGTACCAGTAGTGGGAGTTAGTTGATCATTACAGTGTCTGTGCTGTACCAGTAGTGGGAGTTAGTTGATCATTACAGTGTCTGTATTTGTGCTGTACCAGTAGTGGGAGTTAGTTGATCATTACAGTGTCTATATTTTGTGCTGTACCAGTAGTGGGTGTTAGTTGATCATTACAGTGTTTGTATTTGTGCTGTACCAGTAATGGGTGTTAGTTGATCATTACAGTGTCTGTATTTGTGCTGTACCAGTAGTGGGAGCTAGTTGATCATTACAGTGTCTGTATTTGTGCTGTACCAGTAGTGGGAGTTAGTTGATCATTACAGTGTCTGTGCTGTACCAGTAGTGGGAGTTAGTTGATCATTACAGTGTCTGTATTTGTGCTGTACCAGTAGTGGGAGTTAGTTGATCATTACAGTGTCTATATTTGTGCTGTACCAGTAGTGGGTGTTAGTTGATCATTACAGTGTCTGTATTTGTGCTGTACCAGTAATGGGTGTTAGTTGATCAATACAGTGTCTGTATTTGTGCTGTACCAGTAGTGGGAGCTAGTTGATCATTACAGTGTCTGTGCTGTACCAGTAGTGGGAGTTAGTTGATCATTACAGTGTCTGTATTTGTGCTGTACCAGTAGTGGGTGTCATCAGGGAATGTGACTACGGATGGAAAGTGATATGATTTGTACAACAATAAACAATTAACTATTACATTCTTTATGAAAACACTAGTGCTGGCACACTGATTTTACAATTATTTCATGAAACAGCAATGCAAATTAACAAATTGAGAGTCAAAGAAATCATCCCAGTACAGATTCAAGTTACATAAGACCAAGTGGCAAAAGATGGGACCCTGATTTAGGACAAGGGGTTGAAAAATAAAGCCTGCATTAAAGAGTTTTGTACTGCCTGAAACCTCTCAATGCCAAGCATGACTGTGTAGAAGCAACAGATAATGAAGGGTTTGGTTTTTGAAATATCTTAGTTTATATAATATATAATATTATTGGAATGTCTAAAGTGTCGCGTGTCAAACATTACAACATAAATGCTCATAAAAGATTTCTTTGTTAGAATGTTGCAGACCCAAGATACTGTTTTTATATGCATGTAGCATGCCTAAATGTAATGCTATCATCTCTTTCTGATTGTCACACCCTGAACATAGACCCAAGATACTGTTTTTATATCCATGTAGCATGCCTAAAGGTAATGCTATCATCTCTTTCTGATTTTCACACTCTGAACATAATTTATGGACATGTAATGCTGTAATGTTTGACATACGACACTATTCAGATGTTTAACAATTTGCCACCAGGCCCAGTCACACTTTTTCCTCTAATAGAACACATCTGCACATTCAACACACAGAAAACAAGACAAGCTATATGTAAGTATTCAAAAAAGAAAAAATATATATCAAGAAAAAGATGATTTTCAAAAGTCTTGTGCGTCAATATGACAACAAATCACATGGGTCTTGTTTTCAACATCACCAGACTGACACAAACAGAAAATGATGCAAACATTAACTTATGGACCAGTCAGAACGAAACATCAACCCACTAAGCCCACCGAGTCACTGTAACCTGTGCTAACAGCATGGGCTGCAGGTGGCTCGTCATCGTGGACCAATCTGGACACAACATTCACCCCCTAAGCCCACCGAGGCACTGTAACCTGTGCTAACAGCATGGGCTGGAGGTGGCTCGTCATCATGGACCAATCTGGACACAACATTCACCCACTAAGCCCACCGAGGCACTGTAACCTGTGCTAACAGCATGGGCTGGAGGTGGCTCGTCATCATGGACCAATCTGGACACAACATTCACCCCCTAAGCCCACTGAGTCACTGTAACCTGTGCTAACAGCATGGGCTGGATGTGGCTCGTCATCATGGACCAATCTGAACACAACATTCACCCACTAAGCCCACCGAGTCACTATAACCTGTGCTAACAGCATGGGCTGGAGGTGGCTCGTCATCATGGACCAATCTGGACACAACATTCACCCACTAAGCCCACCGAGGCACTGTAACCTGTGCTAACAGCATGGGCTGGAGGTGGCTCGTCATCGTGGACCAATCTGGACACAACATTCACCCACTAAGCCCACGGAGGCACTGTAACCTGTGCTAACAGCATGGCTTGGATGTGGCTCGTCATCATGGACCAATCTGGACACAACATTCACCCACTAAGCCCACTGAGTCACTGTAACCTGTGCTAACAGCATGGCTTGGATGTGACTCGTCATCGTGGACCAATCTGGACACAACATTCACCCACTAAGTCCACCGAGTCACTGTAACCTGTGCTAACAGCATGGGCTGGTGGTGGCTCGTCATCATGGACCAATCTGGACACAACATTCACCCACTAAGCCCACTGAGTCACTGTAACCTGTGCTAACAGCATGGGCTGGATGTGGCTCGTCATCATGGACCAATCTGAACACAACATTCACCCACTAAGCCCACCGAGTCACTGTAACCTGTGCTAACAGCATGGGCTGGTGGTGGCTCGTCATCATGGACCAATCTGGACACAACATTCACCCACTAAGCCCACTGAGTCACTGTAACCTGTGCTAACAGCATGGGCTGGATGTGGCTCGTCATCATGGACCAATCTGAACACAACATTCACCCACTAAGCCCACCGAGTCACTGTAACCTGTGCTAACAGCATGGGCTGGAGGTGGCTCGTCATCGTGGACCAATCTGGACACAATATTGACCCACTAAGCCACAGTAACCTGTGCTAACAGCATGGCTTGGAGGTGGCTCTTTATCATCAGTGAGGTCTGAAGTCAACAGTGCTAACAAACTTTGAACAGCTTGCGCCTTTGTGTGAACACCTTGTCCATTAACCTAAGGGTGACTTCCCTCACAAGAAAACTGTCTGGCTCCCAAGAGTAGTCTGCTACACTCCAGCACCACAGGCCATTTCTGGGTTTTGACATGAAGTGCACACAGACTACTCCTAGAAGTTTATCCATCTCCAACACCTGACAGGGATATTCAACACCTGACCACGTGATCATGTAGGTGTTTCCGATAACAGGACACTGATGTGGCTTCCTGAGGATGACCAAGGGAACGAAATGGTTGGAGGTCCAGTGTTCCGCAACCATGTCGTCCCTGGACGAAGACCACATCACTGTTAGCTTCGTGTTGTTTGTGCAGCCAGGCGCACGGATGATCCTGTTGCAGTGCTTGTGATATACTGGCTATCCAAGTGATGGAAATACTGATTGCACAGGCCTGTTCAGGGCAATGGAGGTAGCAAAAAACTGCCACAAACCTGTGTAGACAGCATTCCCAACCACTGCCATGCATTCATTCCTGAAAGCATCCTCTGGTGCAGCCTTGGATGCAGAAGATGTCAGCACTGCAACTTGGATCACATGCTTTGCCTTGAGGTTGTCTGATGCCAATGATGGTGCACACCAGTTCTGGCCATCAAGGAATAATCTTTCCTGTAGGCACATGGTGACAACCACACGGACACAGAGTTCAGTAGGCACATGGTGACAACCACACGGACACAGAGTTCAGTAGGCACATGGTGACAACCACACGGACACAGAGTTCAGTAGGCACATGGTGACAACCACATGGACACGGAGTTCAGTAGGCACATGGTGACAACCACACGGACACAGAGTTCAGTAGGCACATGGTGACAACCACACGGACACAGAGTTCAGTGTGGTGGTCCTCACCGCCAAACAGTAAAGGACTCAGCACCCTAAAAAAACAATTTCCATCACCTTCAACAGTAAGTAGACGACACCTGCCCCTCATATCTGGCTGCAGAAACTGGACAGAACGGAAATCTTCTGCCTTGTCCTGAAATTGGTCTTGGCCTTCAGGCAACAGAAATTGCGCCATTTCCTCTTTCAGCTCAGCGGATCTCATCTGCAGGTCATCATATGAGGAGCATGAGGCAAGAGACAGTCTTGCCGCATGAAAAAAACTCTAAACGTTTGTAAAAAAAAGTGTATCACATCACACACTATCTGAAGAAATGGCCCGTTTTTTCGGCCGGCTGTACACACTCTTTTCCCACAAGTCAGTCAGTTTTTTGTGTTTAAGAATGAGGTGTGTTTCGAGGTCATTTTGCTTTCAAAGCCGGTACTCCTCTCGTCAGCAGACTAAACCATTTGAGACTTCCACGTTCACAGCAGTTCTTGGCTGTTGTTGTTTCAGTCTCCTACATTTAGCCCCCATTTACTTAACGGTCAGATGTGTGTGCACCTTTTGGGGCAGTCTTTTTTTTATTTTTATAAGATATTTTTTTAAATTTTTCCTTCCTCGTCTAATTTGACAAAGGGTGAGAAGTTTAGTTTGCTTCGCTGGGTGAGGTTTTCCGCCTCGAGTTGACACAGTAGGAGGAGAGGGGGGGGGGGGGGGAGGAGGAAATCATGGAGGAAATCATGGTAGCACGCTTGTGTGTCGTGATTTTACTCACTTCTTGATTCCTCATTATTTTAGTTTTGAGGAGATTAGCATGTCTCCTAGATTTTAGTGTCTTTTATATGTGATCATAGGGGGTGTCACGAATATTTCCCTACATTCTGGGTCGTTCATGATTCTAGGCCAGTGTTTTTTGATGGCTCTTGATAGACCTTTGGTGGCTGGGTTAAATTTGGTGGCTAACACCAACAGGGGGGGGGGGGGGGGCAGAGGGGGAGGGCGGAGGGGGGTTCGGGGGGGGAGGGGGTTACGGGGGGGGGGGGGGGAGGTGAGGTTTGTTTCTTTTTCCTCCCATTAGGTTTCTCTTGCATATTAGCGTCTCCCTTGGTGTGGAGAGAATTTGAGCTGATAGGTCGGTTAGCACGGTTTGCACGTAACCCCTCACTCGTGGTTTGGTATGGAACAGGTTGATTTCAATTCTTTCAACTGCGTTAGAGCAGTTTCTTGCGATGCGGAGTGTTTCCCCTTTTACTAGTCCTTTGAAGACTGCTGGTGGGTGGGCCGACAAGTGGTGTAGGTACTGATATGTTTCAGTTGATTTTCTGTACATTTTAATGTCCAATTGTCCTGATTGATGGAATTTTTCACCCTTGTACATTTTTATGTCTAAGAATGTGGCTTCTGTGTCACTAATCTTATACGTGAAGTTTATGCCTTCCGTATGTGAGTTAGAAAAAGTGAAGTATTGGTGAATTGTTGCTTCCTCTGCTCTCATGATTATTAGACTATCGCCACAGTAATGCCAATGGTGTAGAATTGAATCCTTGTGGTTGAAGCTGTCTGTTATGTTATTCAGGATGCTTGCCATTAGGAGGTCACTACATGATGGTGATGGGAACTGTCCCATGGCACATCTAATGGTTTGTTTGTAGTGTTCACCGTTAAAGGTGAAGATGTTCTTTTTGTGAGCATGCTAACGTCCACGACAGTTCCAGACTGCACTGCTGTCAACTTGATGTCGCCACGGTCAAGACTAATCTACACTGGGCATAGCTGACATTGCACCTCATATCAGGCAGGCGGCGTGGGAGTTTTGCAATCGGTGATGGGGGGCACATGCCCGTGGGGTGGGGGACGGGGGACTAGTGGGCAGACCGGGGGGTTGTTCGGCATTCGAGGCATCGGGGCATGGTGGGGGGGGGGGGGGGGGGGGAGCTCTTTTGTGGTCTGCAGGAGCGCATCTTGGTCTAGGACTGTGTACATGTTTGACACGTCGTATACACATATATATTTTATGTCTCTTTCAAAGGACAGATTTTCCATGATTCTGATCAGTGTCGGTGTGTCTTTCAAGTAGGTCGGCAGTTTCTCTACAAAAGGGAGTAGATAGAAATCTACTAGATGCCCGATGTAGTACGTCGGCGTTGATACTTGTGATATGATCCGTCTGCCTAATACTTTAAGTTCATCATTCAGACCGTTTGAATCACCAGTGACCTCCCTTTTAAAACCATTGTTGTTTTGGTGTCGAGGTAGGAATGAATTTTATCCCTTTGGATAGTGCGAGGTATTGTGCGTCTGTTAGTTGGATGTCAGACAGGTTGGCTTTGTTTAGTTTGGCCGTTTGTTCTTTTTCCTTTTCCTTGGTGTGGGAATTTTGGCTCTGTTGTTTTGCTCTTGCTTGTTTGCGTTGAGCGCTGTTTCGTTGTGTCATGTTTGTGCTACGCTGATCATTGCACGAGTGGGGAGCCCAGCCGGCGGACGGCGTGGGGGTGGGAGCAAAGAGTTGGCCCTCGCGGCGTCAGGGGCGCTCGCTGTGTCTGGTAGCATGTTGTGTGCCTTGGCTCGCTCGCTGCTTCAGCATTGCGTAATGCCCTTTTGACAGTTTTTGTTGTCATGGATGTTTTGAAGGTTGCTTTTTCTTCCCTTTTCCTTCTCCCCCTTATCCTGCATTTTTTGGTTTTGTTTTGTTTCTTCCCCTCTCTTTCTCCCTTTAGATCGGGATTCTGAGGGACCCCTTCTCCGGTGCTTATTATTTGTGTACACCGTGTTAATTCTTTAAGAAATTTTAATTCGGGTGTGGGGAGAGGAGTGGGGACTGTGCGGTGCCTCACACCCTTTGGAGGACTGTGAGCTATCCATGCTGAGTTTTCAGGCGTTTGTGTGGCCTGTGGCTATCTTTGCCAGTGGCTATCTTTGCTTTGCTTTACTCTCCATATGTTAATTAATATAGTCTTATTTGACCATGATTGTGGAGGAATAGATTGACCGTTCTTGGGACAGTTTGTGGCCCTTAAAAAAGCATTTTTCTGTCATTTAGACAAGGTTGGGTTACGGAAAAAGCTTATGCTTTTTTTCCACCCAGCCAAGAGTGGGGTGCTGTTGTCGCCTTTTGGTGCAGCTTCACCTTATACTCGGAGATGGTCTTGGTTTCTCTAGCTTCCAAGGTTTGGAGCTCGGTCTCGAGGCTTCTAACAGTTCACCTTTTAAGATGGAATGATTAGCTTTGATAGCTTTGTTTAGCTCGTCCATTTTTCTGTCAACAGTTCGGTTTCCCATTTCGAGAATCTTCTTTCGAACCAGGCTTTCACATTCTCTGAGTGCTACTGCTAGCATTTTTTTTTTGGTCCTCGTCTTTCTGGCGATGGGTGCCGCCGAGATACGCTTTGTGGGCTATGTGAATCTTGAAGAGTCTGCACGGCCGTTCGTATTTGATTTTGTGGTCCATCCCGCTGTCAAGGTGCATCATTTTTCTCTATTTATGAACATATTCCAAATGTTTCATTTATGTTCAAGGTGGGTGCAGCTTGCTGGTGCGGCTGGCGCTCCCCAGGATGACGAGGTTGACGGTAGGGTGACGTCTAGGTTTGGTCACCCTGTCAGATCCAATGTCCCTTTCTTTCCGGCCATGTGTTTTCTTTCTTGGTGGGATTGGCTGGCCACGATCTCCTCTTGGCTGGTTTCTTCTTCTCCTTGGGAGTCGGACTCCAACTCTGATTCGTTGATCATCAATTTCTGCTCCATTCTTCCTGTCAGTTTGTTCATGATAAGACTGATTGAGCATTCAACATTGATTGGTTTAAATACCATTTTGTTCCGCTTGTCCTGCACGTGGGGCTGACCGGTCATGGTCATGTAATCATTTATTGGTGTCAGTTTATAGGCTCCTCTCTTTCTAGCCTTGGGGGGGGGGGGGGGGGCGATCCGTCTTTGCAAGTCCCCAGGCCTACGCTATTGGTAGTGAGAGTTTTGGTCATTTGCCTCTACCATTCTGCTTTGTTCAGAGTGGTCCCTCTTCCTAGGGTTTGTGCCTTTTATTTCCTGGTCGGTTTGGCTGTGCTCTATATTTGGATATCGGTTATCCGGGAGCCTTAATTTCATTGCGTTTTTTCTTTCTTTTTATTAAACGTTCGTTCCTTTGTTCATTCTTTATTGTGGTGTCTGGAGTATTCAAGGATGGGGTTTCGCCTATAATGGGGGGACAACTCGCCTCTCGAAGGTTAGAGAGTAGTCCACTAGTTTAGGTCCCCTCTTTGACACTCAACTCTCACTTGTGGCTCCACGTAGCTGCAGCATGCGCAGCGGCCACACCACAGGCAACAGCTTCGACTGGCTGGCTAAACCAAGTGAAGGGAAACCGGGGGTCTCAAACACTTGGTGAGGCAGGACTTGCTCGTCCTAGCATGCAAAGTCTGTCACCGGCCGACTGGGCGGAGGAAACTCAATCAAGGGTTCAACGGCCAAGAGGGCGAGTCAGCAGTGCACTGTGGAGTGCATAGGGCATGTCAGAGTACATAAGACATGGCCATCCACTGGAGCCAAGAAAGTTACCAGTTGTAATGTCTCATCGTGCCACTGGACCCTGATTTCTGCAGCCGAGAGGGTGGGGTTGCTCCAGCGCAACAGCTTCTCCACCAAAATCTCCTTCACGTGCAGGTTTTGTGCATGGATCTTCATCTTCACCAAATCTGCTTCTTCATCTTCTTTTTTTTCTTCTGACTCCTCCAGAAGTCCTGCGGCGATGGGGAATGGGTGAACCAACAGGTAGAAGTTACTACTGGGAGTCGCAGCTCCGAACCTGCACGTAGGTGGTCTGTGGACCAGTGGTCGCTCTTCCCTGTACCAGGGGCAGCAGGGAAGTTCGGCAGCATCCCAGGCAACTGAGCAGCCCTCTTCAGGACAGCACTGCTCACCCTAGTAAGGGAAGGAACTAGAAAAGGTGTTCCAAACATTGCCTGCCCTACACAAACCGGTCAGCTTACTGCGGCTGGCAGTTTAACCCTTTTATGCGGTCGAAAAGAAAACAAAGAAAGAAACTTATTCTTGGTACGTGGAACATACGAACCCTGTTGGACAGAGATCAGACGAAGAGACCGCACAGAAGAACAGCCCTCATAGCCAGTAAAGCTGGCGAGATATAAAATCGACATTGCGGCTCTTAGTGAAACCAGATTTGCTGACGAAGGCTCGATCTGTGAACCTGAGGGTGGGTACACCTTTTTATGGAAGGGCAAAGCTGAGAACGAGGACAGGATACACGGAGTTGGCTTCGCCATCCGCACCACGCTCCTCCGACAGCTGCCTTCTCTTCCCACTGGCATCAGCGAACGAGTGATGAAGCTCCGTTTACCCATATCCCACACCCGACATGTCACCATCATCAGCGCCTATGCTCCGACACTCACCAATGCCGATGACGACAAGGAAGCGTTCTATGAGAGCCTCGACTCCCTCCTGAAGTCCTCTCCTGCAAGTGACAAACTCATCGTGCTTGGCGACTTCAATGCTCGAGTTGGGCATGAATGTGACTGCTGGGAAGGAGTGATGGGCCCACATGGGCCGGGCAAGATGAACAGCAATGGCCTGCTGCTGCTGACATTGTGCGCTGAGAATGGACTCGCCATCACCAACACCCTCTTCAGGCTAGCTAGTAAGTACAAGACAACATAGATGCATCCCAGGTCCAAGCAGTGGCATCTCATAGACTATGTCATTGCCCGCCAGCAGGATACTCGTGATGTCAGAATCACCAGACCATGAGAGAAGCCGAGTGCTGGACCGACCATCGGCTGGTGCGGTCTGTCCTCAACCTGCACATTGCACCAGCACACAGGAAGAGGCCGAAGCTCACCCGACCTTCATTAAACCTGGCCAAGCTGAAGCGCCCGGACGTCAAGGAAAACTTCCAGTCCCACCTTGATGACCTGCTAACTGCCCATGGACCGTTGACTGGCAACCCAACTGAAATGTGGAACCAATTCAAGGGGATGGTGACAGAGTCTGCCAAAGACGTGCTTGGACCCAAGCAGAGGGTACACCAGGATTGGTTCGATGAGAACAATGAAGAGATCAACAAGCTACTGGAGCAAAAGAGCAGTGCCTTCATCAAGTGGCAGAATGACATCAACTCCTTGTCCAAGAAAGACCGCTTCAAACACCTCCAGAGAAAAGCCCAGAGAGAGAACTCCGCAACATGCAGGACACCTGGTGCGACAGCAAGGCAAAAGAACTTGAACACTTTGCTGAATCCAACAACGCCAAGGAGTTTTTCAATGCTATGAAAGCTGTCTACGGCCCTGCCAGACCCAGCACAACCCCTCTCTTTTCCTCCGACGGCTTCACCTTGCTAAAAGACAAAGGCAGCATCACTGAGCGCTGGAAAGAACACTTCTCAAATCTGCTGAACCTGCCTTCCACTGTTGATCCCGCGGCCCTGGACATGATTCCCCAGAAGCCGACACTGGATGACCTTGACCTCCCGCCAACCCTGGACGAGGTCAAGAAAGCCATCAACCAGACTAGCTCCTGCAAGGCTGCAGGCATGGACAGCATCCCCGCAGAGCTCTTCAAAGCAGCTGGACCTGAGACCCTTGATACCTTCCTCAACATTCTGACATGCATCTGGGTAGAGAAGAACATGCCACAGGAATTTAGAGATGCTACAATCGTCTCCCTGTTCAAGAACAAGGGCAGCAAAGCAGAATGTGCCAATTATCGAGGGATCCCACTCTTGTCCATTGCTGGCAAGATCCTCACGAGAGTCATCCTCAACAACCTGATCAGCTCTGTATCTGAGGAAGCACTCCCAGAGGCCCAGTGTGGCTTCAGACCCGGCCGCAGCACAGTCGACATGGTCTTCTCTGTGAGACAGGTCCAGGAGAAATGCATTGAGCAGCACATGGACCTCTACCCTGTCTTCATAGATCTGACCAAAGCATTCGACACCGTGAACAGAGAAGCGCTGTGGGTCATCCTCGCAAAGCTCAGCTGCCCCAGGAAGTTCACCAACATCATCCGCCTTTTCCGTGATGGTATGGTATCAGTTGTCCAGTCAAACAGCAACACATCCGCACCCTTCGACATTTCCAATGGTGTGAAACAAGGTTGTGGTCTTGCCCCTGTGATGTTCAACCTGTTCTTCACGTGTGTCCTGACCCATGCAGTACGTGACCTTGAGAAGGCAGTGTATCTGAAGTACAGACTAGACAGCTCTCTCTTCGACCTCCGTCGACTGAACGCCAGGACCAAGACCATCGAGAGACTGATCCTTGAGGCGCTGTTTGCCGATGACTGTGCGCTGATGGCGCACACGGAGTCTGACCTCCAGACCATCGTCAACAGGTTCTCGGAAGCCTATCGACTGTTTGGCCTCACCATCAGTCTCAGCAAGACCGAGGTCCTGCACCAACCAGCCCCAGGCACAAGAGCCCCCCCCCCCCCCCCCCCAAAAGTGTATATCGAAGGCACCAAGCTGAAGACTGTCGACCAGTTCAGGTACCTTGGGAGCATCATCTCTTCTGACGGTACTACCGACAAGAAAATCGCAGCTTGCATCAGCAAAGCCAGCAAAGCCCTGGGTCGTCTGTGCACTTGTGTGTTGAATAACAACAACGTCAAGCTCTCCACCAAGATCAAAGTCTACAAGGCAATAGTCCTCCCCAGCCTCCTCTACGGCTGAGAGTCACGGACGCTGTACAGAAAGCACATCAAGCATCTTGAACGTTTCCACATGAGATCCCTGCGCTCACTCATGGGCATTAAATGGCAAGACAAGGTGACAAACCTGGAAGTCCTGGACAATGCTGGCTTATTGAGTGCTGAAGCCTTGATCTTAAAGACACAACTCCGCTGGACAGGTCATTTCATACGCATGGATGATTTTCGCATGCCACGCCAACTCCTGTATGGTGCACTCTCAAAAGGCCACAGGAGGCAAGGACAGCCAAAGAAACGCTTCAAAGACTGCATAAGAGACTGCCTCAAGTACTGCGTCTTCCCGGTAAAGGAAATTGAAGCACAAGCACAAGACAGATCCGGCTGGCGTGCTGCCACCAGGAAAGCCTGCACACTCTTTGAACACAATCGACGCGAACGGATCACCAGTGTCAGAGCTCGCAGAAAGACAGCGTCGAGCCTCCCCACAGCTACGTTCCAGTGCCCCCATTGCCCTCGCAGGTGTGGCTCCAGGATTGGCTTGGCCAGCCACACCCGCACCCACAAATAGAAGTCATGCACAATGACGACATCATTGGTTTCGATGGTCTACCCATTATAACCGCCTGCCAAGTATCCCTAAACAGCTGCGAACCGCCAACGGGGGCCTGAAGGAGTTGCGACTTCACAGTCTTGGGCAGATCTGAGCAGAGTCGAAGGAGAGTGTCCCGACGCCAAAAGTCACAGTTGATGGCCGCCGCCATGGCGTTAGTAGATAAATGGTAGGCGGCCCGGTTAGCAGCCATAAGGATCGAATGGATATCACGGAGAGGAGACGAAGCCTCCATGTCCCACGTATGCTCCAACCCGCGCAGTACCGCTTGCGTAGCCATCTAAAAAAACCCGGAACACGCCAGGGAGTTGCGAACTAATGACGCGATCCTGTCCAGCGAGCGAGGCCAAGCGTTCTGGACAGACTGACGACCCCCTGCCTGTGTGATGGCTGCCGAATCCAAGGTGGGAAGACAGTCGGCGAAGGCTTGTCAGTGTCCCGCGTACCAAGACTGGCGGTAGTTCATGTTGATACCCGTGGGCCACTGGGAATCCGAAAAAAGTTTTCCCCAAAGCTGTCCTGGCGGAGCTGTGTGGAGAACGCCTCCACGAAACCCCGGAAGCCAGCTGGCTGAGGAAGCGACTTGCGACGTTTGGCAGAAAACTGCGCATCCACCATGGCGGAAGCTTGTCTCTTCACTCGGGGAGACGGCGGGCATAAATCAGGCGGAAGAAGGGTCGAAATAAGTTGGCATGCCTCGTCCAAGGAACGAAAAGTCTGGGAACTCAGTGTAGGCCTGCGGTCCGGCGAAGCGGAGGAAACCGAAGACACCGCTGAGTGGTGGGCGCGGGAGCCGGCTGGAGAGTCCCGATGGAAAATCTCTGAAGCCGAGTCCCCTGGATGAAGGCTGAGGATTGTATACAAACCAAGAGGAATCACTCAGCGCCGGACAGACAAACAGTTAGATCCCCTGCCCCCGCCTATCAGGCACCTAATTGCCAGCCCACAGAGAAATACGCAGGTATAGAATAAGACGATCATTTGCATCTTCAAAAAGATGCATCAGGTCTCTTATATAACCCATGTCTTTCTCCGGAACTTAGGAAGTAGGCAGGGGAACATACATACACAAACACAAAGGTGCACTACCATATGTGGTCAGGTAAATACCCTAATTTCCCACAGTAGATGCACAGAGCATTACACAACAATGTAACGATATAGCGATACAAATTTGCCTCGAGTGAGCTAGCCTCACCTATCTGGTTTGTGAGAAGGCTAAGGATGTCAGGATCAATATCCAAATGCCGCCTGTCGCGCTGAGCCATTTGGAGGGGCGACCGGCTACGAGAGCGAGTGCCAGCCGCCAGCGGCGGGCTGCAGCGCGAGCGAGAGATAGGCAGAGCTGCATGCAAAGCCTGTAAGGAAGGGCGACGTGGAGAAGGAGAAACTGCGGTCGAACGACGTCTGGAGGCAAAGGCGTGCTCCGGAAGCCCCCTACCTGCCAAAGGGTGAGTAGAGGGGGGCTGAGCGAGCCGTCAACGACGCATCGGTGAGGGGATCGCTTGTGCCGGGGACCACGCTCCGAGCTAATGAAGGGAGGCGGTAGGGGATCCCTGGCTCGCCGTGCCTGCTCGGGAGAACTTGAGCGGGGGGGGGGGGGGGGGGGAAGCTGGTCAGCAACCCGGCAGACCCGATCCTGTGCAAGAGACTCCGAGTCCTGCCAGGCCCACCCAGAAGAATCGGAGCGGGAAACGGTGAGTGGGGGGAGCGTGTTCAAGTCTCGCTGGGACCGTCCAGAAGGATCAGAACAGGGCGGGGAAGAAAGAGAGATTCGCCGGGCCCACTGGGAAACATCGTAGGGGGGGGGGGGGGGGGGTGTGTACGTGTCATGCCGGGCCCGCCCAGAAGCTTAGAGGCGGGGGACATTATATATATGTGGCTCGCTGGGCCCGCTCTGACAGTCAGTTCGGAGCGGGGGGGGGGGGGGGGGGCATGTCTATGGCTCTTGGATCACGCTTAGACGAATCGGAGCGTGAGGGAGAGCATCTTTCCTTATTAATTCTTTCTCCCTTTCTCTTTAGCACTGAGCTTGAGCAAATCTCGCCGGGCCCCTTCGGAAGACTCAGAGTGGGGGGGGGGAACGTGGACATAGGCTCGACTCGCCGGGCCCGCCCAGACAATTCAGAGCTGGGGCGGGGGGGGGGGGGGGGAAGTAAAACTAAGGCGCTTGGGCCACGCTCGGGAAGAGACGGAGCGTGGGGGGGGGGGGGGGGGGGGGCGCCAGCCCTGCTTGGAAGCCTCAGAGCGGGGAGGGAGCATCTGCGTGGTTACTGTAAAAGAAGGTGACTTACCTGCGGGCCGGACTGCCCGAACGACGGAATGAAGGGGCGCCCTATGAGGAGACGGAATGACGACCTCCTGCGGGGAAGACCGGCGAGCCTGCTGGGACCGAGACGGACGGTCGCGGCGATAGAAGTCCCAGAGGTGAGACCACCAGTCCTCTCTCCAGTCAGCACACACGACACAAGTCCCATCTAAAGAGCAGCCCGAGCACGGGAGGCAGGCGTCGTGCGCGTCCGAGCGCCACTGGAAATCCCCACAAAGATGGCAGGTTCTCAGCCGTGAAAAAGTCACTGAAGAGTCTGGAACTCAGGCCGAAGGTAAACAAAGAAGAGTCCCGTAAGTCACTAGTCGAGCACGAAGCCAGAGTTCACAAGACAGAGGTCGTAGAAAGTCAAGTCACAGACCGAGACCGGTCGAAAAGCTCACACGGCAGAGTCCACTGAATTCGTAACACTCTAGAAAACGAACAACAGTTCGATGCAAGTCACAAAGACTAAACTAGGCAAAAGCGCAGGCGAAAGTTCACAGTAGATGTCGATAGTACAAGTCTGAAACCGTTGCAAAACAGAGTAAGGCCAAACACTCGACCGTACATGGTCGAGCTAGAAGTGAAACTGGCGGGCTTTCACCCTATGGCACGTGACTGGATAGGGTGGTAGGGGAGGCCACCCGGGCTCCTATGCATGGATCCCCAGTGTCTCCTCCCCAGTTGTGTAGGGGACACAATTTGGCTTAGACTGAAATCTATAGGCTATAGAGTGTATTCCATATAGTAATGACATTGGTAATGTATTTTGAGAAAACAAATATAGCTATTTTGGACCTATTTCCTGAGCCCTTATGACTTTGACCTTTCTGAGAGGTCACTCAAATTGGTATGTTTAAAACGGTCTTACCACAAAGTATCCTTGGGCCACATTTGAAGAATGTGGCTTGAATAGTCTCTGAGAAAATGCCAATGTTAAAGTTTACCAAGGACGACGGCAGATGATGGATGACCACTGGCCCAAATAGACTCACTATTGCTTCACACGTGATCAACCAAATTAGCATGCATAGAAAGGTCTTCTCATCAGGTATCTGTGTACCAAGTTTAGATTTGAAGTTGTCAATATTATTTGAGAAAAAATAAATTATGTCAAATATAGTTATTTTTACCTAGTCCCTGATCCCCTGTGACCTTGACCTTGTGAGAGGTCACTCACATTGGTATGTTTAGAAAGATCTTGCCACAAAGTATCCTTGCGCAAGGTTTGAAGACTGTGGCTTGAATAGTCTCCGAGAAAATGCCAATGTTAAAGTTTTTACCATGAACAACGAACGTCGGACAGACGACCACTGGCCCAGAACAAAGACTCACTTGTGCTTCACACATGATCCAAAAACCATGTACATGCAAAAACAAAAAAAAACCCCACACATATATATAGGCTGTAAGTAAGTAAAAGTAAGTGCTTGTATAAAAGAGATTTGCTGTATACAAAAGTGTGTACGTGCTATTACCATATTCTTGCTTTATGCAAGTCTCATCTTCCTCTGCCACATCAATCTCTATCTTCACGTCTGCTGACACCAGCGAGTCATGTGACTCCATTTTGTCTCCAAAGTAGTGCCCAGAAGCCCTCAGTTCAGCTCAAATCAAGGTACCTGGTCAACACAAAACACAACACTAGTACTACTAGTAGCTGTACATCACACAGGACAGAAATGCAACATGTAATAAATACAAGAGCTTCATGCGACCTAGTTTCATATGAACCCTCCAGTACACAATGACAAGTGCAGTCAGATCACATCCCCAGTTACAAATTACCTTTAATAGTTGACCTTTAAACTTTAGCCCCCAGCTGCCTCTGTAATGAAGTTACACAGTTCCATGATAAATATGATATGTAATACATACAATACCACAATCATCTGTCGTAAACACACACACAAAATTACACGTTTAGATCTTAATGTCTTTTGTCCACCATGAAGGCGATTTAAAAAAAACGGGGCACCCAATAGGGCCTGAACAAATTTTTACGCCAGCCGGATATGAACCCGCGACATCCTGGACAAGAGGAGAACACTATCACCGAGCCACCCAGCTCCCCCTGTTGTCAACAGTTTCAATAAGTTTCAACAGTTTAACTCATTTAGCCCCAGGACCCTGCTGCAGGAGATGGATTGATCATGATAATTCAAGGGTAGTGCCAGCGAGTTTGGAATATAAAGGCACCAAGCTCATCTGTCACTACCCTTGAATTATCATGATCAATCCATCTACTACAACTGGTACATAGTCACTGACGCCTCCAAAAGTTTGGACATGATCTTGATCAATCCATCTACTACAACTGGTACATAGTCACTGACAACGCCACCAAAAGTTTGGAAATGATCACAATCAATCCATCTACTACAACTGGTACATAGTCACTGACAACGCCTCCAAAAGTCTGGAAATGATCACGAGCAATCAATCTACTACAACTGGAACTTAGTCACGGACAACGCCTCCAAAAGTCGGGAAATGTGGCCGTGGGGATAAGAGGGTTAACTTAAAGGTTCTGTTGTGAAGACGTGTTAAATGTTAATAAAGGAGATTTTGTTTTATTTTAAAAGTAGCTCTAAGCACTAATACAATGAAAAGGCTAACAGCTAACATGCACACATAACATACGCACGCACACACGTGACAGTGCTGATAAATTGTTCATGGCTGGGGAAATGAACTAGTAAAAGGCAGCATTGTAGAGGTGGGTTTTGAGAAGTGATTTGACTTAGGAGTGTTTGAGTTACGGACAGGGGTGGGGAGGCTGTTCTAAGTGGAGGGGCCAAGATGGGAGAAGGCATGACCACTACGTCTTTTACATTTGAAATTGGGAAGGCAAAATTTCCTTTGTCAGAGGAGGAGCGAAGGGTGTGAGATGGAGTATACAGATGGATAAGTCCGAGATATAGGCAGGAGTGTTAAATGTTAACACCAGAAAATACTGATACTGGATATATTGAATGAATCTCTTACTGTCTTAGTTATACCATCTTAGAGCTGTGTGATGACAGTACAAAGGTGACTGGGCACAATATGCCTGCATCAACAGGTAGGATAACCAGCACATTGCAGGCAAATCATTCCACCACCTGTACGTGCAGATGTAACAAGACTGGGACAGCCTAGAGCTGTCCCAATCTTGTGTGGGTAGCAAGGCCGTTACATCACTTGCAAATCTGTGACTGTACATTTGACAACCTGGTCGTCCTTCTGTAGTTACAGAGGGGAAAAGCTCATCACAGGTCGCTGGAGACAACTTGTTTTTATCATTCTGTTACAACATGCTTTCCACTAGCATTTTAAATTGTCTGTCATTAGGACAGACAACACAATAAAAACATCCATCCAAGCCACTCTACAGTCCGTAAACACAACCAGGATAATTACTGAATGCAACCAACAAGATTACAAGGCAGTTGGGTGTGGTGGGATGAGGTTGGTGTCGTCACATAACCTCTAGTCTAATTCTAAAACTTTATCACAGATTTGTGAACATTGTGATCAGGAAGAGGATGAAAGAAGCCAAAGAAGATTGGATTGAAGACCAGTGTCGTAGCGTGGAAGAGGGCATGGCAAACGGCAACAGCAAGAAGGCTTATGAAACGCTAAGGACCCTCACCAAGACTCAACAGCGAACAGCCACAGTCATCGAAGACAGCAGCGGCCAACTCCTTACGGAAAACACTGCTGTACTAAACAGATGGACTGAGTACTGCCGAGACTTGTATAACTACAAGGCTAAGCCAGACACCAGCATCCTCCAAAACAACCAGGCTGGGGCCAGGAAGGCCGAAGACCTGCCAGTGTTAGCTGAAGAGGTGGAAACAGCCGTACGCGGCCTGAAGGGAGGAAAGTCTCCAGGTGTAGACAACGTACCTGCTGAACTGTTGAAACATGGAGGAGAAGTAACAACAAAGGTCCTCACTACACTCTGTCAAAAGATCTGGGAGCAAAAGAAATGGCCAGTAGAATGGACACAGTCTCTAGTGATCCCGCTCCCCAAGAAAGGAAACCTGAAACAGTGCCAGAACTACAGAACTATCAGTCTGATAAGTCACCCTAGCAAAGTAATGCTTAGAATCATTCTCAACCGCCTCAAAACTTTCGCCGAGGAACTGCTGGCAGAAGAACAGGCTGGCTTCAGAGTTGGAAGAAGCACTGTAGAGCAGATTTTCAACTGCCGCGTCCTGATCGAGAAACATCTGCAGCATCAGCGCGAACTCTACCACAACTTCATTGATTTCAGGAAAGCATTTGATCGCGTCTGGCACGACGGACTCTGGCAAGTCATGAGATCGTTCAACATAGAGGAGGGGCTGATCCAAATGATAGAAGCGCTTTACAAGAACGCCTGCAGCGCGGTTCTACTAAACAATCAGTCAGGCGAGTTCTTCAGGACAACGATCGGTGTCCGTCAAGGATGCCTGCTCTCTCCTGTCCTTTTCAACATATTCCTGGAGAAGATCATGCAGGAAACCCTCCACAACCACCATACTTCAATCTCTATTGGTGGCAGATCCCTGTGCAATCTTCGATTCGCAGACGACATTGACCTCATGGCAAGCAGCAATAGTGAGCTTCAAAACCTGACAGACAAACTTTCAAGTAGCGCAGGGTCTTATGGTATGGAGATCAGTACGGATAAAAGCAAAGTGATGATCAACACCACAAGCGACAGCAGCAGCAACATTCACATGAACGGCCAGAAGCTAGAAGAGGTCAATAGCTTCAAGTACTTGGGAGCCACCCTGTCCAAAGACGGTAGTTGCATAGCAGAGATCCGTATCAGGATAGGTACAGCAACATCCGCAATGGCCAGGCTGGACAGGATATGGCGAAGTAACTCCATCAGCTTCACCATCAAGTACAGGCTTTACAAGTCCCTCGTAGTGTCTATTCTACTCTACGGCTGTGAGACTTGGACGCTGCTTGCAGACTCAGAAAAGAAAATCCAGGCCTTTGAGAACAAGTGCCTGAGGAAGTTGCTCCACATCTCGTACCGCGAGCACAAGACCAACGAATATGTACGGAGCATCGTCACTTCCCTGGTGGGCCCACATGAACCCCTTCTGGCAACCGTGAAACGGCGCAAGCTTGCTTGGTTTGGCCACGTGACCCGACACAACACCTTGTCCAAGACTATCCTCCAAGGCACTCTCGAAGGAAGTCGTCGGCGAGGTCGTCAGAGAAAGAGTTGGGTCGCAAACATAAAAGAATGGACCGAACTCGAGATGCCAGACTTGCTTGCCACCGCCCAAAATAGAACTCAGTGGAGAGCACTGTCTGTTGCTGCTGCCTTTCAGTCCCCCCAACGCCCAGTTCGGGCAAGGGACTGATGATGATGATGATGATGTGAACATTTCACTGGCCTCTGTGATCCTAACCCTTTGGATGTCAGCAGCTGCTTTAGTAGCAATGATTTAGACCTGCAGGAATCATTGCGACTAACAAGGCTACTGACACCCAAAGAGCTAAATGATTGGATGCTTCTTTTTTTATCAAGATTTCTCTGCGAAGGATGTCTTTCCGTAGTAGTAGTAGTAGTATTGTGAGAACAAAATAGGCCATGAGGCCTTTGCAAATGTCCTTTCTTTATTTAATCACTTTATGGGTCTGCTATGCATGCAAATTTTCCTATAAATCATTCATCATAGGAATAGAAAATCTCTTTAAATTTTGGTAATTCGTCCAGCTGGTTTTTAAAAGAATTTATATTTCGCGCTTTTTAAAAAAAATGAAACTGGTAACTCATTTCAAACAATGGCAACTCCGTTAGAAAAACAAAACTTCTGCAGATTAGTGTTGCAGTGCTGTACAAAGATTTTCCCTTTAGAGTATCAGGTTTTGTCACAAAATGATGCTGCAAAAAAGTCGTTCCAATTTAGGTCGTCGATGCCATTATAAATTTTAAAAACTTGGATTACGTCTCCACGTAAGGAGTGTAGTCCAAAGTATTTGAGTCTGTCTAAGTAAGTCATATTTCTACATTCTTTGACCAGCTTTGTCGCTCATCTCTGTACCCTTTCGGGTGCAACTGATTGTCTCTTTAAACCTGGGTACCATACAGTGTTTGCATATTCTAAATGTGGGCTGACTAGTGATTTATACAGTTTACTAAAAATGTCCTTATCCAAATAATTAATATTTGTCTACCAATGAAAATACAGTAGACTTTGAAATGGGGCTGGTTGGAGCGTGTTCACATGACATCATGAGTGGGCAGGCCGGTGTGGCGGTCTGAGATAGGCCCGGTCTGAGACAGGCTCATGCGAAAGAAATCAGACAGGAAGAAAGAGAGAGAACAAGAGATGCGAACATCCATGATGCAATGAAGAAGGACATCACCCTTCCAGAACTGAAGATGGCCATCAAACAGCTGAAAAAGAAAAAATCTCCAGGTCCAGACAGCATCTCAAACGAGATGTTACAACACCTTGGCAACACTGCCTTAATGAAGCTACTGGACATCTTTAACCACAGCTGGAGAGGAGGACAGGTACCCCAGTGCTGGAAGGAAGCCAGGATGATCCCAATTTTGAAGAAAGGGAAGAATAAGTCCAAAGCCCTGAGTTATCGCCCCATCAGCCTGACAAGTTGTGTGTGCAAGACCATGGAGCGCATCATCAACAAGCGCCTGCAGTGGTACCTGGACTCCGAGAGCATTATCGTGCCAGAGCAAGCCGGCTTCAGAAGCTACAAGAGTACAGAAGACCAGACAACACACCTTGCGCAGGTCATAGAAGATGCCTTTCAAGATCAGAAGGTGACTTTAGCTGCCTTCATTGACCTACAGAAGGCTTTCGACAAGGTGTGGAAGGATGGTCTCCTTGTGAAACTCCTTCGCAGTGGCATCCAAGGGAATATGTACCGGTGGACCAAGTCATATCTGCACAATCGCAGAGCCCGTGTGACAGTGGATGGGTACTGTGGCCAAAAAGTGCTGTTGCGTCAGGGGGTGCCACAGGGGGGAGTCCTGTCACCGACCCTGTTCATACTTTTCATCAACGACCTTGTGCCAGAGCTACCAAAAGGAGTACACGCAGCCCTGTACGCAGACGACCTGGTACTCTGGTGCACAGAAGAGTATGCAACAACTGCTACATACAGGATGCAGCTAGCCCTGGACAGGCTGACAGACTGGACCAACAACTGGTGTGTGACCATCAACACAGAAAAATCATCAGCCACACTCTTCTCTCTCTCCAACAAGGCAAAGGCTGGCAACCTAACACTGGGCAACACCCTTCTGCGGTATGAAGACCAACAGACATACCTGGGAGTCACCCTTGACAAGAGGCTGACGTGGAAGCCGCACATTTGGAATGCAGAAGCGAAAGCTAGAAGAAAGCTGAACATCATGAGAAAACTGGCTGGAACACAATGGGGAGCCAATGAAAAGATCCTCAAAAATGTATATCAAGGCACAGTGAGACCACACCTTGAGTACGGATCTAATGCATGGTTGACGGCAGCCCAGTCACACCAGCAGACCATTGACAGAGTTCAGAACCAGGCACTGCGTATCATCACCGGCGCAATGAGATCCACACCAATTGAAAAGATGGAAGAGACAACAGGCATCCCACCCCTGCGCATGAGAAGAGATTGCAAAGCCTTGATACAGTCCACAAAGGTCAAGTCTTCCAAAGATCATCCTATGAACGCTAGGATGAAACAACCAACCTCAGGGAGACTGAAAAGATCAAGCTTTGTGAAGGAGACGAGAGCACTGCAGAGAAAACACCAGGCAAAGCTGCCTGCGCAGGTAGAGGCTCTGAATCCTGCTAGCGACCTTCCACCTTGGGAAAGTAAGCCAGAAAACATCACCATCTCTTCCACGGTACCCTACATCACCACCAGAGATGAGCACAGCACTGTGAGCAAGAAAGCCCTGACACTGGCCATGCTCGAAGAAAAGTATCCCCAGGAAGCATGGATACGGGCATACACCGATGGATCAGCCACAGATGCAGTTCAGGATGGAGGGGCTGGGGTGTACATTCAGTACCCAAACGGAAAATGGCAGGCAGAGGCAGTACCAACAGGCCTTCACTGCACAAATTACAGAGCTGAGGTGGAAGCCCTGGTCCGCGCAGCAAACACCCTTAGTGGCACTGCAGACCCTGATGCCCAGATTGTCTTCCTTACTGATGCCATGTCTGTCCTTGAGGCAGCAACAGCAAGCAAACTGCCACGTCTACAAGAGGCACTGCAAAACGTCAAGTGCACCAGACTGGTGCTGCAGTGGATCCCTTCACACTGTGGCATCTACGGCAATGAAGAAGCTGACAGAATGGCAAAAGTGGGCGCAGAGAAAGAACAAGATGAAAATGGAGTCAGCTTCACAGAGATGAAGACCATCATTAAGTCTGTGTACAGACCACCACAACGGCCCCTAGACAGTTACCATCAGCTGTCCAGACAAGAGCAGGTGACCATCTTTCGTCTGAGGACCGGGCACAACCGACTCAATTTCCACCTGCACAGACGCTTCCACCTCGTGCCATCTCCCCTGTGCCCTTGTGGAGAAGCAGAGCAGACCACAGAGCACATCCTCCAGGACTGTGGGAACCTCCAGCCGCTGAGGGAGGAGATATGGCCGAAGCCCGCCACTCTACAAGAGAAACTGTACGGGCCTGTGGAGGCGCTACAGAAGACCACAGATTTCATTTTGAGAGCCAAACTCCAAGTGTGACGGCGTTCGAGAAGAAGAAGAAGAAGACAGGCTCATCGCAGTTGTGCGCATGCGCGGTAGCAGACGACTTTGCAGTCTCTAGCAACTAATTAAATAATACTTATTTACTACATTTATACAAATATCTTTTAAAAAATAAAAACTTAAGTGAGCATTCAGTTGATAGGATCGCACACTCAGACAATGACTTTTGCTGTGAAATACATCTTCGCAAACGTACTTGATCTACGTTAGTTTTAAGTATTGTAACTGTGTGTGTATTGTTTGTATGCCATGAGAAATTTATAATCTTATTTATAGTTTGAATAAAATTAATCATTTAATTTTAAAAAATCGTAAACAAACTGAGACTGCAAAGTCGTCTGCTACCGCGCATGCGCACAACTGCGATGAGCCTGTCTCAGACCGGGCCTATCTCAGACCGCCACACCGGCCCCAAGTAATGGCAAAGAAGTAACAAGATCAAAATTACATCATATCTAGCTAAGCAAACCTAATGGGGAGAAAGTACTTTCGGCACTAAGCATCATGTGTGTCTGTGTGTTTGTGACAGTGACTAAAGCTCATGTTTGTGGGCAGACAAGCCAGACATTTTAGGATTAATTTTCTCTATTACGATTAATCTCAAGCTTATTACTTATAATATTAGTCTACAAATTGACGAAAAAATGGTATTTCCACGAAAACCGGTTGATCCGCTGTTTACTTGGTCATTTTTTCTTATTCTTACTAGATATTTTGAAGACAGTTAATAACAATATTACTATTGTATAAGTAATAATACTAATGCGCATTTATACCGCACCAAATCCCCAGAATCGGCGCTGTGTTACAAAAGTTATACTTCGCTATACACATGTTTACACAATCACACACTACCTTTATACGAGTTTTAGCTATGCACACACATACACACACATCTAAAGCCTAAAAAAAACCATCCCCAAGTTAAGGCATTTTGATGATGCTGATGTGCCAAAACGATGGTGCTACACAGTCAACAAAGGGAAGACCTTACTAAGATCAAGGGTGTATAAGGATGAAATGAGTTAATGATAATTCAGTAAGATTTCTATTTGTACTACAACTTACATTCAGTCACTGATGTCCATATATAACTTCATAAGCGCGGTTGTTGAATTTTGTGCGACACAAGACCAGACGCCATTTTGTGGAAGCTTTTAATGAAGGGACATTACCCAGTTGGCTGTCGGTCAACTCGCCCAAAAATGAACTCGCCCAAGGTTAGGTCCGCTAGCAATCAGTGCAGTCAACTCGCCCTAACAATATTATCTAATTCAGGGGTCTAGTCTCCGACCCTCTTACCGTCTTAGACCTGCGAACATATTGTGCTGTTTCCACAGGGCGGGATCCAGGGGTGGGAGGGGGGTGCTTTGGTATACAGCCCCCCCCCCCTTCAGCTTAAAATATACATATATATTCACTGCCAATCCACAATGTGATGAAGCTCTATGCTCGTGCATAGTGCTCACACATTAGGGTTAGTACGGTACGGTTTTTGTTAACGGTTTGTTTGTGCCGATAGTCCGTGGGGCCTGCTGTCCACGTGGAATCTTTAAGACATGGTTAGCACGGAGTTTTGGTGAGTTCTGTTTAGTGAGTTCTAGGCAAAAGCTGTGTCTGTCAGAGGTCTAGTTTCGTCAGTACGGCTTTCTTGTTGTATGAAACGGATGTATTTGAGATACCTTGCCCGTATTCCAAGACTCTGAAGCCTAGAATTCAGGTATGTTTCTATATATATGAAGTATTGATAGTTGCTTAAAAGACAGCATGCGTTGCTAAGAGTAATTTGCTTGTATAGTGTTGGCCGGTTTTGCAGTTATGTTGGTTTAGAATTCAGTGAAGTAACCGGTGTTTTTGTATGCAGTTGTGTACCGAGATGGATAGTTAAAGGATTATAAGGTGTGTATGTCTAAGTCGCGATGAAGGTAGTACGCGGTTGGTTAAGCATAGTCTTTTCCAATGTATAGAGTAGTGTATAGCAAGTGTTAGGCTATAGTGTGTTTCAAGATAGTGACAGAGATATGGGGGTGTTATGGAAGTAGACGGTTTATGAAGCACGTGTGTGTGTGTGAATGAACGTGTGAGTTGTTTGTATCAGCCAGGTTACGTGACGTTTCTCATTGATCTGTAACATAGTGAACTGAACTCAGTGTCTGATCTGTACGCACCATCACTATATTTCACAGCAATCTATACTCACTATACTGTATTTGACATTGGCTTGCCACCGGTTGTACTCTTGACATGCTGCACCCGACTGCTGGTGGGGTAAGTTTATTGTCTATTTTATTTGATTATTATATTTTTTATTATTATAATTATGATCGTATGTATGTCGGATTAGAATGATTTTTGTGTGTTTGGTGTTAGTGATTTGAATGGTGTCGTTTGATTATGTTTATAGCATTCTCCCTGATCAATCTGTTGACTGCGTGAGTCTTGGAGCGGATTGATCAGTGTGTGCTCTTTAATATTTATAGTGTTCATTCTTAAGTGTATTTTGTAGACTGTTCTTGTTTTGATTCGGAATCATTTTGTTTTGTAACTATTTTTGTCAATGTTATCGATTCATTATTTTGTGTGCATGGTTACATGATTTATATAGAAAAGTGAATGTTATATTTATTTATATCAGTTATATTTATGTGGTGTTAATATGTACTTTCGATGTTTATTTATGTTGATTTGTCTTTGTCAGGGTTTGCTTAATAAACAAAAGGAACCCTTACTGCGACTTCGCGTCTGTTACATCTTGTGTCAGAAGTGACTCGACCCCCATCAGCATGGAGGATCGGAAGGTGGACACAACAGCAGTCGAGGACCTCCAGCGGAAGGTGGCCGAGCTTCAGGCACAGCTGGATGCAGACCGGGGCCAACTGTCAGCGTCATGCAGGACAGCACAGCCCAGCGCTTTCGTCCTTTCTGACCAAGCGAGGATCGCGCGCTTCTGTGACAGACCACGTGATGCAGGCGACATCACTCTGAAGGACTGGCTGGACGACATCTATGCTGCTATCAGTTCGCGCAGGATCGAGGGCACCGACAGATCAGCCTTCATTCTGGAACACCTTGGTGGCAAGGCGAGACGGGAGATCGTGGGCAGAGGTGGCATCAGCCTCTCGGGGGATAGGATCCTGTCCATCCTGGAGAAAGTTTTTGGTGATGGCGCATCACTTCCCAGATTACAGTCGCAGTTCTACTCCTATCGACAAGACAGGGAGGATCTGCTGACATGCTCACACAATCTTGCTGTTCTGGCGGACAAGATTCAAGGTGTAGAAAAAGACTCTGCTTTTTCCAAGCGGAAGGACATTATTTTGAAAGAGAGGCTTGCGGAAGCAGTTGCAGATGTTACTCTAAGGAGAGAGCTGCGACGGCTGAATGAGGAGGTCCCGACACTGACGTTCTTTGATCTCCGTGATAAAGCCGTCCAGTGGATGGGTACCCCAGCGGCACTGCGTCCACGTCTGCAAGAGAAACAGACCCATAGTGAGCTCCTGGATATCCTGAAGTCTCGGCAGCAGCAGATCGCTCAGCTCACAGCTCAGATGGAGGGCCTTACACGCCGTCACCAAGCAGAGGGCACAGCACGGAGCCAGCCAGTGGAAGCCCGTCGATGCTACTTCTGTCATGCAACAGGACACCTTCAACGGCACTGTCCACAGCGTCAGCAGAGCGGCCGAAGACGACCGTTAAACGGGAGACACCTGCCATTGTGAGCCAGATGACAGGTGGACGAGGTCAATATGCTAGTGGCTCATCACGGCTGGAGAAAGCTGTTGGAGAGTGTCCAGTGGTAACTATAAACATTGGGGGGAGTGATGTAAAATGTCTTGTTGATACAGGCGCACAGGTTTCAACCTTGACTGAGACATTCTTTAGACATGTTTTTAGTGACACAACACACATTGATGATGTTTCCCCTTACCTGAAGGTTTCCGGCGCTCAAGGCCTCGAGGTGCCATTTATTGGTTATGTAGAGCTAGACATTACAGTGATGAATAAAACTTTACCTAATATGGCATTCTTAGTGGTTAGAGATCCTCAGGGTGTCATGGCCGAGAGGAAGAAGGTACCCGGTGTGCTCGGTTCCAACATCTTAAGACACCTGAAGACTGTCGAGGGAGGTAGCCATCCGGACTCGACTCTATGGCAAGGCGTAAGTGCCCTGTATGAAGAGAACGCCATTTCCGTGTCAAGCGACAGTTACGTGAAACCACTGGGGAGACGGCCCGTTCTGATCCCAGCATGCAGCCTAAAAGTAATCTCATGCACAACCAAGCCAGCTGCGCCGGGTACTACGCGCGACATTCTAGTCGAGCCATCGGACAAGCTGTACCTTCCGGCCGGAATCGGAGTTGGGAGATGCCTCTCTCGACTCAGCGATAAAGGGGTCGTACCAGTTCAGGTCGCTAATGTCAGTGACAGAGACATCTACCTGAAACCCTACGTCCCTATAGCATGTGCAGCTGAAGCCGACACCCCGCACCAGTACAGCGTGACTGTAACACAGGAAGAAATCCTCATCGAGGAAGCCACAGTACTGCCATCACACGATGCACTTAGAGACATCATGTCCGAAGTATCTGTCGGCGACATCACCCAAGAGCAGGGCCTGCGTCTCTCTACACTCCTCCACAGTTATGAGCATGTTTTTAGCAGAGGCGAGGATGACCTTGGCTTCTGCGATCTAATCCATCATCGTATCGTAACGGATGATGACACGGCCGTCAAGGTCCCACACCGCAGGATCCCACCCCAGTACTGGGCTGAAGTGAGGGACTATTTGCAGTCTGCTTTGAAACAGGGCATCATCCGCGAGTTATGCAGCCCTTATGCCTCACAGTGCGTTATTGCGAAAAAGAAAAATGGCAAGATCCGCTTTTGCGTTGATTATAGGGGATTGAATACTAAGACACACAAAGACGCATACCCTTTGCCCAGAATCGAGGAGGCCCTGGATGTGCTGAAAGGATCTAAATACTTCTGCAGCCTGGATCTAGCTCATGGCTTTAACCAGATTCCAGTGGCGCAAGAAGATATAGAAAAAACGGCGTTCCGGGTCGGCACTGGAGGTCTCTACGAATACACCAGAATGGCCTTCGGGCTTTGTAATGCTCCGGCCACATTCATGAGGGTAATGGACAAGAGTTTTGGTGATCAGAACTTCCAGACCCTACTCATTTACGTTGACGACCTGGTATTTGGGAAAAGCTTCGACGAGACGTTGGAAAGACTGGGAATGGTGCTATCAAGGTTCTCAAACTTCAACTTGAAGGCACAGCCCAATAAATGCCACCTGTTTTTCAGCCGTCTGCGTTATCTTGGTCATATGGTTACACCTGAGGGAATACTACCCGACCCAGACAAAGTCTCCGCAGTGGCAGATTGGCAGCTGCCCGCCAGCGAGAAAGACTTACGGGCTTACCTCGGGCTGACCTCGTATTACCGCCGATTTATACCTGGCTTTGCTCAGATCGCAGCCCCTTTGCACGCTCTGCTGGATAAAACACCAGGCTCGGGACGCAGCAAACGTCTGAGTGGATGGAACGAGCAATGTACGCAGGCATTCCAGACCATGAAGCAAAAGCTAACAGCCCCAGTCCTCGGCTACCCAGATTTAACTCTGCCCTAAATCCTGGAGATTGACGCCAGCCTCCAAGGCCTGGGAGCTGTGTTATCACAAGAACAGACCGGAAAGCGAGTTGTCATTGGCTACGCCAGCAGGGGACTCGGGGGAAAAGAGCATGAAGTTGGAATTGCTTGCGCTCCGCTGGGCAGTCACAGAGAAATTCAGAGATCTTCTGCAGGGCAGCACCTTCACGGTCTATACTGATAACAATCCTCTCAGCTACATCCAGACATCCGCCAAGCTAGGTGCAGCAGAGACTCGCTGGGCCGCAGAACTGGCCAACTTTAATTTCACAGTGAAATACCGCTCTGGGCGATCTAATGGGAACGCGGACGCACTCAGCAGAAGGGAGGTCCATGTCGAGCAATTGATGGCAGAATGCGACGAGCCTCAAGCTGCAGCCACCGCCGTACCAACTGAAATTAGAACAGCCATCGTAAACCTCACTCCAGAGTTTGTTCTGCACGAAATCCAGGTCAGGTCTACGCATACTTCTGCTCCTTCCTCCCTACCAGCAGCTGACCTGCCCAGGTTGCAACAGCATGATCCCACATTGAAAAGGGTCTGGCAGCTCTACAGAAATGGTCACAAACCCACCAAACGACAAGCAGCTAGGGAAAACCCCAATGTGCAGAAAATAATCCGCTGTTGGAACCAGCTGAGGGACCGGGACGGAACCCTTTATAGGGTGGCGCAGGACAACGGTAGAGACGTACTCCAGGTCCTCCTTTCTTCATCACTGAAACCAGACGTTCTGAAAGCAGTCCACGATGACGCCGGGCACCCAGCAGCGGAGAAGACTTGCAAGCTTGCCCAGGGGAGGTGTTTTTGGCCAGGCATGATGGCTGATATCACCAGGTACACAAATGATTGTGAAAGATGTTTCTTTGCAAAGGAAGGGAGAAGAGTCCACACCACCATGGGAATGCTCACCGCCACCCATCCCCTAGAAGTCTTCGCAATGGATTTCACTCTTCTCGAACGTTCAACCAGTGGCCTGGAGAACGTGTTGGTACTGACCGATGTCTTCACGAAATTCACTCAAGCAGTCCCTTGCAAAGACCAAACAGCACAGAGTGTAGCGAAAGCCTGGTAAACAGCTGGTTTCTCAAGTATGGCATACCCAAACGCCTGCACAGCGACCAAGGGAGGAATTTTGAGGGTGATGTCATAAAGGAACTATGCAAGCTGTATGGCATCGACAAGAGTCGCACCACACCATTTCACCCAAGCGGAAATGGCCAATGTGAGCGCTTCAATAGAACCATGCACGACCGACTGCGAACACTCCCCGAAAGAGCGAAACGAAGATGGCCGGAATATTTGCCAGAGCTGGTCTTCTTCTATAATGCAACAGTTCACTCAACAACTGGATACACCCCATACTTCCTGTTCTTTGGCCGAGACCCTTACCTGCCCATCGACAGCCTTCTTGGAATTCCTGGTGATGGAGTTTTGACGGATTCTCCCGTTAGGGTTGATGACTGGCTCGCGGAGCACCAGAAGCGTCTCCAGCAAGCCCACAAACTGGCACAGCAGCTGACGGATAGAGAGGTCTCAAGGCGACAGGAAGCTGCGGCCTCAAGGGTTAATAATGACGGCATTGCAGAGGGGACGACTGTTTACGCTCGCAATCGTCAGGTCAGAGGTCGAAACAAGATCCAAGACGCGTGGAATAGTGAACCGTACACAGTTTTCCGGAGGCCAGATTCACAAGGAAACACTTACATGGTGCACTCTGCGGACGGTGGCGGATCTGTTAGGACACTACATCGTACCGAACTACTCGTACCGCGATCGCCAGTGCAGCAAAGACCTCAGCCAACAGCCTCTTCTCCATCACCGTCGTCAACGAGCGACACTGGTGACGACAGTCCGGAGTCCCCATCAAGGTCAGACTCTGTGCGTGACCATCAGATCCTCACCACCAACGGTGACAGCAACAACAACCAGAGCTGTGATACCACTGCTGGTCACATGAGACAACAGGTCAGAGATGGAGGTTCACCCTCAGGACATGACCCCGGCAATGCTCAAGCAGGGGAGCGTAGCATTCCCCGGAGATCGACACGCCACAACAAGGGGTATCATAGCAACCCTCACCATCTCCCCGTTACAGCCATCCAGCAAGAAATGGGACTGTTTGAGAAACTGTTGACGACGCAAACTCTCCTGATGAAGATTCTCCTAGACAGAGGCGTGGCAGGATATTTAGATGTTGTCGAGGACGCCAACTATTAGCAGGGGAGTCTGTAACATAGTGAACTGAACTCAGTGTCTGATCTGTACTCACTATCACTATATTTCACAGCAATCTATACTCACTATACTGTATTTGACATTGGCTTACCACCGGTTGTACTCTTGACATGCTGCACCCGACTGCTGGTGGGGTAAGTTTATTGTCTATTTTTCCCCACCCGGGTCTGCCCTGGGGGACTTGGGTGGGGTTAGGTATTTTTTAGTTCCCAGGGTCACCCTGGTCAGCCCCACAGGGTGGGTTTTTCTCTCTATTCTGGGGGCATGTGTTTCTGTCTACCCTTTGTCCATTCACCTGTATTTGCCTTTTTAAAACTCTCCCTACTGTCTGCACTGCCTGTAGCTCTTGATATTGGATTACTTACTTTACTTACGCCTGTCACCCCTACCCGGGTATAGGCCGTCGACGAGAGACCTCCAGCAACTCCTGTCCTGTGCTTCTCCTTCGATTCTACTCCAGGAGGTTCCCAGTCTCTTGATGTCTGCTTGGAGGTCTCGACGCCAGGAGTTTCTCGGCCTACCTCTTTTCCTCTTTCCCTGGGGGTTCCATGACAATGCCTGCCTAGTGATACTGGAAGCTGGCTTTCTCAGACTGTGACCGATCCATCCCCATCTTCTTCGCCCAATTTCACTCTCTGCTGTTATCTGCTCTGTTCTCTCCCAGAGTCTGACGTTGCTGATCTTCTCTGGCCAGTGGATTTTCAAAATTCTTCTAAGGCAGCTGTTCATGAAGGTCTGTACTCTGTTGACTGTGGTTTTTGTCAATCTCCAAGTCTCTGCTCCATATAGGAGAACTGCTTTTACATTGGAGTTGAATATCCGGACTTTGGTGTGTTGTGACAGCTCTCTGGAACTCCACACTTTTTTCAGCTGGAGAAAGGCTGCTCTGGCTTCACCGATTCGTGCTCTGACATCTGCATCAGTGCCGCCTTTTTTGTCTATGATGCTCCCGAGATAGGTGAAGGACTCCACCTCCTCCAACGGGGTGCCAGCAAGCAAGACTGGTTCCTCCCTGGTTGCGTTCAGCCTCATTGTCTTTGTTTTCTGTTTGTGGATGGTGAGGCCCACTTGGGACGAGATGTCAGCAAGCCTCGTGGTCTTGTCCTGCATTTGTTGATGAGTGTGGGACAGTAATGCCAAGTCGTCTGCAAAATCGAGGTCGTCAAGCTGTGTCCACAGTGTCCACTGTATTCCACTTCGTCTGTGCTCTGTGGTCATCTTCATGACCCAGTCTATGGCCAGTAGGAAGAGGAACGGAGACAGCAGACACCCCTGCCTGACACCAGTTCTGACCTGGAGCTCCCTGGTGAACTGCCCTTCGTGGATCACGCGACATGTCATACCATCGTAGCTGCTCTTGATCAGGCGGACGAGCTTTATGGGTACACCGTAGTGTCGTAGGAGTTTCCACATAGTCTCTCGGTCCACACTGTCAAATGCTTTCTCATAATCCACAAAGTTGACGTACAGCGGGGAGCTCCACTCCAGAGACTGTTCCACGATGATGCGGAGAGTGGCGATCTGGTCTGTACATGATCGGTTCTTCCTGAATCCTGTTTGCTGGTCTCTCAGCTGGGGGTCAACGGAGCTCTTCATTCTCTCCAGGATGATCCTGTTGAAGACCTTTCCTGGTACTGACAGCAAGGTGATTCCTCTGTAGTTGGAACACTTGCTGAGGTCGCCTTTCTTGGGAAGCTTGATTAGGTACCCCTCCTTCCAGTCAGCCGGCATCACCTCCTCTTCCCAGATCTTTCCAAACAGTGGGTACAGCATCTCCACTGTTGTCTCTAGGTCTGCTTTCAGAGACTCCGCTGGGATGCCATCTGGGCCTGCTGCTTTGCCGTTCTTCAAAAATGCCACTGCTCTTCTGATCTCTTCCCGGCTGGGTCTGTCACAGCTGATGGGTAGGTCGGTATCTGCCGGCTGGATGTCTGGGGGGTCGGGTGGGCTAGGTCTGTTCAGTAACTCTTCAAAATACTCGGCCCATCTGTCGAGTTGGTCTGCTCTGTCTGCAATAGGCTTGCCTTCTTTGTCTTTTACTGGTCTTTCTGTATGGCCATACTTGCCTGACAATCTTCTGGTAATGTCGTAGAGCTGTTTCATATTGCCGCTGCCTGCTGCCTTTTCTGCCTCTGCTGCCAGGTTGTCTGTGTAGGCCCTCTTGTCTGCCCTGATACCCCTCTTCACCTCGCGGCCGGCTTCCCAGTATTCCCCCTGTGCCCTTACTTTGGCTGCTCTCGTGCGACTGTTGTTGACAACTGCTTTCTTCTGCTTCCTCACTTCTATCTTCTTCAAGGTCTGTGCCGACAGCCAGTCCTTGTGATGGTGTTTCTTGAACCCTACAGTGTCTTTGCAGGTTGAGTTCAGCGCCTCTCTAACTGCCTTCCACTGCTGCTCTGTGGTGACCGCCTCCTCTTCATTTACTAGCTCCTGTAGCGCTTGAAACCGGTTGGACAGCACCAGTTTGAACTCTTCTCTAACTCCAGTTTCTCTCAGGAGGCCTACATTATAGCGCTGTCTTCTTGTTGTCTCTGTGCGGCTTTTCTTTAGCTTGAGCTTCATTCTTAAGGTAAGCAGATGGTGGTCGGAGGCAACATCTGCTCCCCTCCTCACTCGAACATCTTGAAGGGATCTTCTAAATTTCTTGCTAATGCAGATATGGTCTATTTGGTTCTCTATTGTATGGTCAGGTGAGACCCAAGTTGCTTTGTGTATCCTTCTGTGTGGGAAGATGCTGCCTCCAATGACAAGTCGGTTTAGAGCACAAAAGTCTACAAACCTCTCCCCGTTCTCACTCATCTCCGAGCCTAGTCCCTGTCTTCCCATCACCTCTTCGTATCCGGTATTGTCCTCCCCTATTTTGGCATTAAAATCGCCCATGACGATGGTGATGTCTCGCTCCGCACATTTGTCCAAGGCACTCTGGAGTCGGTCGTAGAACTCTTGTTTCTCTTCCTCGTCCCTGTCATTAGTGGGCGCATAACACTGGATGACGTTCAGCTTGAGCTTTTTCTTGGTTCTAAAGGCTGCTGTGATGATTCTTGGCCCAAGAGGTTCCCAGCCCATCAGCGCTCTTTGTGCCACTGGTCACAGCATGAATGCTACGCCTTCTGTATGGGGGGAGGGGGGCATTCTCCTCTTGATGACCTGAATACAGAATCATCTCCCCACTTAACAGCCTTTTCTGGCCAGACTGCGTCCATCTGGCTTCACTGATACCTAGCAGGGAAAGGTTGTACTTCTGCATTTCCGCTGCTATCTGGGCGGCCTTGCCGCCTTGATATTGGATGCGTGTTGCTAAATGGTCTTGGCTTTATTTAGGCCCCATGTTGTAGGTTTATTTAACATATTTGACCGGCTGGCGACATACATTCAATGTTCTGTTTATTTTATTTTTTTCACAAGCAGTGCAGGCACGTCCTGAGAAAGCCTTGTTGCTGTTGGGACGTTAAGCAATGTACAATCAATCAATTATTGTCTATTTTATTTGATTATTATATTTTTGATTATTATAATTATGATCGTATGTATGTCGGATTAGAATGATTTTTGTGTGTTTGGTGTTAGGATTGAATGGTGTCGTTTGATTATGTTTATAGCATTCTCCCTGATCAATCTGTTGTAGACTGCGTGAGTCTTGGAGCGGATTGATCAGTGTGTGCTCTTTAATATTTATAGTGTTCATTCTTAAGTGTATTTTGTAGATTGTTCTTGTTTTGATTCGGAATCATTTTGTTTTGTAACTATTTTTGTCAATGTTATCGATTCATTATTTTGTGTGCATGGTTACATGATTTATATAGAAAAGTGAATGTTATATTTATTTATATCAGTTATATTTATGTGGTGTTAATATGTACTTTCGATGTTTATTTATTTATGTTGATTTGTCTTTGTCAGGGTTTGCTTAATAAACAAAAGGAACCCTTACTGCGACTTCGCGTCTGTTACAGATCCAATATGTTGTGTGTTTAGCAAGTGTTACGTTGGGACTTTTGTTGTCGTATTCAGAGTGCTTGTAAAAAGTGGAACGACAGACGCCGAGACGTCAGTCACAGGTGGGACCTAACGTGAGGTCATCCCTCCAGCTCTTCACTCAGAGGGAGTCTGATCGGGACCAAGATACCCAGATCACAGCGAGAACTGCGCTACAGTACAAGTACAAGGACGTCCGTGTTACAGACAGGACCACTAGAAAGAGCATACAACGGACTTGCACGCCTAGACGTGAGAAGGACCAACGTAACCAGGCAGTAACATCCAACAGGTTGGAGACTGAGAACTAACACCTAGCCTGGCAAGGATATTGTGATTTGGTGTGTGTGATGTTCGGATGTTAGCAGAGAAGTGTATATAGTTTGATAGTCATTTAAGCCTTTCTTTTCTTGTATATTGTATAAAAGTCACTTTAGAAAGGGAGCCCATGTGTTTGTTTTACCGCATGAATGCGCCCATCTGAGTCGGTGGCGGTGTATGCGTCTGTTGTGTGAGTCTGTACGTGCGACTGTGGGCAAGTCTGCGTGCGTTACACACAAGGTCCGAGAAGGAGGGGGGGGGGGGGGGGGTGCTTTAATGTTATTGCAGCACCCCATAGAACAGTTTCGGTTGTGGTGTTTTGATATATACTAAACCCTGGCAATAGGAAAAAAAAGTTCAGGACACCGGAGATAAGAGAAAGGAGATTTCAAAACCACCCTCCCATAATGATCGAGTCCATGTCTAAAACAATGCTTTTTTAAACATCAACGTCCACAGCTTGCCTAGGTGTTGCCTTTTCAAAATTGGCAGTCACCTTTTTGGTCTGGATTGCAAAATTAGTCTGTCTTTTTCCACTGCAACACCTCAGAAAGCTTTAGGGATGCAATCCGCGCTGTGCTGGCGGTGCTACCAGTAAATTCTGGAGGCAGCTTCTAGTACATGTGTTGTTTGCAATTTCAGGTTATGTCGTATGCCTACCTGAAGAGACACCTTGGGGCGAAACCGGTCGTTGGCGGCAAAAACTTTAAATCTACTCAGCAGGTCCAATATCTGTTTGGGAATATTTTCTAGCATCCCCCCTCTGGTGGGGGGGGGGGAGGGGGAGGACTGGATATTCTCCAGCGGATGGTGGGGTGCCTGGGTAGTCCCTACTGCTCTGTGTAGTAGGTGTTCAGTGGAAGGCTCAATAGATCTAGTAAGCGATGCAGTCACAAAAAGGGCAGCTGATGTCCGGATGACACAATGCAAGCTTACCAGCCTGGAATTCCATGGCATTAGCACAGCATTCTCAGAATTGAATGAAAAATTATGTCCCTTGGAGCTAATCTGATTGAGTGCATTTTTTGGCTTTGGGCAACACCTTTGTATATATATATATATATATATTATAAGTTATTGGCCGGAGGGGTTCGCTACACAGACGTTTGTAGGCCTGAGGGAGGTCAAAGGAATCATTGTACCCCTCAGGCCGAAGGCCTGAGGGGTACAATGATTCCTTTGACCTCCCTCAGGCCTACAAACGTCTGTGTAGCGAACCCCTCCGACCAATAACGTATTTGTTTTCCTTCCTCCGTTTATTGAGAAAAAATCCGGTTTATGAAGATGGCCGCTTCTGTGGCGGATAGGTGACGCCATTGAATATACATGTTCTGCCGGGGATTCCCAGACTGTGACGTAGCATGATTCCGTGTCAGAAGCGCAAGTCTTGTTTTCGCGAGTAAAAAGCTAATCTTGGCTTGTGTACAGAATGATTCAGGCTGCAATGTCTACAAAAGGTCGTTAAAGTATTACAGTGACAGTGCTTCTTGACTGCTGTGTTATTCAGAAAAATTAAGAACTTTTTGATGAAGCGATCGGCATTTGACCACTGATGTGACAGCTTGTGCAAGTTAGCATGGTGCCTCGTGCTTTTACATTCAAGATGACAGAAGGGGATGGCTTTGAGTGTGCAGCAGATTGTCATTATATCCTAAAGTGTCATGTGTGTTGGGATATCTGGAAAAGGGAATACCAAAACAAAATGCTCGTTAACAGCAGGACTAGTGCTGAGACTGATGGATTTTAAGGTAAGATTTTATTTTACAGCGTAGACATGTCAGATAGTCTTCGAAAATTCGGGAAATGTTTTTCTTCAGATAGTCCCGCATTGAGTGACGTGAAAATTTGGCAATAGCGTGCTTTGTGTATAGTGTTGTTGGGTGTGTATTTTCGTTTTAGTTCTTAAATTTGTTGCTCTGTGCTTTGGTGAAATTGTGGCATGTTGCCTGTTGGTGTTTGAGCAGGCGACAGTGTGTTGCCGGTTTGCAAGGATTGTGTCTCTGATTGGTTAAAAAAAACTCGGAAGCTATTTTTGTTCCGTGGTTTCCCGAACTTTGAACATGTCTCGGTGGAAGGCTTTTGCTGTTTGCGCTATGTAATTAGTGGTGAAGTATTGTTTAGTTGGCTCCTCATGTCGTGAAAAATAAGGCAGATGATGTGTATTACATCAAATAGGACTACTTTAGTGCGTTTTTTTCTGCTATTTTGTCGAACCAAGTTGCTATCAAGACTCGAAAACAAGGTTGTAACACGTCATTGAGAGGGCTATAAAACGTCCGCCATTTTTCGCTACAGTGGTTTTTATATCATGGTCACATGGTACAGTTTGCACTAAATTTACTGGTCGTGTGACGTAGGGAGGAAAACATCTATATATATAGATATAGATATAGATATATAGATATAGATATAGATATATAAATATAGATATATAGATAGATAGATAGATAGATATAGATATAGATATATTCTTAAAATGTGAAGAAAGGATCCACATAATGTCTCAAAAAGTCAACTGTTATCCCCATACCAAAAAAGGCAACCATCAGTACCCTTAATGACTACAGACCTGTGGCATTGAGCTCCGTCATAATGAAAACGTTTGAATGGCTGATCCTGCAGCACATCAAGTCTGTCATGCCCCCTTCCCTTGATCCTTATCAGCTTGCTTACCGCGTGAACCGATCAGTAGAGGACGCTGTGTCACTAGGGCTGCACTATATTCTGCAGCATCTGGAGAAGCCAAATGTGTATATTAGGCTGCTTTTTGTTTATGGCAGCGCATTCAACACTATCATACCGTCCAAACTGCATGAAAAGCTGCTGCACCTTGGCTTTGCACAGTCCATCTGTAACTGGGTTCTGGATTTTTGTTAAAAAGACCCCAGATTGTCAGGATCAGTTCGTGCGGTCAGAACTGTGTTCAGGTGTGTCAGTTCCCTACTCCTGGTCAATGTGGACATGTATCCCAGTCTTTGACCTTGAGTACGGGTACTCCCCAAGGATGTGTTTTATCCCCATTGTTGTATTCTCTTTTTACACACAACTGTGATAGCACACGCATAGTGAAATTTGCGGATGATACGACAGTCAAGGGTTTTGTACATAACAATGACAAGAATGCATATCAGGATGAGGTAGACATGTTAGTAGGCTGGTGTTGTGACAACAACCTGGATTTACATGTTGGAAGACCAAGGAAATGATAACTGATTTCAGAAAAAAAGAAACCTGACCCCCTTCCCTTAACCATCCAAGGAAACAACATTGAAATTGTTGAAACGTTCAAGTTCCTGGGTACTCTCATTTCGCACGATCTGAAGTGGGAAAAGAATATTGAACAGCTAGTAAAGAAAGCCCAGCAGCGCCTGTTTTTTCTTCGGTGGTTGAAGTCTTTTGGCATCAGTATATGATCAGCGATCATGGTGCAGTTTTACCACACCGCCATTGAGAGCGTTCTTACCTTCTCAATGACGGTGTGGTATGGCAGCGCAATTGACGAAGCCCGCAAGAAATAAAATGGGGTAATCAAAACAGCATCTCATATTGTTGAAAGCGATCTCCTCTCGCTGGAATCTCTGTACCACACACGCACCATCAAGACAGTGAGCTCCATCATAAATGACGAACACCATCCTGCACATAGCCTGATTGAGCCCTTGCCATCTGGCTCACGCTTTAGATCCATTAAGGCCAAAACCACTCGTTTTCAGAAGAGCTTTTATCCCTTGGCTGTTCAGGCCCTGTCTAATGTGCCTGCGATATGATACAACTCAGTTGTACCCATCTTTTCTAAGCGTGTTTCTTTCTCTGTTGGGTACTTCTTTTAACTCGGCAAATTGACTCACCATAAGTTAGAATTACCTACAGCCCATCTTAGTTTAGTTTTTTTCATGTTCTATTAAACCTCTTCTTAAGATATACAGTCCCTTTACAAATACATGTATATGAATTTAGTTAATCTGTTTCATTGCACGGTGGCTCACCTGGCGGTTTTTGTTGACATAATATGGTTATTATGCTATAGAATTTTATATATATATATATATATATATATATATATATATATATATATATATATATATATATATATATATATATATATATATATATATATATATATATATATATATATATATATATATATATATATATATATACACACACTTACTTACTTAGATGTGTGTGCATACTTAGCACAATAACTGCTACACATTATGTGTGGTTTGGTATTTTTGAGTCTGCTTGATTGTGATGTATGTATGTTTTATGTGTTGATCTTAATATGGATGCCCGTCAGTTACGCTGCAAAAAATGCTTAATGTTTATGCATCTGGCAATAAAGTTTATCTTATCCTATCTTATCTTATACATCACGTAGTTTAGGAGGAGTTACACTTATTCTTTGCACAAATTTTTGTCCTCTCAGCGAGGGCTTCTTCAGAGGAATGCCCAGGTAACTAGGTAACAAAACATAATTTACGTGTGAAAATGTAGTGCGTCAAAATAGATACAGAATGTACACATATGCACTTTCAAATTCTAAATTATAAGATAAGATAGGATAAGATAGTTTATTGCCATATGTTTCCATGTACAAAAAAAAAAAAAAAAATAGAATTTGTCTTGATGTCAGTTACTAAGACTAAAATCACACACACACACACACACACACACACACACACACACACACACACACACACACACACACACACACACACACACACACACACACATGCAAACGCAGTAAACTCTAAAATATGATTTTCATGCTAAATACTAAGCAAAATGGGGTGTAGGGGGCTCTGGATAGAGGTAGTACCTTTGCTGTTCGGCAGCTGCGTCCTACATAGGACGGACGGGCATCACTGGTCCTCATCCATCTCCTTAATCTCTCACGTGTTGGCTCCAAGCGCCACACCCTGGCAAACCACCTCAGCTGGTGGGCTAAACCACGTGAGGGGGTGGTGTTCACATTGCACCACTAGGCGGATGAGCTGTTTCTGACAGCCAACGGCTAGAGGACGGAGGAGATCAGGTTGGCGGATCCAACGGCCAAATGTGGGGGAGTAAACCCTCCAAATCAGGAGTGGAGCCCCCAAGGCAGACAGCTGCCTGTATTCACGCACTGTTCTGGCAGCTCCTGCAGCCAAACTGGTGCCAAACGTACTGCTTTGCATTCCTTTGGATACATCAGCGAGGCCGAGAGGGGGATCTTGACGACTGGGCATCCCAGGATCTCCATACACTTCGCCCAGGCTTGCGCACTGGAGAGGTCACTCCAGTGACTGACCCAGCAAGCGCATACTCCATTGTCTTTCGAGACAGGATGCCGAACACTAAGCAAAAATGTGTAATACTTTTACATATATAGACTAAGGTACAAAAGCACGTGCATAAGTTCGTGATATTAGTGCGTCATTATAGTGATGACATAAAACTTTTATGAAACACGAGTATTGACACGCAGTGTGCGGAGGAAAAAATGTCGCAATGAAATGTTTATAATAATAACATTGTCATGACATGGTTTTTTTTCGTCTAATTTTGTAGGGGAATAAGTTTAGAGGGGTGACGGTTGATTGATTGATTGTACATTGCTTAACGTCCCGACAGCAACAAGGCTTTCTCAGGACGTGCCTGCACTGCTTGTGAAAAAAAATAAATAAACAGAACATTGAATGTATGTCGCCATCTGGTCAAATACGTTAAATAAACCTAACACATGGGGCCTAAATAAAGCTAAGACCATTTAGCAACACACATCCAATATCAAGAGCTACAGGCAGTGCAGACAGTAGGGAGAGTTTTAAAAAGGCAAATACAGGTGAATGGACAAAGGGTAGACAGAAACACATGCCCCAGAATAGAGAGAAAAACTCACCCTGTGGGGCTGACCAGGGTGACCCTGGGAACTAAAAAGTACCTAACCCCACCCAGGTCCCCCAGGGCAGACCCAGGTGGGGGTAGAGGGGTGACGGGGTTCAGTTAGTCACCGGGTAACGATAGCGTAGATATGTAGTATTTGGCCTGTACACGTGTATTTGCCGCTGTGTGAGAGTTTGGTGGTTGGCATAAAGCATGTGGCCACCCTGTCTGATCGCGACCGGGTGGTTATTGTTTCACGTGTTTCTACATCCATGATTTAGTGAGCAGTTTTTCGCCAACTTTAAGTTTTCTAAATTACTAGGGAGTCGCATTCCACCAGCAAACAAAAACAGTCGTCTTTTCAACATAGTCTCTGAGGGAGTGTGATGAAGCTCTATGCTCGTACATAGTGCTCACACAGTAGGATAAATACGGTACGGTTTTTGTTAACGGTTTTGTGCTGATAGTCCGTGCGGCCGAGATCCACGTGAAATCTTTAAGACATGTTTAACACGGGAGTTTTAGTGAGCGTTAGTGAGTTGTAGGCAAAAGTTTAGTCTGTCAGAGCAGAAATACGTTAGTACGGGCTTTCAGAGGGATCAGATGTTTGAGATACCTAGCCCGTATTCCAAGACTCTGAAACCTAGAATTCAGGTATGTTTTTGATATAGTATGCGTTGAAGATAGTATGCGTTGGTAAGTATGCGTTGGTAAGAGTAATTTGGTTGTATAGCGTTGGCCAGTTTGGTTCAGTTATGTTGGTTTAGAATTCAGTGAAGTAACCGGTGTTTTTGGTATACAGTTGTTTACCGAGATAGATAACTAAAAGAATGTAAGGTGTGTATGCCTAAGTCGCTAGGAAGGTAGTACGTGGTTGGTTAAGCATAGTCTTTTTCAGTGTATAGAGTAGTGTATAGCAAGAGTGTTAGGCTATAGTCTGTTTCAAGATAGTGACAGAGATATGTGGGTGTTACGGAGGTAGACAGGTTATGAAGCACATGTGTGTGTGAATGAACGTGAGTTATTTGTATCGGCCAGGTTACGTAGCGTTTCTCATGTCATCCAATATGTTGTGTGTTTAGCAAGCGTTACGTTTTGGATCCTTGTTGTTGTGTTTAGAGTGCTTGTAAAGAGGGAGCGACGGATGCCGAGACGTCGGTCACCAGACCTAACGTGAGGTCATCACCCCTCCAGCTCTTCACTCAGGGAGTGAAGCGATCGGGACCGAGACACCCGAGTCAAAGCGAGAACTGCGCTACGGTACGAGTACGAGGACGTCCGTGATAAAGAGACAGGACGACAGAAAGAAGCGTACAACGAAGGACTTGCACGCCTAGACGTGAGAAGGACCAACGTAACCAGGCAATAACATCAAACAGGTTGGAGACTGTGAGAACTGATACCTAGCCTGGCAAGGATATTGTGCGTGTGTGTATGTGATGTTGGGATGCAGTGGGAAAGGTGAAATGTGTATGTTTGGATAATCATTTAAGCGTTTCTTTTATTTTATATCGTGTATAAAGTTACTTTAGAAAGGGAGCCCGTGTGTTGAGTTTTACCGCATGAATGCACCCATCTGAGTCGGTGTATGCGTCTGTTGTGCGAGAGTCTGTGCGTACGACTGGGGGCAAGTCTGCGTGCGTTACAGGGAGGTGTTACGATTGTGGTTGTGTTATCCTGTGAGAGCGTGCGCGTGTTATTCGTAGGTAACGATCCGTTGTTTATTTGAGCTATCACGGTTACGTTTTACGTGCCTTTTTAGTAAGATTTTCTTTTGTTCGTGAGTAGAGCCGATTTCGTTTTGTTGTGTTTAGTCCGGTGCGTTCTAGAGGGGTCGCACTGTCTAGTGGCCTCGTAAGTGTCACGTCGGTTAGTTGACATCGCAACACTTCGCTACATTTTCCGCTACTTTTTGTTTTCCTGTGCGCGTGTATTGAGCAGCCTTTATTTTGTTTTGGGAATGTTCTCGTACCTTTTTGAGCTACCAGGTGATAGGGATACCATACTTTTAGGTGACTTAATTATACGCTAGAATTTAGAGCTGAAGTAAGCAGCCGAGTTTTTGTAGCCTGTTATAGTTTTTTGTTGGAAAGTTTATGTTAATGAGCTTCGGCTGCGTGTTTCGTTCTGATTGGTTGAGTTGTATGATTTCCGTGGAAGTTTCTAGATTTTTGGTAGTATATATAAGGAGGGCGCTGGGAAAGCCCGTTCGTACATTGTCTTGCTTTGTCAGTTGTAGAGACACGCAGTTTATTGCGAGAGACGCTGTGTATGAGAAACTTTGAGTCGTAGTGTGGACATAGCAGAAGAGACTTTGTATCAGTAGTTTGTGCATTTGAAAGTGCATTATTGTGTGGATATCGCATTGCTGAATTAAATATTGTTGGAACTGTTACTCCAGTATTGTCTACATCCTTAAGCCACGTGTGACGGATTGCAGCTGAACGAGGTTTATTTTAAAGAACTCTACGTGTGTGTGTCTGGTGTGTTCAATCATACTTCGACTACTACTCCACCACGTAACAGGAGGTTTGTGCGGGCGTGGTTTTCCATTAGCCGCCGCCTCAAGTAGCTGTGGCGTCCCCTACGAAACGGCCCTGGTCGAGCCTGGGAGTCGGTGTTATAGGAAGAGAAGAAGAGCTGCGATGACTTTACCCCTGGCTTGTCATGTCTTGTTTGTCTTCGTCCTAGCCAGGGCGTCTTCACGGATGACAGTAAGTACACGCAACAGTCCTCTAGTGGCCATTTGCTCAGGGGGGTATGTTTGTGGTTGCTTGTTCTGTATTATGTTGGCTAGTGTGTATTGGGGGGCAGGCATAGAATAGAGGAGAGTAGGGTGTAGAAGTGAATGCTAGTTATTGTACGTTGTTTCTAGAGTAGTTAGCGGGGTTTAGTTATTGGGATTTAACGCCGAGTATGTGACTGAGGTCGTCTCAGGATTTAGCATCGGAGGGTGTATTCGGGAGTGAGTCACCTGGTGACGTGTAAATATGTATTTTGAGGTTGCATTTATTGTTGCGGGAGAGAGGTGAAGGGAATATGTTGAGGTTGCAGTTATTGTTGCGGGAGAGAGGTGAAGGGAATATGTTGCGGTTGCATTTATTGTTGCAGGAGAGAGGTGAAGGGAATATGTTGAGGTTGCAGTTATTGTTGCGGGAGAGAGGTGAAGGGAATATGTCGCAGTTGCATTTATTGTTGCGGGAGAGAGGTGAAGGGAATATGTTGAGGTTGCAGTTATTGTTGCGGGAGAGAAGTGAAGAGAATATTTTGAGGTTGCATTTATTGCGGGAGAGAGGTGAAGAAAATATGTTGAGATTAAATCTATTGTTGTGGGTAGCGTCATGCGATTGTGAATATGTATTTTGTGGAGGCTGAGTTTATTGTTGCGGGAAAGAGGTGAAGGGAATATAAAAGACGGCAGTTAAAGTTGCGGGAGAGAGGTGAAGGGAATATAAAAGACGGCAGTTAAAGTTGCGGGAAGGGTGATGTGATTATCTTGTCTTTTGTTATTTATATGAGTATTTTTGCACCTGTGTTTTAGTGCATCTTTAAATCCAAAGAACTAACCGGCTAGTCTGCCACCGTGATGTTGGTACTGTGGGGAAGCTGTGTCACTCTGCCTTGTGGGCTACGACACCGGACCTGGGTGCCTTCGCGAGTGTCGCGGCACGCCTCGTATTTAGTCAGGTCGGATCGTCCCATGTAGTTCTTTCTAACCTGTTTACGTGAAGTTTTGTATAATTATAATGCTGTAAAGAACGTTAGTATATTTCATCTCCCTGTAGCGACTGTATTGCTAGAGGAGCTTTGTTACAGTGACATTTTGAGTTATTGTATTATTTAAAGTAGCCTGTGTTACAGAAGACCTTATCGTGGAAGCAAGAGCGTCGAGTTGAGCGGCTGCGCTCAACGGTTGTGCTTCCAGCGAGAAGGTCCCGTGACGTGAAATATATTGTTTATTCAACGTTCAGTTATATTAAGTTATGTGATATTGTTTAGTCTCCATTTGCATATGCAATACTGTTTAGTCTCCTTGTGCTTATGTAATATTGTTCTGAGACGTGCTAGTTAAAGGAGCCTTGTGTTTTCTGAGAAGTGCTAGTTAAAAGAGCCTTGTGCTGTTAATGTCTAGTCTGCTAGGACATTAGGTTAATTCGAACTTGTTCGTACTCCCGCTGAGATGTAGTAGCTTTCGAACAATATTCATTTTTCTCGATCTTTATTTGAGTTCGTAAGCAAGCGTATTTGGTTTATTTAGTTGGTGTTGTGCTATGTGAACTATTGTATTACTTAAGGAGCCACGTGCTGTGATAGACTCTCCGCGGAAGCAAAGGCGTTGGTACAACTGGCGCTAGCGCTTGTGCTTCCGGCGGGGTCTAGTGGCGTATGGTTTAAGCCTTTCAGCCTGTTTTCTTTTTATATTAGTAAGGATAGTAGTTTATTTATATTTTGTTCGTTTGTACTGATTTAGGAATATTTAGTCTATTTATCCGTTATTTTGTATTGTGTATTAAGGGTATTTAGTTTGGGGAGTTTGGACGTATGTGTGTGTGAATGTGACGGGTGAGCGTGAGAGTGTGAATAGTTGGTTATTGTTAGGGTTTTATGTAATAAATGCCGTCGTCATTGTTCCTCTGGTGTTTGTGTTATGTTTGTGTTAGTGTGGGGTGGGTGTATCTCGACGTGGCAGCACTCATAGTTCGCACCCCGGGAGCGGGGTCATGACAAACATCATCATCAACATTGAACACCCTCATCATTAGTAGAATTTTTAAACGTGCAGTCAAGCAAAATCTAAAAATCACACACACAATCACAATGTTCGTCTTATGCTTACGGTATAGTCCGAATTAAATACACGTGCATAAATTCTAGTGCATCATTCCTGTCAGTCCGGAAGACAGCAATAGTTAATGACTCATGAGCATGATGGAGTATGTAGAAAATGCATCTAAAATATATTTTTTAAAAACCCAAAATAATCCAGACCGAAAAGGTGACTGCCAAGCGTGTAAAATGCAAAGAAGTACCCAACAGAAAAGAGACACGCTTAGAAAAGACAGGTACAACACAATATAACACATTACTGTTTTTACTGTTACGTACATCATCATCGTCCTCGGCAATATCGTCAACATACTCAGAACTCGCGATGGGAACCCTCCCCCCCCCCTCCAAAAAAAAAAGGGGGGGGGGGATATATTTTCTAAGTTCAACTAGTCACGAATCTATCTCTCTCTCTCACTAGATACTCTTGACGTTTAAGCTTACAGTTTTGCGTTCAATGTACCAGATGTAGTCTTTACAGTGTGCAATGTATATATATGGTGTGTCTATTATGAAGTTGTATTTCATGTACCGTGTGTAGTGCATATTAGCCAGACGTGGGTCGGAACTGTACTTCGTCTGACGTGGGCGTTGATTAAAGGCCCTGGACATACATCACGATACCACGTTTGTCCGGGCCTATAATCCAACGTTTGAGCCGTCTGACCTAACTCTGATTTACAACGTCTGACCTAACTCTGATTTACATACTTCTGTGTGTGTGTGTGTGTGTGTGCAAGCGCGTGTGCGTGCCGGTGAGTGTGTGTGTGTGTGTGTATGTGTGGTGTGGTGTGTGTGTGATGTGTTTGTGTGTGTGTGTGTGCGTACGTATGTGAAAGTACATTTTTGGCTCACGTGCGAAGCAAAAGTGAGTATGTTTTGGGCCAGCGGTCGTCGGTCGTCCGTTGTAAACTTTAACGTTGGCATTTTGTAGGAGACTTTTCAAGCTACATTCTTCAAACTTGGCCCAAGGATACTTTGTGGCGAGACCTTTCTAAACATACCAATTTGAGTGACCTCTCTCAAAGGTCAAGATCACAGGGGCTCAGGAATTGGGTCAAAAATAGATATATTTTGACTTGTTTTTTCTTTCTGAAATACTATTCATCACAACTTCAAACCCAATCATGGTACAAAGATACCTGAGGGTAAGACCTTTCCATACATACTAATCTGGCTGATCCCTCGGTAAGTTCAAGGGTCACCAAGAGCCGGCTCAAGACATGGGTTCAAAAACGCCATATTTTGACAAAAGATGTTATTTTCTCAAACACAACTTTAAACCCAAACTTCCTATAGAGATATCTGATTGGAAGACCTATTTATGCATACTGTTTTGGATAACGCTTCGGAAAGGTCAAGGATCACAGGCTGACAAATGTGTGTAAAATGCTAATTTCTTTTTAATAAAATTGTAGATATTAGCAATATTTGTGCAAATTTTTTTTTCAATCAAATTTGGCACAAAGGTAGCTGATGATAAGACCTTTCTGTGCATACCAATTTACTCAACTCATTGCAAAGGTCCCCGCCCCTCCAGACCCAAAATTTGTAAAAATGTCATTACAAAGTCCCTTTTTGGGGGGTGTTTAACCCCCCCCCCCCCCCCGGACGTTGTTTGTTTATTCGGCCCCTGGAAGCAAGGTCGATTGCCTCGGGCCCCCCTCCCCCCCGCTGTTTGACTTTCAGCCCATGAAAGCTAGGTGTGTCGCTCTTCTCCCCCCCCCCCCCTCCGCCCCCGGTTGTTTGAATTTGGCGGCCTCTGGAAGCAAGGTCCATCCACTACCCCCCTCCCCCTCCCCTCGTTTGATTCTTCGGTCCCTGGAAGCAAGGTCCCCCCCCCCCCCCATTGTTTGATTACAATGTCTGACGACAACCCCCTCCCCGTTGTTTGATTTTGCGGCCCCCGTCGAAGCAAAGTGTAGCATCATGTGGAGGTCTTTCGTATCAGGTTCAAGGTCCCAAACAAGAAGTTGGACTGCCCCCCCCTCCCCCCCCCGAGTAAAGTGATCCGGCCCTGTCATGTGTTCTTAGAACACATTTCGGCCATATGAGTCATGTGTGTAATTCAGACAACATCGAGTATTTCAACTTAGAACGTGTCTCAACCCATTTCGCCAGAGACCCTGAAGCAGGAGATGGATTGACCATGATAATTCAAGGGTAGCCTTGAATTATCGTGGTCAATCTATGCATGGCCGGTACACAGAGGTTAGGCGGCAACATCTCCAACATTTGAGAAATGGGTCCTTGACTGATGTCATCTGTGTGTGTTGTGAAGTTAGTTATATGGGTTTAACCCCGAGCAGGCGACTAAGGCCATCTCACGGCGGTGTGTTGTGAAGGGGTGGGGGAGGGGGGGTGTGCTTGGGGGGGGGGGGGGAGGGTGTGTGTGTGTGTGTGGGGGGGGGGGGAATGTGAGGCTATTATCTGATGTTATTGCCCGGGTCACCGGGGTTCCCTACACTGACCCTTGTAGGCCTGAGGGAGGTCAAAGAAACCATGCATTGTACCCCCTGCTACCAATAAGGTATTCAAGTTGTTTAGGGAGGTCAAAGAAACCATGCATTGTACCCCCTGCTACCAATAAGGTATTCAAGTTGTTTAGGGAGGTCAAAGAAACCATGCATTGTACCCCCTGCTACCAAGAAGGTATTCAAGTTGTTTAGGGAGGTCAAAGAAACCATGCATTGTACCCCCAGCTACCAAGAAGGTATTCAAGTTGTTTAGGGAGGTCAAAGAAACCATGCATTGTACCCCCTGCTACCAATAAGGTATTCAAGTTGTTTTGTTTAGAAAAAAATTCAGTTTCGCTCATCTTGTGGTTATATGACACCATTGACCACGTGGCAACATGTAGCGTGTGCCGCTTCCAAAGTGTAGCGGTCACCTTGTAGCAATTTGTTTTGTATGCTGGAGTCTTAACTCATTCTACCCCAACACCGAAATCCCCAAATTTTGTTGTTGTCCTCTGAAGACTGCTTTGCAGTGCAGGACACGGATCGACCATGGTAGTTCAAGGGTGATGCCAGAATAGCTTGGCGCCCACAGGCGCCAAGCTATTCTGGCATCACCCTTGAACTATCATGGTCGACCCATATCGTTCTGTGGTGTGTCTGGGGTAGAATGAGTTAATGTGCGTTTGGATATTTGCAAAGGAATACAACTCCGCCATTGCCGGTCCTAAGCCTGGATGAAAAAGGAGGAGGGACTGAAACGACTACTGTGACGCTAAATGCCGGGCGGCAACAAGGAAAAGGCTACTACGCCAAAACTGTTTGAATACCAAAAAAACGTTCGTTGACAGTCACACTGGTGCTGAGATTGATTTTAAGGTAAGATTTTATTTTTTACAGCGTTCACGTGAGGAGGTCACAGATAGTGAAAGGGCCGCATTCACTTTAGTGTTCTGTTCGCTCACTGACGTGCCGAGCGAAAGTGAGTCTATTATTTAGGTCCAGTGGTGTTTCTGTCCGTCATCCGTCTGTGTCGAAAACTTTAACTTGACATTTTCTCGGAGACTATTGAAGCCACAGTTTTTCAACTTGGCCCAAGGATACCTTGTGGCAAGACCTTTCCAAGCATACCGATTTGAGTGACCTCTCATGAAGGGGAAGGTCACAGGGGCTTTTTGGGACATAATTTATTTTGTTCTCAAATATTATTCACAACTGTACATACTAATTTAATTAACTCGCTGCAAATGTCAAGGGTGGGGTAGGGGGTGGGGGTGTACATATGTGTCAAAAATACAGTTTGAGAAAACATGGACTTTGCTGGTGCGAAAGCCAGTCATTTACTTATTGTCACAAAGAATATCAGTTGTCCACGTGTATTATCAACAGTTTTGCAAATTTTTCAATCACATTTGTCACGCAGGTAGTTGATGATGATGATAAGACCTTCCTATGTATACTAGTTCAATCAACTCTATGATATCATAAAGGTCAAGGGTCACGGGTGTTTGACAGCTGTGTGAAAACTAATTAAATTTGAGAAAACATGGATTTCGCTGGGGCAGGTCATCTCTTTGTCACAAGGGTCACACATCTTGCATCTAATCCACATTATGGTCTGGGGGTTAAATCAAGATCTATGCCCTTTGCAGATGGGTGGCATTTTGCCTATTGATGGCATTGCTTTTTATCCAGGCTTTCTTACCTCATTCTACCCCAGACACACCACAGCAAGATAAGGATCGACCATGATAATTCAAGGGTGATGCCAGAATAGCTTGGCGCCTATGGGCGCCAAGCTATTCTGGCATCACCCTTGAACTATCATGGTCGATCTGTGTCCTGCACTGCTAATGCAGTCTTCAGAGGACAACGGCAACATTTGGGGATTTCGGTGATGGGGTAGAATGAGTTTAGTCAGCAACACAATATCAAGATTGATCGTGCGGGCGGTGGGAACATTTTTATATATGCATGGGACTGTGTGTATGTGTGTGTGTGTTTTCATGTAGTTTGTAGCAAGGACAAGAATGAAAAAAGGTCTGCACACCTATTCTTTTATCCTTGGAAAATAAAGTTTTATTTCATTTCATTCTCTCACAAACACTCGCACTTATCATAAAACACCAACTTCTAGGTTGCAGTAAACAGCACGTGCACAAGTTCGTAATACGCCACTGCTGATGACATAAGAAAATCATGTATTACTAGAATGGGCATGCAATGTTAGCAAGGTATCTATATTATATAAATATACTGTTACGTCATCAACAACATTGACGTCATACTTAGAACTTGCACACATGCATTTCCAAGAAAACTGAAGGCTTAGAAAATGGTATACAAACGTGCAATGGCAATAATAAAACAAAGTTTCGCAAAGGTCAGCGAGTCAGAAACAGGGAAATCTATCCCTCTCTCTCTCTCCTTCCCTCACTCCCCCCCCCCCCCTCTCTCTCTCATTCTTCTCTTTCTCACACACACACACACAAATACAAACAAGCTCACCGTTCCTCTCGCTAGCTCACTCTCAAACACATAATCTCTCACTCACCCTCTCTCTCTCTCTGAGTCAGTCTATAACTCTGTCTCTCTCTTTCTCTCACCCTCTCTCTCATGGTCAGGGATTAATTAAAATTACTTCAGTGTTTGCCGCTTTCCAAGTCTCAGCATGGTAGCTAGGTCTTTGCGTGAATTCAGGGCCAACAAAGATAGTTCCAAGATTGGCCTGCCACCACGTTTCGAGAGAGAGATTAGTTCACTCTCGTCCGTCTTTCACATGTTCAACAGGAAAGATTTTCAGAAACGGTACTGACCGATCTACTGGATGGGTGGTGCTAACTACATGTTGAACAAGTGAACACTTAGAGCACTTCTTGTTGTTGATGTCGCTTTTGTGATTTGCGGCCCAACGCAGCTTGAGATTAGTGGTAGACCCAATGTACATGGCGGTTGTATGACACAAGCATTGGATGACATACACAACATTTGGTGTTGTACATGTCAAGTTCTGCCGTATATGCCACCGTCGTCCATCCGATGGAGATTTAAACTCTTGGACTTGGATGGCGTGTTCACACGTATCACAACGCTTGGCCCGGCAAAGGGTAGAAACCTGGCCTGGGATGAGGACCATGTTGGACAAAGCATCTGGGGACTGTGGGTTTGTACATCATATTCCTGGGGAAAATATATTCATTCTCAGTCATATATATATTATACTGACTTCCATTAAAAACGCGAAAAGTGTCTGCAAGTGTACCCGCAAACAAAGAGCCACCCTGACAGCAAAACAAGAAAAAATTATTTGTTGCTTGATTCAGATGTTCAGCCTACTGTCCGAGCTACCTTCACAACAAAAATTTAATGAGTTATCGCCCATGGCTACCTTGGAGTACACAGGGTTTTATTAGTGGTGAAAATAAGCAAAAACTGGACACTGTGAAGCAAGTTTTCTGTGATATGTTTTAACACACAAGTTGTGTGGATTGCTTATGATGATATTAACTGCCTCAAATGAAATTTGACTCGAAAAATTCATTAGAGAACCAGAACTTCCGGTGCACATCATTTTCTTAATAAATCTTTTTTGATGTAATGTGAATTACTTTCAAACCATTTTCTATGCTCCAGTGACCCACACAGATAAAGAACACACCCATATCCATTTGATCATGTAAATGTGGCCGCTAACCTAAAATTAAGAACGTTTTGATTTTCATGTTTGTAGGTCATGTTGATTTAGGTGCCTTTGACAAACGAAAAGTAGGTCAAGACCAAACAGGCCAGATTTTCATGCACATGGACCCTAGACACTGCACGTTGGTTGGCTTTCAGCTGTGTCCTCTGCAGGTGCTCCCCACTTTCACTTTCAATATCCTGTGATGGTAGTGTCACTGATGACGTCATAAGTCATCGATGTGCGATTTTTAAGACTAAACATTCTATTTGCAAATGACATAACACACTCTTCAAAACGTTTTCTAATAAATGACATCAAAATAACCCGGATTAAAGCATATTTACGAAGAAAAGCGCTATAGTGAAATTCGCATTCCTTTTGTTGATCAGTATAATAATGCACCGACTGCTGTCATCTGCTACTACGAGTTCGCCATCAAGTGACTGGCTTCTCTTTCATCATTAACAATTATTTTTTAAAAGACAATACTCAACCCAGAGGCAACGAACAGAGCGATGCTAGGTTATATAGATCTTACTTGTTCACACAGTGAATACACACACATGTAACTCATAAGTATTCAATGCAGATAGGTAATCGTCATAGTACAAATGTAACCCAACCTTCCTGCCACTGTCATAAGTATTCAATGCAGATAGGTAATCGTCATAGTACAAATGGAACCCAACCTTCCTGCCACTGTGAATGGAACCTCAAGTTCCAACACGCTGAGCATAGTCACGATGTATCAACGCCAACGCGATCTGATGGTTCTGAATGATGGAACAAAGGTGTAATTGAAATTTGAAACCTGCTGAACAGCATGCCATATTCCTTTTAACTCATTCTATCCCAGACACACCACAGCAAGATAAGGATCGACCTTGACAGTTCAAGGATGATGCCAGAATAGCTTTGCGCCAAGCTATTCTGGCATCACCCTTGAACTATCATGTTCGAGCTGTGTCCTGCACTGCAATGCAGTCTTCAGGGGACAACGGCAACATTTGGGGATTTGGGTGTTGGGGTACAATGAGTTAATGAAGACAGTCACTGACAGACAGACAGAACCATCACAAGCAGTTCAGTAGAAAGCATTCACCTGGAAAAGTATGGGTCTCATTAACCCCTGTGTAACAACCTTGGACACCGACTATATCACCGTTCTGGACTATCATACCCCACCCTGGTCAGCCCCACAGGGTGGGTTTTCCCCTCTATTCTGGGGCGTGTGTTCCTGTCTACCCTTGGTCCATTCACCTGCATTTTCCTTTTTTAAACTCTCCCTACTGCCTGCGCTGCCTGTAGCTCTTGATATTGGATGTGTGTTGCTAAATGGTCTTAGGATACATTCAATATTCTGTTTAGCTTTTTTTTTCACAAGCAGTGCAGGCAGGTTCTGAGAAAGTCTTGTTGCTGTCAGGACGTTAACTCATTCTACCCCAGCACCGAAATCCCCAAATGTTGCCATTGTCCTCTGAAGACTACAGGACACAGATCGACCATGATAGTTCAAGGGTGATGCCAGAATAGGGCGCCAAGCTATTCTGGCCTCACCCTTGAACTATCATGGTCGATCCTTATCTTGCTGTGGTGTGTCTGGGGCAGAAGTAGTTAAGCAATGTACAACCAACTGGACTATCATTGAGCGTCTCCATAAACAGGTTACTTTTATATGAGTACCGTACACTCCAGTTCCTTAGGACAATACCACTACCATAGTGCGTTTCCCACTTGACTAGTTTTGCCTCAGAACCGTACACTCATGCTTGCGTTGATACAGCATCCCCAAGCGCAAAAGGCCATCAGGCTGACGTCAGCCCTATGGCCTTTGCACACTGGGATGAGAATAAACATGTGTTCCCATGAAGGCTGGATGATGTCATAGTTAAAGCGCTGTGTGTTTCGTGCTGCGTCATACTTCCACACCAAACTGTACACGTAGTATGCGTCATCAGTAGGGCCTCAAATCCAATGACGTCATAGTTAAACACTGTGTGTTTCGTGCTGCATCATACTTCCACACCAAACTGTACACGTAGTATGCGTCATCAGTAGGGCCTCAAATCCAATGACGTCATAGTTAAACACTGTGTGTTTCGTGCTGCGTCATACTTCCACACCAAACTGTACACGTAGTATGCGTCATCAGTAGGGCCTCAAATCCAATGACATCGTAAGAAACGAATTTGTCTCAGGTCAAAGAAAGCGGGAAAAAAACAGACAATCATAAATGAAGAGTTTAATGGCTAGGGTGTTTTCTGAGGTGTGTAGGTATTCTAATTGTTTCAAATGTGCGGATGTGCATGCATACACGTGACGGAAGCTGTCTCGGTACCAAGATAGTTCGCTAGTTATTTGGGTTTAATGCCGAGCAGGCAACTAAGGCCATCTCACGGCGGGATGTGCGAAAATCTGGTCAGCCAGACTAAACGAAAAGTCTTATGACAAGATGTAAATATATCATAAAAATATTTCATGCTAAAATGTCGCACAGGTCTTTAAAGAAATGTCGTCTACAGACTCACAAAAAGGTCAAAATAATAGAATTGTCATAGTCTATGAATGTTCAAATCTTATTAAAAATATGGCACTCTCAGAAAACTAAAATTCTTGTCCGGGGGTACATCATGGAACAAAACCTACAAGGAGTCTGCTGTAAAGTACTGCACCAGCTACGACAATTTCCACGCCCTCCATCTGCTCCTCCAATGCAGCATATTTCTTTTGAAGCGGGACATCAGTGTCCCCCTTCTCTGCCCGTGTGTACAGCGGTCCCGTAGCTTTCTTGGACTTCTGGTTCTGGGCAGCGTTCCTGCTGCTAGAGTTAGCGGCCTTAGAAGGCTGACCAGAGACAGAAGCCTTTGTAGTAGACAAACTGACAGTGACAGGCTTGGGTGGAACCTGCGGCTTAGGGGCAGCAGAAGGTGGCGCCACCGGACCGGTAGTGTCCGCCTTCTGCATTCCCTGGCTCCTTGTCACCACTGGAGGAGGGTTACTCTCCAGGGGTGTGAGGAGCCAAGGCTCCGCCCCCAACCAAGAAGTTGGGGTTTGACAGGAGAAGTCTTTGGTGGGGCGCTTGCCTGTCACCGCAGCATTGAATGTAAAGACTGAGGTGCCACTACTGTTTGATGCAGCCTCAGCTGCACCAGGGCCTTCAACCAGGTGTTTTTTTTGCGTCTGCAAAGGACGGCCCCTTCTCAACACGCACCTGCTGAATCCTGCACTCGGATATCCAATGAGGGCATTTCTTATCCAAAGCCATATGCGCACCCTGGCAATTCCACACAGGGGGGGTGGCTGTGCAGGACTCAGCAGAGTGTCCGGGCTTAGTGCAACGGGCGCATGAAGCCTCTGCCTGGCGGCATGTCTTCTGCCCATGGCCATACGTTTGGCACTTAAAGCACCGGACGGGGAGAGGGACGTACTTCTTCACTTTCAAGGAGTAGTAACCTCCCCAGATGGTAGTAGGAATGGGGGTGCCAAACGTCAGGATGATGGTAGGGAGACGGATCTTCCTACCACCTCGTTTGGAAGCGAAGCGCCTGACGCAAGTCACCCCCTGCGACGTAAGGTTCCGTACAAGTTCATCTTCCGACAGTTCTGCCAATGCTTGATCTTTATCATGCCTCTTGAAGAATTCATCGTTTTGTGGGGTGTGACCTCCACTGGAGTGTCTCCGATGGAGGAGAGCCTCAGTAGCCAGTTGGAGTGTGCCCGGGTACGGCACTCTACCAGCAAGTCACCAGACCTGAGGTGCTGGGCATCAGGCCTGCCAACATGGCTCCTGAGGGTCTCCCCCACCAGAAATGGATGCAGCTTGGAAACAGGCTTTTCTTTCACTTTGCTATGGACAATGAGGAAGCGAGGCGAGGCCAGATGGCCGACACCTGAGGCGTCGCTTCCTCACAGTCCGAGTCACTGTCAGGTACAAGTCGGTGGCTCTGTGCCGCTTTTGTGCCATTTTTGTCTTGATTTTTTGTTTCCATATTATATTAGTAGAGATATTCATCCCCAGGGGGTCCCCGCCCACCACCGAGCCCAACAAGGGAAAGTGCATCTGTCAGCGGGTCTCCAGCCGACGCATGATGGAGACTGCCCAAAAGATATACTCAGGATATTAAACCTGATTAAACTGTCTGAGCCACCGCCTTCTATCACACTGTTGAATGCAGGGGAATACTGACGTAAAGCACCTAATCAGCAGCAGAGGCAATAGCATGGTGCTCCGTATATCAACCCGCATGTCAACAGTGGGATAGGGCTCAACGTGACAAGAGCCGATTGACTAGGCCGGTGTTGGCACCAGTGAGCCGCAACCCAAAGAGAATCTCAGCCACCAGGATCCTCTTCTCCCCCGACGCGGGTTTCCAAGCACGGCAAACACTTGGGATCCAAAGTACCAAAAACTAATGAGTATTTTTAAGGACCAATCCAACATGGCACCACCTGGGCTAGCACAGCTCCTTAAAAACCGGACCAGTGAAAAAATCTGAACAACATACCTGCCGACGTCAAGTTCTAATCCTGGAAAAAGATGGCACCCCTTCGCTAGCTCACTCAGTCAGCGACTGAGGAGACTACCCCCCCCCCCCTCCCCCACGCCACATGGAAGCTGGTGCCGAGTGGGCTAGGTACCAAGAAATGTCTGACAGTCACAAGTAAATGTCTCTTTTCTTTTTGAAATGACTCTAATGTGGTAGTGGAATTGAGAATAATTTGTTTTTTAATCAGCAACAAAAGTATGGCAATTAGTAAAATCTCGACGGTTGTGAATAAACTCAACGTGTTTCTTTGATGCTAGCGAAATCTTGACATGACCAAAAGCCATAACTTTGTCACAGATCCTGACAACTGACAGCGTTTCTTAGCGTGTCTGCTGGAGAATCGGGGAGTGATTGTTTATTCATGTGTGCGTCTGCTGGAGAATCGGGGAGTGATTGTTTATTCATGTGTGTCTGCTGGAAAATCGGGGAGTGATTGTTTATTCATGTGTGTCTGCTGGAGAATCGGGCAGTGATTGTTTATTCATGTGCGCATCTGCTGGAGAATTGGGAAACGATTGTTTATCCATGTGCGTGTCTGCTGGAGAATCGGGGAGTGATGGTTTATTCATGTGTGTGTCTGCTGGAAAATCGGGGAGTGATTGTTTATCCATGTGTGTGTCTGCTGGAGAATCGGGGAGCGATTGTTTATTCATGTGCATGTCTGCTGGAGAATCAGGGAGTGATTGTGTATTCATGTGTGTGTCTGGAGAATCGGGGAGTGATTGTTTATTCATGTGTCTGCTGGAGAATCGGGGAGCGATTGTTTATCCGTGTGTGTGAGCAAAGCGAGACGTGGGTGCGCATCTGCTGGAGAATTGGGGAGCGATTGTTTATCCATGTGTGTGTCTGCTGGAGAATCGGGGAGTGATTGTTTATTCATGTGTCTGCTGGAGAATCGGGGAGTGATTGTTTATCCGTGTGTGTGAGCAAAGCGAGACGTGGGTGCGCGTCTGCTGGAGAATTGGGGAGCGATTGTTTATCCATGTGTGTGTCTGCTGGAGAATCGGGGAGTGATTGTTTATTCATGTGTCTGCTGGAGAATCGGGGAGTGATTGTTTATCCGTGTGTGTGAGCAAAGTGAGATGTGAGTGCGTGAATGTGAGCTCCGCCCCAGCATTCCTCGACCAGAACAGGTGGTGTAATATCTTTGAGGTCGCAGAAACTTTAGCACTTACAGCAGTACATGTGTTATGAAATCCCGACTTTATGGGTTTCACATCAGTGAAGATCATTGTTAACTTTAGCACTTACAGCAGTACATGTGTTGTGAAATCACGACTTTATGGGTTTCACATCAGTGAAGATCATTGTTAACTTTAGCACTTACAGCAGTACATGTGTTGTGAAATCCCAACTTTATGGGTTTCACATCAGTGAAGATCATTGTTAACTTTAGCACTTACAGCAGTACATGTGTTGTGAAATCCCGACTTTATGGGTTTCACATCAGTGAAGATCATTGTTAACTTTGAATTGACAGTGTTTGTAAACATTAGAATATAAGCCGGGATTTCACAACTTTTAGTGAAACGAGCTTAATAACTATTTATTCAAGTTCACTAGGACTACAATCTGTACAATTATGTGGCTTCTGGCCTGTGTGTGTCAGCATGCGTGTTTTCAAGCGACCAGATTGAGTGAAAGTAATACTACATTCTGTACACTTGTGTGGCTTCTGGCCTGTGTCAGGATGTGTATTTTCAAGTTACCAGATAAAGCAAAACTAGCAATACACTCTGTACACCTATGTGGCTTCCAGCCTGCATGTGTCAACATGTGTGTTCCAAGGTATACGATTTTGTAAAACTAGCAACCAGATTTAGTGAAATTAGCACTACATTCTGTACACTTGTGTGGCTTCTCGCCTGTGTGCGTCAGAATCTGTTTTCAAGGTATGAAAGTGAGCGAAACTAGCACAACATTCTGTACTCTTGTGTGCGTCAGCATGTGTCTTTTTCAGTTATTATAGTGTGTGAAAATAGCACTACATTCTGTACATTTATGTGGCTTCTGGCCTGTGTGCTTCAGCATGTGTGTTTTCAAAGTATAAGAATTTGTAAAAATAGCACATTCTGTACACTTTTGTGGCTTCTGGCCTGTGTGTGTCAGCATGTGTTTTTCAAAGTATCATATCTTGTAAAATGAGCACATTCTGTACACATGTGTGGCTTCTGGCCTGTGTGTCAGCATGTGTTTTTTCAAAGTATCCTATCTTATAAAACGAGCATTACATTCTGTACACTTTTGTGGCTTCTGGCCTGTGTGTGTCAGCATGTGTTTTTTCAAAGTATCATATCTTATAAAACGAGCACTACATTCTGTACACTTTTGTGGCTTCTGGCCTGTGTGTCAGCATGTGTTTTCAAGTGACTATATCTTGTAAAACTAGCACCACATTCTGTACATTTGTGTGGCTTCTGGCCTGAGTATGTCAGCATGTTTGTTTTTTTAAGTAACCAGATACAGCAAAGCTAGCACTACACTCTGTACACCTATGTGGCTTCTGGCCTGCATGTGTCAACATGTCTTTTCAAGTGACCAGACTGTGTGAAACTAGCACATTCTGTACATGTATGTGGGATCTGGCCTGTGTGTTTCTGCATGTTTTCAAGTAACTAGATGTAGTGCAACTAGTGCTACATTCTGTACACCTATGGCTTTTGGCCTGTGTGCGTCCGATGTGCGCTTTCAAGTTACCAGACTGAATTAAACTAGCAATACACTCTGTACACTTATGTGGCTCCTGGCCTGTGCGTGTCAGCATGTGTATTTTCAAGTAACTACATGTAGTGCAACTAGCGCTACATTCTGTACACTTGGTGGTTTCTGGCCTGTGTGTTGCTGCATGTCTTTTTCAGTTACCAGATAAAGGAAAGCTAGCACTACATTCTGTACACTTCAGTTAACTTCTAGCCTGAGTGTTTTGTCAGCATGTGTGTTTTCAAATTACCAGATTGAGTGAAACTAGCACTACATTCTGTACATTTATGTGGTTTCTGACCTGTGTGTCAGTATGTCTTTTCAAGTTAACTGATAAAGGAAAGCTAACACAGTCTGTACACCTATGTGGCTTCTGGCCTGTGTTTGTCAGCATGAGTGTTTTCAAGGCACCATATACAGCAAAACTATCAGAAACTAGCACTACACTCTGTACACTTATGTGGCTTCTGGCCGTTGTCAGCATGTATATTTTCAACTAACTTGATGTAGTGTAACTCGCGCTACATTCTGTATACCTATGCAGTTTCTGGCCTGTGTGAGCACCACTTAAACCATCTTCTGTACATGCATCTTAAACAGGATGATCTCTCTCCAAACTGGCAGTGTTGTCTGTGTTTTCACAAATAATGTTGTCTGTGTCTTTTGGTCTATGAGTTTTCAAGGTACCAGAGTAAGCAAAACTAGCACTACATTCTGTACTCGTATGTGGTTTATGGCCAGTGTGTGTCAGCATGTGTACTTTCAAGTTACTAGATTGAGTGAAACTAGCACTACATTCTGTACACTTGTGTGGCTTCTGGGCTGTGTGCGTCCCCATGTGTGTTTTCAAAGAATAAGATTTTGTAAAACTAGCACTACATTCTGTACATGTGTGTGGCTTCTGGCCTGTGTGTGTCAGCATGTGTGTTTTTAAAAAATGAGATTTTGTAAAACTAGCACTACATTCTGTACACTTGTGTGGTTTCTGACCTGTGTGTGTCAGCATGTGTTTTTTCAAGTGACTAGATAAAGCAAAGCTAGCACTACACTCTGTACACCTATGTACCTTCTGGCCTGTGTGTGTCAGCATGTGCGTTTTCAAGTTACCAGATTGACGGAAACTAGCACTACATTCTGTACACTTGTGTGGCTTCTGGCCTGTGTGTCTCAGCATGTGTGTTTTCAAGGTACTAGATGAAGCAAAGCTAGCACTACATACTGTACACGTATGTGGCTTCTGGCCTGTGTGTGTCAGCATGTGTCTTTTCAAGTTACTAGATAAAGCAAAGCTATCACTGCATAATGTACATCTATGTGGCTTCTGGCCTGTGTGTGTCAGCATGTGTCTTTTCAAGCTACGAGATACAGCAAAGCTAGCACTACACTCTGTACACCTATGTGGCTTCTGGCCTGTGTGAGTGCCACTGAAACCATCTTCTGTACATGTATGTGGCTTCTGGAAAGTTGCCTTACACTGCCTACAAAACCATGTTCTCCCACTTGGTGTATCTGCTGATGACTGTACATCAATACATGCACTATCAGCTGTAGTTGTCTTTTGCTCTGTGGTAACAGTGTGAGGCTTCTGTGCTAAATGAGCAGACATGTGTAGTATCAAATGACTGGCCAACTGGAAACGTGCACCACACAACCCACATACAAATAACATCTGACTCTCTTCAGCACTGGGACTTTCTGTGGTCAAGGGGTTTCGTTCTGTTGACAAAGTTCTACCGTCAAGATCCACAGATACCCCCAAGTCACAGCCCATATCACTGATAACACCAGACACAGAGTTAGACTGTAGCTTGATGTCATGTTTAGTGTCACAGTCCATGTCACTGTAAACACTGGGCACAGAGTTAGACTGTAGCTTGATGTCATGTTTAGTGTCAAAGTTCGCCTCACTGTAAACTCCAGATACAGAGTTAGACTCTAGCTTGATGTCATGTTTAGTGTCACAGTCCATGTCACTGTAAACACTGGGCACAGAGATTGGCGCTAGCTTGTTATCAGGTTCCAAATTAACCCCAGACTCTTTGCTGGTCCCAAGTACAGCCGGACACCAGGTTCGACCTTGATAGCTGGCTCCAGTTTGACTTGTGGGTGTTGGGACAGATCCATCTCTCTCCACACCTGCAATGTTGTCTGTGTCTTTACCTGTAGTGTTGACTGTGTCATCACCAGTAGTTGGAAAGTCCCTGTGGTGTCCATCTGTCTCAGAGTAAGCCAGTGGTGTTTCTGCTTCTTCTTCTTCTGGGGAAATAAACAGGACCATGGGTGTGATGAATATTGATGTACAGACAATCGGATCAACTGACATCATGAGAATTTAACACAGAAAGAAGAAACCCCTCCCGACAGCACACATTCCTGCTTGTTCACAAAACACGCTTGTACCGGTGAGTGATACAAATTCTAGCACATGAAACGTTTCAGTTAACTGTATGCCAATGTGTTCCTCTCTCTCTCTCTTTCGTACACACACTTTAATGCTGACAAATTCACAAAACATAACGTGACCACCGGAGTTAGTTGATTATTACAGTGTCTGTATTTGATTGATTGATTGATTGATTGTACATTGCTTAACGTCCCGACAGCAACAAGGCTTTCTCAGGACGTGCCTGCACTGCTTGTGAAAAAAAACTAAACAGAATATTGAATGTATGTCGCCAGCTAGTCCAATACGTTAAATAAACCTAAGACATGGGGCCTAAATAAAGCTAAGACCATTTAGTAACACACATCCAATATCAAGAGCTACAGGCAGCGCAGACAGTAGGGAGAGTTTTAAAAAGGCAAATACAGGTGAATGGACCAAGGGTAGACAGAAACATGCCCCAGAATAGATGAGAAAACCCACCCTGTGGGGGCTGACCAGGGTGACCCTGGGAACTAAAAAGTAGTTAACCCCACCCAAGTCCCCCAGGGCAGACCCGGGTGGGGGAGTGTCTGTATTTGTGCTGTACCAGTAGTGGGTGTTAGTTGATCATTACAGTGTCTGTATTTGTGCTGTACCAGTAGTGGGAGTTAGTTGATCATTACAGTGTCTGTATTTGTGCTGTACCAGTAGTGGGTGTTAGTTGATCATTACAGTGTCTGTATTTGTGCTGTACCAGTAGTGGGAGTTAGTTGATCATTACAGTGTCTGTGCTGTACCAGTAGTGGGAGTTAGTTGATCATTACAGTGTCTGTGCTGTACCAGTAGTGGGAGTTAGTTGATCATTACAGTGTCTGTGCTGTACCAGTAGTGGGAGTTAGTTGATCATTACAGTGTCTGTATTTGTGCTGTACCAGTAGTGGGAGTTAGTTGATCATTACAGTGTCTGTATTTGTGCTGTACCAGTAGTGGGAGTTAGTTGATCATTACAGTGTCTGCATTTGTGTTGTACCAGTAGTGGAAGTTAGTTGATCATTACAGTGTCTGTATTTGTGCTGTACCAGTAGTGGGAGTTAGTTGATCATTACAGTGTCTGTATTTGTGCTGTACCAGTAGTGGGAGTTAGTTGATCATTACAGTGTCTGTATTTGTGCTGTACCAGTAGTGGGAGTTAGTTGATCATTACAGTGTCTGTATTTGTGCTGTACCAGTAGTGGGAGTTAGTTGATCATTACAGTGTCTGTATTTGTGCTGTACCAGTAGTGGGTGTTAGTTGATCATTACAGTGTCTGTATTTGTGCTGTACCAGTAGTGGGAGCTAGTTGATCATTACAGTGTCTGTATTTGTGCTGTACCAGTAGTGGGTGTTAGTTGATCATTACAGTGTCTGTATTTGTGCTGTACCAGTAGTGGGAGTTAGTTGATCATTACAGTGTCTGTGCTGTACCAGTAGTGGGAGTTAGTTGATCATTACAGTGTCTGTGCTGTACCAGTAGTGGGAGTTAGTTGATCATTACAGTGTCTGTGCTGTACCAGTAGTGGGAGTTAGTTGATCATTACAGTGTCTGTGCTGTACCAGTAGTGGGAGTTAGTTGATCATTACAGTGTCTGTGCTGTACCAGTAGTGGGAGTTAGTTGATCATTACAGTGTCTGTGCTGTACCAGTAGTGGGAGTTAGTTGATCATTACAGTGTCTGTGCTGTACCAGTAGTGGGAGTTAGTTGATCATTACAGTGTCTGTATTTGTGCTGTACCAGTAGTGGGAGTTAGTTGATCATTACAGTGTCTGTATTTGTGCTGTACCAGTAGTGGGAGTTAGTTGATCATTACAGTGTCTGCATTTGTGTTGTACCAGTAGTGGAAGTTAGTTGATCATTACAGTGTCTGTATTTGTGCTGTACCAGTAGTGGGAGTTAGTTGATCATTACAGTGTCTGTATTTGTGTTGTACCAGTAGTGGGAGTTAGTTGATCATTACAGTGTCTGTATTTGTGCTGTACCAGTAGTGGGAGTTAGTTGATCATTACAGTGTCTGTATTTGTGCTGTACCAGTAGTGGGAGTTAGTTGATCATTACAGTGTCTGTATTTGTGCTGTACCAGTAGTGGGTGTTAGTTGATCATTACAGTGTCTGTATTTGTGCTGTACCAGTAGTGGGAGTTAGTTGATCATTACAGTGTCTGTGCTGTACCAGTAGTGGGTGTTAGTTGATCATTACAGTGTCTGTATTTGTGCGGTACCAGTAGTGGGAGTTAGTTGATCATTACAGTGTCTGTATTTGTGCTGTACCAGTAGTGGGAGTTAGTTAATCATTACAGTGTCTGTATTTGTGCTGTACCAGTAGTGGGAGTTAGTTGATCATTACAGTGTCTGTGCTGTACCAGTAGTGGGAGTTAGTTGATCATTACAGTGTCTGTGCTGTACCAGTAGTGGGAGTTAGTTGATCATTACAGTGTCTGTATTTGTGTTGTACCAGTAGTGGAAGTTAGTTGATCATTACAGTGTCTGTATTTGTGCTGTACCAGTAGTGGGACTTAGTTGATCATTACAGTGTCTGTATTTGTGTTGTACCAGTAGTGGAAGTTAGTTGATCATTACAGTGTCTGTATTTGTGCTGTACCAGTAGTGGGAGTTAGTTGATCATTACAGTGTCTGTATTTGTGCTGTACCAGTAGTGGGAGTTAGTTGACCATTACAGTGTCTGTATTTGTGCTGTACCAGTAGTGGGAGTCAGTTGATCATTACAGTGTCTGTGTTGTACTAGTAGTGGGAGTTAGTTGATCATTACAGTGTCTGTATTTGTGCTGTACCAGTAGTGGGAGTTAGTTGATCATTACAGTGTCTGTATTTGTGCTGTACCAGTAGCGGGAGTTAGTTGATCATTACAGTGTCTGTGTTGTACCAGTAGTGGGAGTTAGTTGATCATTACAGTGTCTGTGCTGTACCAGTAGTGGGAGTTAGTTGATCATTACAGTGTCTGTATTTGTGCTGTGCCAGTAGTGGGAGTTATTTGATCATTACAGTGTCTATATTTGTGCTGTACCAGTAGTAGGAGTTAGTTGATCATTACAGTGTCTGTATTTGTGCTGTACCAGGAGTGGGAGTTAGTTGATCATTACAGTGTCTGTGCTGTACCAATAGTGGGAGTTAGTTGATCATTACAGTGTCTGTATTTGTGTTGTACAAGTAGTGGGAGTTAGTTGATCATTACAGTGTCTGTATTTGTGCTGTACCAATAGTGGGAGTTAGTTGATCATTACAGTGTCTGTATTTGTGCTGTACCAGTAGTGGGAGTTAGTTGATCATTACAGTGTCTGTATTTGTGCTGTACCAATAGTGGGAGTTAGTTGATCATTACAGTGTCTGTATTTGTGCTGTACCAGTAGTGGGTGTCATCAAGGAATGTGACTGCAGATGGAAAGTGACATGATTTGCATAACCAATTCATAAACCATTACATTCTTTATGAATAAGCTAGGGCCATCATACTGATTTTACAATTATTTCATGAAACGGCAATGCAAATTAACAAATTATAGTCAAATAAATCATCCCAGTACAGTTTCACGTTACATATACATGTAGTCAATATTGTCAGCCTGCCCCAGTACAGGTTCACATTACATATATACATGTAGTCTTTGGTATCAGTTTCAGCCAACTTAATAAAATTTCAAATACAAAACGATTTCCAAATACTGTGTAGCTCGCTTGAGCTTGCCCTTAGCACCACGTAAATGTTCTGTGTTTACGTACAGTGTGTGAGTGAATGCGTATGATTCACGTGAGCGTGCTTGTTGGGTTCAGTTCGCGGCTACATTCTGCGCATTGAGTTATATTATAAATATGAGAAATGCGCCATATAAATGCTATGCATTATTTTATTATTATAGTCAATATTGTCAACCTGCCCCAGTACAGTTTCATGTTACATATACATGTAGTCAATATTGTCAGTCTGCCCCAGTACAGTTTCACGTTACATATACATGTAGTCAATATTGTCAGCCTGCCCATATACATGTAGTCAATATTGTCAGCCTGCCTCAGTACAGTTTCACGTTACATATACATGTAGTCAATATTGTCAGCCTGCCCATATACATGTAGTCAATATTGTCAGCCTGCCCCAGTACAGTTTCACGTTACATTACATGTAGTCAATATTGTCAGCCTGCCCCAGTACAGTTTCACGTTACACATACATGTAGTCAATATTGTCAGCCTGCCCCAGTACAGTTTCAAGTTACACATACAAGTAGTCAATATTGTCAGCCTGCCCCAGTACAGTTTCACGTTACACATACATGTAGTCAATATTGTCAGCTTGCCCATATACATGTAGTCAATATTGTCAACCTGCCCCAGTACAGTTTCACGTTACATATACATGTAGTCAATATTGTCAGCCTGCCCCAGTACAGTTTCACGTTACATATACATGTAGTCAATATTGTCAGCCTGCCCCAGTACAGTTTCACGTTACATATACATGTAGTCAATATTGTCAGCCTGCCCCAGTACAGTTTCACGTTACATATACATGTAGTCAATATTGTCAGCCTGCCCCAGTACAGTTTCAAGTTACACATACAAGTAGTCAATATTGTCAGCCTGCCCCAGTACAGTTTCAAGTTACACATACAAGTAGTCAATATTGTCAGCCTGCCCCAGTACAGTTTCAAGTTACATATACATGTAGTCAATATTGTCAGCCTGCCCCAGTACAGTTTCACGTTACATATACATGTAGTCAATATTGTCAGCCTGCCCATATACATGTAGTCAATATTGTCAGCCTGCCCCAGGACAGTTTCACGTTACATATACATGTAGTCAATATTGTCAGCCTGCCCCAGTACAGTTTCACGTTACATATACATGTAGTCAATATTGTCAGCCTGCCCATATACATGTAGTCAATATTGTCAGCCTGCCCCAGTACAGTTTCAAGTTACATATACATGTAGTCAATATTGTCAGCCTGCCCATCAAACTAGGAATGCCTACTACAGTCATTGAGAACAGGATAGCTGAAAACGCAGAGCCTGGCTGTTCAATTATGGATGCAGAAAGCACTACCACCAGACCCATGACAATACTAACAAAAATGCCAATTGGGCGCCTGCATGTGTTTAAAAAAAATCTCAGTGCTAATGACAATAAAAGATTTTGAAGAACAAATGGTATGGCATGAGGCTGCAATTAGTGTGATGGTGTACAATCAAAACCCACAGCACAGATCAGCCTCAGTTTGACTGTTTGGTGCAAAACTGGCTTGACTTTCCAAATGCGTGGCTGTTTGTAACACATGCACTGGCTGTAAGGATGCAGAGAGGACAGACTATCTCATCAAACAAAACTGGCTTGACTTTCCAAATGCGTGGCTGTTTGTAACACATGCACTGGCTTTAAGGATGCAGAGAGGACAGACTATCTCATCAAACAAAACTGGCTTGACTTTCCAAATGCGTGGCTGTTTGTAACACATGCACTGGCTTTAAGGATGCAGAGAGGACAGACTATCTCATCAAACAAAACTGGCTTGACTTTCCAAATGCGTGGCTGTTTGTAACACATGCACTGGAGTGGAGCGACGGACGCCAAGACGTCAGTCACCAGGGACCTAAAGTGAGGTCATTTCTCCAGTTCTTCACTCAGGGAGTGAGCGATCGGAACCGAGACACCCGAGTCACAGCGAGAACTGCGCTACGGTACGAGTAATGAGGACGTCTGCGATACAAGAGACAGGACGACTCGAGGAGCGTACAACGAAGGACTTGCACGCCTAGACGTGAGAAGGACTAACGTAACCATGCGATAACATCAAGCAGGTTGGATTAGTGAGACACTAATACCTAGCCTGGCAGTTACATTGTGTGTGAGTGCATGTGGTGTTGAGATGCTGGTAGTGGTGTAGTGTATATAGTTTAATAATCATTTAAGCGTTTTCCGTGTTTATATTGTATAAAAGTTACTTTAGAAAGGGCGCCCGTGTGTTGAGTTTTACCGCATGAATGTGCCCGTCTAGTCAGTGGCGGTGTATGCATCTGTTGTGCGAGAGTCTGTGCGTACGACTGGGGGCAAGTCTGCGTGCGTTACAGAGGTGACCCTGATTTAGCGGTAGGTTAGAGTAGCTGCGGGTGCTAGCGAGTAGCGATTTTAGAATAAGCTTTTATTGCTAGGTACATGTTTGGTTGTTTGAGTTAGATTCCCCTCTCCGATTCTAGGGGGTAAGATCCGTTGTTTCTGTAGTTTTCTGGGTCTTACGAGGAGCCAGTTCTTGTTTCTTCCTTTTGTATAGGTAGTATTCTTTCTTCCTTGCTCTTTTTTCTATCGTTCTTATTTTTCGATCCATCTGGACGTCAAGGTAGGTCACTGTTCTTCTGTGTAGGTTGTTGATATTGTTGCGAGTTTCATTTTAAATCTTTGTCGTTGATTTGGTTGTGATTTGTATTTTTTACATTTTCACATTTTTGGGAGTTGTTGGTGTAAATATGGAGGTAGACCCGGTAGAGGCTTACATTAAGCAAGGTGAGAGGCTCGGGCTGAAGGATGAGAAACTTTTTGATTATGTTGAGAAGTGTAGGGATAGGGAGGATAGGGCGAGAGAAAGGGAAGCTCAGAGAGAGAAGAGAAAGAAAGAGTCTTAAAGGAGAAAGAGTTAGAAGCTCAGAGAGAGAGAGAGAGAAGAGAAAGAAAGAGTCTTAAAAGAGAAGGAATTAGAAGTACAGAGAGAGAGAGAAAGAGAAGAGAGAGCGTTTCAGAAAGAGAAAGACGAGAAGTCTCTAGCGTTTCACAGAGAGAAGGACGAGAGGGAACATGCGTTAAGAGAGAAAGAGCTAGAGTACCAGAGAGAGAAAGAAGAGAAGGATAGGGAGGAAAAGGAGAGAGATAGGGAGGTGCAACTACAGTTAGCTCGAGATGCGGGGTCTAGAACAAATCCAGATAGTGATTCGGTAGGCCAGGGCATACGTAATTTTCCTAGACTGCCAATGTTTAAGGAGTCTGTGGACTCTATTGACGCTTTTCTGTGTCATTTTGAGGCTCATGCGCAGGCGTTGAGTTGGCCTTCTGCCAACTGGCCCGTTTTGCTTTCGTCTGTGCTAGAAGGTCAGGCCTTGAGTCTTTTTCATAGCTTGAATGTTTCTGGGAACGTAGATTACGAGACGTTGAAGGAGTGTCTTTTACAGAAGTTCCAGTGTAGTGCGGAGGGTTTCAGAGAACGCTTGAGAGCTTGTCGGCCAGAGACAGGGGAATCGTTTGTGTCGTTTGGCAAACGGTTGTCCTACTTGCTCGTGCGTTGGGTCGAACTGTCAAAGATCGACCACACGTACGAGGCATTATTCGATCTCGTGTTGGCGGAACAGTTCTTTGGTAGCGTTTCCAAGGATCTAGCGGTATTCTTGAGGGAGCATAACCTCAAGAGTACAGATGAGTTGGTGCAGAACGCGGAGGCTTTTCGGCTGGCGCATCCGACGAAAAACCTAGCGCGTAGGACCGAGTCACCGCCAATCGGGTTGGCCGCCGCTAACACGACTGGGGGATATCGGGGCGTCAATACCTTGCGGGGAGGGGAGCCCAACTGGTTTAACAGTTAATGGTAGAGGTACTTTACATTTTCGACGCGGTGATCGAGGTAACAGCAATGGCGATCGCGATCCGTACGCACGAGGAGAAACATCTGGCGTGGGTATGGTCGTGGTCGTATGGCGAATTCGGACACTCAGTATTTTGCGTGTCGTGGGTACGGGCATTTCAGTCGGAACTGTCCTTCAGTAGTGCAGGCGCGCAGTATGTTGGTTATCAAGAGCACGGCCATCTTGCTCATCAGTGTCCTGGCGTCGCTGGTTGGGGGGATGGGGTGGCGCAGCTCACTCACACGGCCAGTGTTGCAGTGTCTGTCGTGGAGGAGCCTCAGCTAGGCATTGTGTGCTCGGCTGATGGCAGAGGTTACTTGCCGGTAGTGAAGGGGGTGGTAAACGGTATCCTCGTTTCTGTTCTGCGCGACTCGGGTGCCACGACCGTGGGGGTCAGACGTAGCCTAGTTAGGGAGGATCAGTACACAGGGGAGACGCAGAGGGTGATTTCGTTCGGAGGAAAGGTAGAAGTTTTTCCTTTGGCTAAGATAGAGGTTGACACGGAGTTTTTCTCAGGGAATCTGATTTCTTGTGTCATCGACGAGCCAGTAGTTGATTTAATCCTCGGTAACATGAGGGATGTAGAACCAGTCGTGGGTATGTTTGGAGCGTTTTTGCGCACTCCGATCACTTGCCAAGCAGTCGCGTTCGTCGCGACGAGAGCTCAAGTCAGGCGCGAGGGTTAGGAAAAGGCGGCACTGCCATGTGTGGCTAGTTCGCCTTTTGACGCTATCTCGCCTGCCAAGCTTGGTGAGTTACAGAGGGCAGATGAGTCGTCGCGGGACTGGTTTGGAAAAGCCGGCGGGGGGTACGATCAAGGAGAGTGGGATGAATGCTTACCAATTTGTGGTTAAGAACGGCTTGTTACAGCGCTATTTTTGGAGGGAGGCCGCACTGAGCACGGTTCCGACAGCCGTGCAGATCGCGGTGACTTCTACGCTGCGTGACACAGTGTTGTTGACGGCCCATGACGGGTTGTTGGCGGGTCACTTCGGCATTACACGAACGCTGGGGGGGGGGGGGGGGGGGTGTGTCCGTCTCCAATTTTCGTGGCCAGGGGTGTCGACTGACGTCGCACGATATTGTCGCTCCTGCGACATTTCTCAGAGGACAACCCCGAAGGGCCGGGTTCCGAATGTGCCACTTCAGTTGATGCCGCACATTGAGGTGCTTTCAATCTCGTGGTGGTGGACATTGTGGGGCCGTTGTCGCCCCCATCGGAGGGTAACCATCGCTACATCTTTACTCTGATCGATGTGGCGACACGGTATCCGGAGGCTATCCCGCTGCAGAAGATTGATACAGTGTCGGTGGCGGAAGCCATGTTCTCAATCTTTGCTCGAATGGGCTTCCCGAAGTCGTTTCTGAGTGACAGGGGCACCCAGTTCACGTCCGATATGATGGGCGAGTTCCACCATATGCTGGGGGTTAAACGAGTTTTGACCTCACCATACCACGCCCAATCTAATGGGATCCAATCGAGCGATTTCACGGCACGCTGAAGCAGTCGCTAAAGAAGGTCGTTCAAACACGGCCACGGTCCTGGCACCGTTACCTCCCGGCACTGTTGTTCGCTTATCGGGAGCTTCCGAACGAGAGCACGGGGATTTCCCCGTTTGAGTTGCTCTTTGGTCGACGCGCACGTGGGCCATCGACTTGCTTGTGGACGCGTGGTCTGGGGATAAGGACGCGGGGGAGAGCAAAACCATCTTTCAGCATCTGCTGGACCTGAAAAACATTGTCAGGGAATCTTGTGAGATAGCCCACAACAATGTGGACGCGGCCCGAAGGGTGCAGAAGCACTACCGGGACAAGGGCTCCAAGATGAGGCGGTTTTCTCCAGGGGAGCAAGTCTTGCTCTTCTCGCCCGCAACCACGCAGGAGCTCGTGCCTCAATGGCAGGGGCCGTACCAAGTTGTTCGTGAGTATGGTCATGACTATCTCATTTCTGTTCGGGGGAAGGAGAAGATCTACCACGCTAACATGCTGAAGAAATACTATGATGGGTCGAGGCCTGCACTAGCGTGTTTTGCGGCTGCGGACACGGAGCCGTTCTGTTCATTCGTGGGGGACGAGTTCGAGTTCTGCCTGCAGGCCGCACTAGGGAACCGGACGGAAGGACGAGGCTGCCGATCCGCGTTTTCCATGGTGGCCCTGGTGGCGTGTTGTAGACAGTTAATCCCTTCTTGTTTAGGATAGTATATTGCGTCAAGTAGTCTTAAAAAGAAACTCGGTCGTTTCTTTTTTTCCCGAGGAAGGGGGAATTGTGATGAAACTCTATGCTCGTGCATAGTGTTCACACATTAGGTTTAGTACAGTACGGTTTTTGTTAACGGTTTGTTTTGTGCCGATAGTCCGTGAGGCCGAGATCCACGTGAAATCTTTAGGACATGGTTAATACAGGGAGTTTATTGAGTTGTAGGCAGAAATTTAGTCTGTCAGAGCAGTAATACGTTAGTACGGGCTTTCTTGTTGGAGGAAACAGATGTGTTTGAGATACCTAGCCCGTATTCCAAGACTCTGAGACCTAGGATTCAGGTATGTTTCTATATATGTATTAGTGATGGTTACTTGCGTTAAGGATGGTATGCGTTTCTAAGAGTAATTTGGTTGTATAGTGTTGGCCGGCTTGGTTCAGTTATGTTGGTTGGGAATTCAGTGAGGTAACCAGTGGTTTTCGTATACAGTTATTTACCGAGTTGGATAACTAAAGGAATGTGAGGTGTGTATGCCTGAGTCGTTATGAAGGTAGTACGTGGTTGGTTAAGCATAGTCTTTTCCAGTGTATAGAATAGTGCATGGCGAGTGTTAGGTTATAGTCTGTTTCAAGATAGTGACAGAGATATGGGGGTGTTGCAAAAGTAGTTCGGGTTATGAAGCACGTGTGTGTGTGAATGAACGTGTGAGTTATTTGTATCAGCCAGGTTATGTAATGTTTCTCATATCATCCAATATGTTGTGTGTTTAGCAAGTGTTACGTTTAAGACCTTGTTGTTGTTTAGAGTGCTTGTCAAGAGTAGAGCGACGGACGCCGAGACGTCGGTCACCAGGGACCTAAAGTGAGGTCATTTCTCCAGTTCTTCACTCAGGGAGTGAGCGATCGGGACCGAGACACCCGAGTCACAGCGAGAACTGTGCTACGGTACGAGTAACGAGGACGTCCGTGATACAAGAGACAGGACGACTCGAGGAGCGTACAAAGAAGGACTTGCACGCCTAGACGTGAGAAGGACTAAGGTAACCAGGCGATAACATCAAGCAGGTTGGATTAGTGAGACACTAATACCTAGCCTGGCAGTTACATTTTGTGTGAGTGCATGTGGTGTTGAGATGCTGGTAGTGGTGTAGTGTATATAGTTTGATAATCATTTAAGCGTTTTCCGTGTTTATATTGTATAAAGGTTACTTTAGAAAGGGAGCCCGTGTGTTGAGTTTTACCGCATGAATGCGCCCGTCTGAGTCAGTGGCGGTGTATGCGTCTGTTGTGCGAGAGTCTGTGCGTACGACTGGGGGCAAGTCTGCGTGCGTTACAATGTCCAACAAGTCAGATATTATTCCATACTTCCAGGTACAACTGTAGTGTCATATGCCTTCTCAAGATCAAAGAAAATTGCATAGACATGCTGCTTGTTGACAAAAGCATTGCGGATTAACGACTCAAAGCAAACTAGATGATCAGTTGTAGTACGGAAACGCCGGAAACCGCACTTGAGGTTTGTGATGAGACCCTGTGACTCAAGATGCCACATGAGGCGGAGTTGACCAGGCGTTCCATAGTTTTACATAAACATGATAAAGCGATTGGCCGGCAGTTGCCCAGCTTGGGGATTGGCACAACCACAGCCTGGCACCAAGATGGCGGAAAATGACAGGTTATCCAGAGACGGTTAAAGGCCTTGAGAAACTGTACAAGGAGTGATTCCTCAGGCAGATGTGTTAGGAACTGATAGTGGATGGTATCTAGGCCAGCAGCAGAGTCATTACATTTCTGCAGGGCTTGCTGCAATTCAGAAAATGTAAAAGGTGCATTATAGTCTTCCGAGTTATCTGATTTAAAATCACAAGTACACGACTCTCGCTTCTCCTGCTCTCTCTGGAAGAAGGGTGTATAATGCTCTGCTGAAGAATTATGGGCAATGGTGGAGGCAAGCAAATTGGCCACAGCCTTTTTATCCGTGACCAAACTGGCAGAGGTGCCACTACTGTTTGATGCAGCCTCAGCTGCACCAGGGCCTTCAACCAGGTTTTTTTTTGCGTCTGCAAAGGACGGCCCCTTCTCAACACGCACCTGCTGAATCCTGCACTCGGATATCCAACGAGGGCATTTCTTATCCGAAGCCATATGCGCACCCTGGCAATTCACACACAGGGGGGTGGCTGTGCAGGACTCAGCAGAGTGTCCGGGCTTAGTGCAACGGGCGCATGAAGCCTCTGCATGGCGGCATGTATTCTGCCCATGACCATACTTTTGGCACTTAAAGCACCAGAGGGTTTGATTGATTGATTGTACATTGCTTAACGTCCCGACAGCAACAAGGCTTTCTCAGGACGTGCCTGCACTGCTTGTGAAAAAAAAAAACCCAACTAAACAGAACATTGAATGTATGTCGCCAGCCGGTCAAACACATTAAATAAACCTAACACATGGGGCCTAAATAAAGCTAAGACCATTTAGCAACACACATCCAATATCAAGAGCTACAGGCAGTGCAGACAGTAGGGAGAGTTTAAAAAAGGCAAATACAGGTGAATGGACCTCGGGTAGACAGAAACACATGCCCCAGAATAGAGAGAAAAACCCACCCTGTGGGGCTGACCAGGGTGACCCTGGGAACTAAAAAATACCTAACCCCACCCAAGTCCCCCAGGGCAGACCCGGGTGGGGAAAAGCACCAGAGGGGGAGAGGGACGTACTTATTCACTTTCAAGGAGTAGTAACCTCCCCAGATGGTAGTAGGAATGGGGGTGCCAAACGTCAGGATGATGGTAGGGAAACGGATCTTCCTACCACCTCGTTTGGAAGCGAAGCGCCTGACGCAAGTCACCCCCTGCGACGTAAGGTTCCGTACAAGTTCATCTTCCGACAGTTCTGCCAATGCTTGATCTTTTATCATGCCTCTTGAAGAATTCATCGTTTTGTGGGGTGTGACCTCCACTGGAGTGTCTCCGATGGAAGAGAGCCTCAGTAGCCCGTTGGAGTGTGCCCGGGTACGGCACTCTACCAGCAAGTCACCAGACCTGAGGCGCTGGGCATCAGGCCTGCCAACATGGCTCCTGAGGGTCTCCCCTACCAGAAAAGGATGCAGTTTGGAAACAGGCTTTTCTTTCATTTTGCTATGGACAATGAGGATGCGAGGTGAGGCCAGATGGCCGACACCTGAGGCGTCGCTTCCTCACAGTCCGAGTCACTGTCAGGTACAATACACAAAGCAGAGGTTTACTGTTTGCTGTTAAGAGATTCCGTTCCGGCTTAGTGTCACATTAAAATGGCTTAAATTGAGTGTCTACAGGGTCACTATGATGCTGTGTCTAAACTTGATAGGTCGATCAGTTTCATTTTTTGGACGAGTGGCAGTCTGTAAATACCTGATGAAAATGTGGAGAAACCAAAGCCAAATGCTCTGTCAGAAGGATTCTAAGCTTCTGTTGTGTGACACAAGCAACAAATTGATTTAGAATGCTTCCCTTCCTGGTCGTTGAGCACATCAATGTTGTAACACGAAAATATATCACTGGTGTATTTAGTGCACAAAAACACGGGTTTGTTTTTGTCTTTGACTGCTCGCCTAGACCTTCTACCACAAAGTCTACACAAAAAATTCATGGCTTCCAAATGTCTTGGAAAGGAATGTTCATTCTCCATGGCTTTAACAAGCTATACTTTACATATATTTCATCAGATAAGGGTACACATTGGAGTGATACATCCGCCACAGAAAACAACTCATTTACACACACGCACTGTCTACAGCGGAAGGAAATTTACTCGAACTACACACGTAATCAAGTAATAAGCACAGAATTCGAAGAGGTTGTTCAAACCAAACTTATATGAGCTTGAAGAGGACAATTTCAGGCATAGTGTTACATAATGATATTTACGATTGCAACTTTGTAGCCACAGTAATAATAAGTTATAAACAGGCTAAACTTATCACATGCCTGACAGACTTCAAAAGGGAACAAAGAGCACAACGCTTCCCGCCAGCAGCTAGGCCGAGCCTGCTATGACCCGCGTGCACTTATCAGTGAAGTGGGTCACGGCTGGCACAGAGCCCAACTAAACAGAGGAATTCAGAGAAGGGTGAACTGCCGTGACTCACTTGTGCTTTGCACGTGAGCCAAAATCCATGCACATGCAAAAACCCAAACAACATATAGGCTGTAAGTAAAAGTACATGTTTATAAAGAGATTTGCTGTATACATAAGTGTGTACGTACCGTTACCATATTCTTGCTTTATGCAAGTCTCATCTTCCTCTGCCACATCAATCTCTATCTTCACGTCTGCTGTCACCAGCGTGTCACGTGACTCCATTTTGTGTCCACAGTAGTGCCCAGAAGCCCTCAGTTCAGCTCAAATCAAGGTGCCTGGTCAACACAAAACTAGTAGTAGTACATCACACAGGACGGAAATGCAACATGTAATAAATACAAGAGCTTTATGCGACCTAGTTTCATATGAACCCTACAGTATACAATGACAAGCAAGTCAGATCACATCCCCAGTTTCAAATTATTCTTAAACTTTGGCCCCCAGCTGCCTCTATAATGAAGGCCCACAGTTCCATGATGATACGCAATACATACAATACCACAATCATCTGTTGTAAACACACACACAAAATTACACGTTTAGGTCGTAATGTCTTTTGTCCACCACGAAGGTGATTTTAAACAAACGGGGCACCCAATAGGGTCTGAACAAATTTTTACGCCAGCCGGATACGAACCCGCTACATCTTGGAAAAGAGGAGAACACTCTACCACCAAGCCACCCAGCTCCCCCTGTTGTCAACAGTTTCAATAAGTTTCAACAGTTTAACTCAATTATCCCCAGCACCCTGCAACAGGAGATGGATTGATCATGATAATTCAAGGGAAGTGCCAGATGAGCTTGGCGCCTAAAGGCACCAAGCTCATCTGACACTACCCTTGAATTATCATGATCAATCCATCTACTACAACTGGTACATAGTCACTGACAACGCCTCCAAAAGTTTAGAAATGATCATGATCAATCCATCTATTACAACTGGTGGTACATATAGTCACTGACAACGCCTCCAAAAGTTTGGACATGATCACGATCAATCCATCTACTACAACTGGTACATAGTCACTGACAACGCCTCTAAAAGTTTAGAAATGATCATGATCAATCCATCTACTACAACTGGTACATAGTCACTGACAACGCCTCCAAAAGTTTAGAAATGATCACGAGCAATCCATCTACTACAACTGGCACATAGTCATGGACAATGCCTCCAAAAGTCTGGAAATGCAGCCGTGGGGTGAAGAGGGTTAACTTAAAGGTTCTGTTGTGAAGACGTGTTAAATGTTAATAAAGAAGACTTTATTTCATTTTAAAAGTAGCTCTAAGCGCTGATACAATGAAAAGGCTAACAGCTAACACGCACACATAACATACGCACGCACACACATGTGACAGTGTTGATGAATTGTGCATGGCTGGGGAAATGAACTAGTGAAAGGCAGCGTTGTAGAGGTGGGTTTTGAGAAGTGATTTGACTGAGGAGAGTGTTTGACAGTTACGAACAGGGGTGGGGAGGCGGTTCTAAGTGGAGGGGCCAAGATGGGAGAAGGTATGACTGCTTCGTCTTTTACATTTGAAATTGGGAAGGCAAAATTTACTTTGTCAGAGGAGGAGCGAAGGGTGCGAGATGGAGTAAGTCCGAGATATAGGCAGGAATGTTAAATGTTAACACCAGAAAATACTGATACTGGATATATTGAATGAATCTCTTAGTTATACCATCTTAGAGCTGTGTGATGACAGTACAAAGGTGACTGGGCACAATATGCCTGCATCAACAGGTAGGATAACCAGCACATTGCAGGCAAATCATCCCACCACCTGTACTTGTGGATGTAACAAGACTGGGACAGCCTAGAGCTGTCCCAATCTTGTGTGGGCAGCAAGGCCGTTACATCCTTTGCAAATCTGTCACTGCACATTTGACAACCTGGTCGTCCTTCTGTAGTTAAGAGGGGAAAAGGCTCATCACAGGTCGCTGGAGACAACTTGTTTTTATCATTCTATTACAACATGCTTTCCACTAGGATTTTAAATTGTCTGTCCCAATAAAAACATCCATCCAAGCCACTCTACAGTCCGTAAACACAACCAGGATAATTACTGAATGCAACAAACAAGATTACAAGGCAGTTGGGTGTGGTGGGGTGAGGTTGGTGTCGTCACATAACCTCTAGTCTAATTCTAAAACTTTATCACAGATTTGTGAACATTTCACTGGCCTCTGTGTTCCTAACCCTTTGGATGCCAGCAGTGGCTTTAGTCGCAATGTTTTAGACCTGCAGGAATCATTGCAACTAACAAGGCTACTGACTGACACCCAAAGAGCTAAATGATTGGATGCTTCTTTTTTATCAAGATTTCTCTGCAAAGGATGTCTTTCCGTAGTAGTAGTAGTGTGAGGACAAAATAGGCTGTGAGGCCTTTGCAAATGTCCTTTCTTTCTTTAATCACTTTATGGGTCTGCTATGTATGCAAATTTTCCTATAAATTATTCATCATAGGAATAGAAAATCTCTTTAAATTTTGGTAATTGACTAATTCGTCCAGCTGGTTTTTAAAAGAATTTATATTTGGTGCTTTTTTTAAAATGAAACTGGTAACTCATTTCAAACAATGGCAACTCTGTTAGAAAAACAAAACTTCCGCAGATTAGTGTTGCAGTGCTGTACAAAGATTTTCCCTTCAGAGTTTCAGGTTCTGTCACAAAATGGTGCTGCAAAAAAGGCATTTCAATTTAGGTCGTCGATGCCATTATACATTTTAAAAACTTGGATTAAGTCTCCACGTATTCTGCTCAGAACCCTGGCCAGACCTTCCCCTGCAGCCACTGCGGTTGAACCTGCCTGTCCCAGATTGGCCTCCGCAGCCACGAGGAGGCCTGCAGACGTCGTGGGTAACCCCTATAAAATCTTCGTTCGCAAAGTCAAGCCAAGAGATTCTACGTCCACGTAAGGAGTGTAGTCCAATGTATTTTAGTCTGTCCAAGTAAGTCATATTTCTACATTCTTTAACCAGCTTCGTTGCTTGTCTCTGTACCCTTTCGAGTGCAACTGATTGTCTCTTTAAACATGGGTACCATACAGTGTTTCATTCTAAATGTGGTCTGACTAGTGATTTATACAGTTTACTAAAAATGTCCTTATCCAAATAATTCATATTTGTCTACCATATTGAAAATACAGTAGACTTTGAAATGGGGCTGGTTGGAGCGTGTTCACATGACATCATGAGTGGGCGGGCCCCAAGTTATGGCAAAGAAGTCTCTCTCTTGGCTTGACTTCGCGAACGAAGATTCTATAGGGCTTGCCCACGTCGTCTGCAGGCATTTTCGTGGCTGCGGAGGCCAATCCGGGACAGGCAGGTTCGACCGCAGTGGCTGCAGGGGAAGGTCTGGTCAGGGTTCTGAGTTACGACCATAGTCCGTGGGCGTTTCCTAAAGCCTGCGCGGTGGAGCGCAGTGTGCGCAGTACTGGCCCCACCCTTTAAACCCTTGGTTCGTTTTCCATGGCCTAGCAAGCTGGGACGGTGGGCATCGAGGTCCTCGGGTCGCAGGTTTTATATCAGACTGTCCTTGTCTTAGTCTCTGGCTCAAAAGCCTTCCCCGGAGACACAGGGGCTTTGATGTCAGGGGTTTCCTCCCTTAGCCTTTCCGCAGCCAAGCGGCCAGGCCTGCAAGTGCAAGGCAGCAGGGGACTCGTGGGGGCCGGGGTCGTCTATGTCCTGTGCAGATGTGAACATCTGCCCACTGCCCAGACGGTGACACCAGATGAGAAAAATCCAACGCCGGAACCCGGTATCGAACCTCGCACCTTTGGCATTGGAGGCAGACGCCTTAACCACTGCGCCACTTCCCCGCAAAGAAGTAACAAGATACAAATTACATCATATCTAGCTAAGCAAACCTAATGGGGAGAAAGTACTTTAGGCACCAAGCACCGTGTGTGTGTGTGTGTGTGTGTGTGTGTGTGTGTGTGTTTGTGACAGTGACTAGAGCTCATGTTTGTGGGTGGACAAGCTAGACATTTTAGGATATTTTCTCTATTACAATTATTTCAAGCTTATTACTTATATTATTTAGACTTCAAATTGACAAAAAAAAAAGGTATTTCCACGAAAACCGGTTGATCCGTTGTTTACTCGGTCACTTTTTCTTATTCTTACTAGATATTTTGAAGACAGTTAATAAATATTACTATTGTATAAGTAATAATAGTAATACGAATTTATACCGCACCAAATCCCCAGAATCGGCGCTGTGTTACAAAAGTTATACTTCGCTATACACATGTTTACACAATCACACACTACCTTTATACGAGTTTTAGCTATGCACACACATACACACACAAACTAAAGCCTAAAAAAAACCATCCCCAAGATAAGGCATTTTGATGATGCTGATGTGCCAAAACGATGGTGCTACACAGTCAATAAAGGGAAGACCTTACTAAGATCAAGGGTGTATAAGGATGAAATGAGTTAATGATAATTCAGTAAGATTTCTATTTGTACTACAACTTACATGCAGTCACTAATGTCCATATATATAACTTCATAAGCGAGGTTGTTGAATTTTGTGCGACACAAGACTACACGCCATTTTTGCGGAAGCTTTTAATGAAGGGACATTACCCAGTTGGCAGACGGTCAACTCGCCCAAAAATGAACTCGCCCAAGGTTAGGTCCGCTAGCAATCAGTGCAGTCAACTCGCCCTAACAATATTATCTAATTTAGGGGTCTAGTCTCCGACCCTCTTAACGTCTTAGACCTGCGAACATATTGTGCTGTTTCCACACGGCCGGATCCAGGGGTGGGAGGGGGGTGCATTGGTACTACAGCCCCCCCTTCAGCTTAAGAAAAAATATATATATATTCACTGCCAGTCCACAACAAGGTCCGAGAAGGAGGGGGGGTGCTTTAATGTTATTGCAGCATCCCATAGAACAGTTTCGGTTGGGGTGTTTTGATATATACTAAACCTTGGCAATAGGGAAAAAAGTTCAGGACACTGGAGATAAGAGAAAGGAGATTTCAAAACCACCCTCCCATAATGATCGAGCCCATGTCTAAAACAATGCTTTTTTAAACATCAACGTCCACAGCTTGCCTAGGTGTTGCCTTTTCAAAATTAGTCTTCTTCCACTGAAACACCTCAAAAAGCTTTAGGGATACAATCAGCGCTGTGCTGGCGGTGCTACCAGTAAATTCTAGAGGCGGCTTCTAGTACATGCGTTGTGTTTGCAATTTCAGGTTACGCCATATGCCTACCTGAAGAGACCCCTTGGGGCAAGACCGGTCGTAGGCGGCAAAACTTTAAATCTACTCAGCAGGTCCAATATATGTTTGGGAATATTTTCTAGCATCCCCCCTCAGGGGGGGGGGGGGGGAGGACTGGATATTCTCCAGGGGATGGCGGGGCGCCTGGGGGTAGTCCCTACTGCTCTATGTAGTAGGTGTTCAGTGGAAGGCTCAAAAGATCTAGTAAGTGATGCAGTCACAAAAAGGGCAGCTGATGTCCAGATGACACAATGCAAGCTTACCAGCCTGGAATTCCATGGCATTAGCACAGCATTCTCAGAAATGAATGAAAAATTACATCCCTTGGAGCTAATCTGATTGAGTGCATTTTTTGGCTTTGGGCGACGCCTTTGTTATAAATATATATATATATATATATATATTATATATATATATATATATATATATATATATATTATATATATATATATATATATATATATATATACTTAAAATGTGAAGAAAGGATCCACATAATGTCTCAAAAAGTCAACGATTATCCCCATACCAAAAAAGGCAACCATCAGTACCCTTAACGACTACAGACCTGTGGCATTGACCTCCGTCAAAATGAAAACGTTTGAGCGGCTGATCCTGCAGCACATCAATTCTGTCATGCCCCCTTCCCTTGATCCTTATCAGCTTGCTTACCGCGCGAACCAATCAGTAGAGGACGCTGTGTCACTAGGGCTGCACTAAATTCTGCAGCATCTGGAGTAGCCAAATGTGTATGTTATGCTGCGTTTTGTTGATTACAGCAGCGCATTCAACACTATCATACCATCCGAACTGCATGAAAAGCTGCTGCACCTTGGCTTTGCACAGTCCATCTGTAACTGGGTTCTGGATTTCTTGTTAAACAGACCCCAGATTGTCAGGATCGGTTCATGCAGTCAGAACTGTGTTCAGCTGTGTCAGTTCCCTACTCCTGGTCAATGTGGACATGTATCCCAGTCTTTGACCTTGAGTACGGGTGCTCCCCAACTTCACTTACTTCACTTACCCGGGTATAGGCCGTCGACGAGAGACCTCCAGAGACTCCTGTCCTGTGCTTCTCCTTCAATTTTACTCCAGGTGGTTCCCAGTCTCTTGATGTCTGCTTGGAGGTCTCGACGCCAGGTGTTTCTCGGCCTACCTCTTTTCCTCTTTCCCTGGGGGTTCCATGACAATGCCTGCCTAGTGATACTGGAAGCTGGCTTTCTCAGACTGTGACCAATCCATCCCCATCTTCTTCACCCAATTTCATTCTCCGCTGTTATCTGCTCTATTCTCTCCCAGAGTCTGACGTTGCTGATCTTCTCTGGCCAGTGGATTTTCAAAATTCTTCTAAGGCAACTGTTTATGAAGATCTGTACTCTGTTGACTGTGGTTTTTGTCAATCTCCAAGTCTCTGCTCCATATAGGAGAACTGCTTTTACGCTGGAGTTGAAAATCCGGACTTTGGTGTGTTGTGACAGCTCTCTGGAACTCCACACTTTTTTCAACTGGAGAAAGGCTGCTCTGGCTTTACCGATTCGTGCTCTGACATCTGCATAAGTGCCACCTTTTTTGTCTATGATGCTCCCGAGATAGGTGAAGGACTCCACATCCTCCAACGGGGTGCCAGCAAGCAAGACTGGTTCTTCCCTGGTTGCGTTCAGCCTCATTGTCTATGTTTTCTGTTTGTGGATGGTGAGGCCCTTTGGTCCACCATGAAGCTATACAGCATCAATGCCAACCTGATCAAAGTTATAGCAAACCTTTACAACAAGGCCACTAGCGCAGTCTGCTTCAATGGCAAAATAGGAAACTGGTTTAGGACTACAGTTGGAGTCAGACAAGGCTGCTTGCTCTCACCTACTCTTTTTAACATCTTCCTGGAAAGAATCATGACAGACGCTCTGAAAGATCATGAAGGAACTGTCAGTATTGGAGGCAGAACAATCACAAACTTGCGCTTTGCGGACGACATTGATGGCCTTGCAGGAACAGAGAGGGAGCTAGCTCAGCTGGCGGAAAGGCTGGATAGTACAGCCATTGCATATGGGATGGAAATCAGTGCAGAGAAGACCAAACTGATGACCAATAACGCCAGTTTTCTTTGTTTTCTGTTTGTGGATGGTGAGGCCCACTTGGGACGAGATGTCAGCAAGCCTCGTGGTCTTGTCCTGCATTTGTTGATGAGTGTGGGACAGTAAAGCCAAGTCGTCTGCAAAATCGAGGTCGTCAAGCTGTGTCCACAGTGTCCACTGTATTCCACTTCGTCTATGCTCTGTGGTCATCTTCATGACCCAGTCTATGGCCAGTAGGAAGAGGAACAGAGACAGCAGACACCTCTGCCTGACACCGGTTCTGACCTGGAGCTCCCTGGTGAACGGCCCTTCGTGGATCACGCGACATGTCATGCCATCGTAGCTGCTCTTGATCAGGCGGACGAGCTTTGTGGGTACACCGTAGTGTCGTAGGAGTTTCCACAGAGTCTCTCGGTCCACGCTGTCAAATGCTTTCGCGTAATCCACAAAGTTGACGTACAGCGGGGAGCTCCACTCCAGAGAGACTGTTCCATGATTATGCGGAGAGTGGCGATCTGGTCTGTACATGACTGGTTTTTCCTGAATCCTGCTTGCTGGGGGTCAACGGAGCTCTTCATTCTCTCCAGGATGATCCTGTTGAAGACCTTTCCTGGTACTGACAGCAAGGTGATTCCTCTGTAGTTGGAACACTTGCTGAGGTCGCCTTTCTTGGGAAGCTTGATTAGGTACCCCTTCTTCCAGTCAGCCGGCATCACCTCCTCTTCCCAGATCTTTCCAAACAGTGGGTACAGCATCTCTACTGTTGTCTCTAGATCTGCTTTCAGAGACTCCGCTGGGATGCCATCTGGCCCTGCTGCTTTGCCGTTCTTCAAAAATGCCACTGCTCTTCTGATCTCTTCCCGGCTGGGTCTGTCACAGCTGATGGGTAGGTCGGTCTCCGCTGGCTGGATGTCTGGGGGGTCGGGTGGGCTGGGTCTGTTCAGTAGCTCTTCAAAATACTCGGCCCATCTGTCGAGTTGGTCTGCTCTGTCTGCAATAGGCTTGCCTTCTTTGTCCTTTACTGGTCTTTCTGTATGGCCATACTTGCCCGACAATCTTCTGGTAATGTCGTAGAGCTGTTTCATGTTGCCGCTGCCTGCTACCTTTTCTGCCTCTGCTGCCAGGCTGTCTGTGTAGGCCCTCTTGTCTGCCCTGATACTCCTCTTCACCTCGCGGTTGGCTTCCGAGTATTCCTCCTGTGCCCTTGCTTTGACTGCTCTCGTGCGACTGTTGTTGACAACTGCTTTCTTCTGCTTTCTCACTTCTTCTTCAAGGTCTGTGCCGACAGCCAATCCTTGTGATGGTGTTTGCAGGTTGAGTTCTGCGCCTCTCTAACTGCCTTCCACTGCTGCTCTGTGGTGACCGCCTCCTCTTCATTTACTAGCTCCTGTAGCACTTGAAACCGGTTGGACAGCACCAGTTTGAACTCTTCTCTCACTCCAGTCTCTCTCAGGAGGCCTACATTATAGCGCTGTCTTCTTGTTGTCTCTGTGCGGCTTTTCTTTAACTTGAGCTTTATTCTGAAGGTAAGCAGATGGTGGTCTGAGGCGACATCTGCTCCCCTCCTCACTCGAACATCTTGAAGGGATCTTCTAAATTTCTTGCTAATGCAGATATGGTCTATTTGGTTCTCTGTAGTATGGTCAGGTGAGACCCAGGTTGCTTTGTGTGTTCTTCTGTGTGGGAAGATGCTGCCTCCAATGACAAGTCTGTTTAGAGCACAAAAGTCTACGAACCTCTCCCCGTTCTCACTCATCTCCCCTAGTCCCTGTCTCTCCCATCACCTCTTCGTATCCGGTGTTGTCCTCCCCTATTTTGGCATTAAAATCGCCCATGACGATGGTGATGTCTCGCTCCGCACATTTGTCCACGGCACTCTGGAGTCGGTCGTAGAACTCTTGTTTCTCTTCCTCGTCACTGTCATTAGTGGGCACATAACACTGGATGACGTCCAGCTTGATCTTTTTCTTGGTTCTAAAGGCTGCTGTGATAATTCTTGGCCCAAGAGGTTCCCAGCCCATCAGCGCTCTCTGTGCCACTGGTGACAGCATGAATGCTACTCCTTCTGTATGGGGGGGCATTCTCGTCTTCATGACCTGAATACAGAATCATCTCCCCACGAGTCTTTTCTGGCCAGACTGCGTCCATCTGGCTTCACTGATACCTAGCAGGGAAAGGTTGTACTTTTGCATTTCCGCTGCTATCTGGGCGGCCTTGCCGTTCTGGTACATGGTCTTGACGTTCCATGTGCCCATGGTTGTGTCCCTGGATAGAGAGAGGCGGCTCGGTCCTGTGGCTTCAGAAGACTTCCGGCTTTCACCACAGGACGTCATAAATCCTCTGGTAGAAGAACCTTCCTCCTCCAGGAAAGGAATTACTGTTTGTCTTTTCGTCGGCGTTTTTGTAGCTATTTCCTTTTTTGCAGGGTGGGGAAGCTACCCCCACGCCCAACCCCCTTACTATGAGGACCAGGGGTTTTCTGTCGGGGTCACCTTCCCTTAGACCATGTTGGTTCACGGCACCTTATTTCATTCGGTGCACCCCTCTCGCGAGGGACCCCCTATCCACCACCCAGGGGACGCGCCTCAACGCCATATGGTCCCAGCGCGAGGGGTGCTCCCCAAGGATGTGTTTTATCCCCATTGTTGTATTCTGTGATAGCACACGCATAGTGAAATTTGCGGATGATACGACAGTCAAGGGTTTTGTACATAACAATGACCAGAGTGCATATCAGGATGAGGTAGACATGTTAGTAGGCTGGTGCTCTGACAACAACCTGGATTTGCATGTTGGAAGACCAAGGAAATGATAACTGATTTCAGAAAAAAATAAACCTGACCCCCTTCCCTTAACCATCCAAGGAAACAACATTTGAAATTGTTGAAACGTTCAAGTTCCTGGGTACTCTCATTTCGCACGATCTGAAGTGGGAAAAGAATATTGAACAGCTAGTAAAGAAAGCCCAGCAGCACCTGTTTTTTCTTCTGCGGTTGAAGTCTTTTGGCGTCAGTCAGCAGATCATGGTGCAGTTTTACCGCGCCGCCATTGAGAGCGTTCTTACCTTCTCAATGACGGTGTGGTATGGCAGCGCAACCGACGAAGCCCGCAAGAAATTAAATAGGGTGATCAAAACAGCATCTCATATTGTTGAAAGCGATCTCCTCTTGCTGGAATCTCTGTACCACGCACGCACCATCAAGACAGCGAGCTCCATCATACATGACGAGCACCATCCTGCACATAGCCTGTTCGAGCCCTTGCCATCTGGCTCACGCTTTAGATCCATTAACTCATTCTACCCCAGACACACCACAGCAAGATGACGGATCGACCATGATAGTTCAAGGGTGATGCCAGAATAGCTTGGCGCCTGTGGGCGCCAAGCTATTCTGGCATCACCCTTGAACTATCATGGTCGATCTGTGTCCTGCACTAGAGTGCAGTCTTCAGAGGACAACGGCAACATTTGGGGATTTCGGTGATGGGGTAGAATGAGTTAAGGCCAAAACCACTCGTTTTCAGAAGAACTTTTATCCGGCCTTGGCTGTTCAGGCCCTGTCTAATGTGGCTGCGATATGATACAACTCAGTTGTACCCGTCTTTTCTAAGCGTGTTTCTTTCTCCGTTGGGTACTTCTTTAACTCAGCAGATTGACTCAAAGTCCCTAAGTTAGAATTACCTACAGCCCATCTTAGTTGTTTATAGTTCTTTTATGTTCTATTAAACCTCTTCTTAAACATACAGTCTCTTTACAAATACATATGAATTTAGTTAATCTGTTTTGTTGTGCGGCGGCTCACCTGGCGGTTTTTGTTGTCATAATATGGTTATTATGCTATAGAATTTTTTTGATTTTTTTTTTTTTACTTACTTAGATGTGTGTGCATACGTAGCACAATAACTGCTACACATATGTGTGATTTGGTATTTTTGAGTGCTTGATTGTGATGTATGTATGTTTTATGTGTTGATGTTAATATGGACTCTCGTCAGTTACGCCGCAAAACATTCCTAATGTTTAGGCATCTGGCAATAAAGTTTATCTTATCTTATCTTATCTTATCTTATACACCACGTAGTTTAGGAGGAGTTACACTTTTATTCTTTGCACAAATTTTCGTCCTCTCAGCGAGGGCTTCTTCAGGGGAATGCCCAGGTAACAGGTAACTAGGTAACAAAACATAATTTACGTGTGAGAATGTAATGCGTCAAAATAGATACAGAATGTACACATATGCACTTTTAAATTCTAACTTATAAGATAAGATAAGATATGATAAGATAGTTTATTGCCATATGTTTCCATGTACAAAAACAAAAAAAAAAAACATTGGAATTTGTCTTGATGTCAGTTACTAAGACTAAAATAACTTAACACACACACACACACACACACACACACACACACACACACACACACACACACACACACACACACGCAAACGCAGTAAACTCTAAAATATGATTTTCATGCTAAATACTAAGCAAAAAAGCGTAATACTTTTACAGTATATAGACTAAGGTGCAAAAAGCATGTGCATAAGTTCGTGATATTAGTGCGTCATTAGTGATGACATAAAACTTTTATGAAACGCGAGTATTGACACTGTGTGCGGAGGAAAAAAATGTCGCAATGAAATATTTATAATAATAACGTCATCATCAACATTGACACCATCATCATTAGTAGAATTTTTAAACGTGCAGTCAAGCAAAATCTAAAAATCACACACACAATCACAATGTTCGTCTTATGTTTACGGTATAGTCCGAATTAAAATACACGTGCATAAATTCTAATGCGTCATTCCTGTCAGTCCGGAAGACAGCAATAGTTAATGACTCATGAGCATGACGGAGTATGTAGAAAATGCATCTAAAATATATATATATTTTTAAAAATCCAGACCAAAAAGGTGACTGCCAAGCGTGTAAAATGCAAAGAAGTACCCAACGGAGAAAGAAACACGCTTAGAAAAGACGGGTACAACACAATATAACACATTACTATTTTTACTGTTACGTACATCATCATCGTCATCAATATCTTCAACATACTCAGAACTCACAGTCATGCAATCATGCGATGGGAACAACAACAACAAAAAAAAAAAGGTGTGTGTGGGGGGGGGGGATATATTTTCTAAGTTCAACTAGTCACGAATCTCTCTCTCTCTCTCTCTCTCTCTCTCTCTCTCTCTCTCTCACTAGATAATCTTGACGTTTTTGCTTACAATTTTGCGTTCAATGTACCAGATTTAGTCCTAACAGTGTGCAATGTATATGTATGTGTCTATTATGAAGTTGTATTTCATGTACCGTGTGTAGTGCATATTAGCCAGACGTGGGTCGGAACTGTGCTTCGTCTGACGCGGGCGTTGATTAAAGGCCCCGGACATGCATCAAGATACCACGTTTGTCCGGGCCTATAATCCAACGTTTGAGCCGTAGCGGGGTCTGACCTAACTCTGATTTACGCACGTCCGTGTGTGTGTGTGTGTGTGTGTGTGTGTGTGTGCAAGCGCGTGTGCGTGCCGGCGTGTGTGTGTGTGTGTGTGCGTGTGTGTGTGTGTGTGTGCGTGCGTGTGTGTGTGTGTGTGTGTGTGTGTGTGTGTGTGTGTGTGTGTGTGTGTGTGTGTTTTATGTAGTTTGTAGCAAAGACAAGAATGAAAAAAGGTCTGCGCACCTATTCTTTTATCCTTGGAAAATAAAGTTTTATTTCATTTCATTTCACTCTCTCACAAACACTCACACACACACTTATCATAAAACACCAACTTCTAGGTTGCAGTAAACAGCACGTGCACAAGTTCGTAATACGCCACTGCTGATGACATAAGAAAATCATGTATTACTAGAATGGGCATGCAATGTTAGCAAGGTATCTATATTATATAAAATTTATATATATATATATATATATTTAATATACTGTTACGTCATCAACAACATTAACGTCACACTTAGAACTTGCACACATGCATTTCCAAGAAAACTGAAGGCTTAGAAAATGGTATACAAACGTTCATTCATTCATTCAGTCCTCTCTGCGCCGTCTGGTGCTTGAGGCGACGGCAAGGGAGCGCCACTTTTGTCTGTCAGCTGCTATTTTGGGTGCTGTTTGCAGAGTAAGGCCTCTGTTCTTGAGCTCTCGCTCCACGGTTCGGCGCCACGTCTCCTTTGGTCGCCCACGGTTTCTCTTCCCCTGTGGTGTCCATCTCAGTGCCACCCTTGGTAATGAGTCAGGTGACATTCTGCAAACGTGGCCTAGCCATCTCCATCTCCGTGTGGCGATGGTTTCAGCGATGCTGTCTGCGCCTGCTCTCTTCCGTAGTTCCTCGTTTGTAATCATGTTTGGCCAGAAGACCTTCATGATCCGTCGCAGGCACTTGTTCTGGAAGACATCCAGCTTGCGTTCCGTAGCGGTAGTGGATTTCCAGCATTCTGACCCATATAGAAGGACACTCAGCACGTTGCTCTTAAAAATACGGAGCTTGGTGTGGATGCTCAGGCTTGTGGTCCTCCAGATGGGTTTCAGCATTGCGAAGGCTTGGTTGGCTTTGCTGATTCTTGTGGTGATCTCCCTTGTGCAGTCTCCATCTGTGGTAACCTTGCTGCCCAGGTACGTGAACTCGTCCACCTCTTGCAGAGGTTGGTCATTGATGGTGATTGGGTCGCCCACTATGGTGTTCTTCCTCATGACTTGAGTCTTCCTAATGTTGACCCCGAGACCTATGGAGCTTGCTGACTGTGTCAACTGTTGTGTCTTCTGTTGCATGTCCTGGTATACAAACGTGCAATGGCAATAATAAAACAAAGTTTTGCAAACGTCAGTGAGTCAGAAACTGGGAAATCTATCCCTCTCTTTCTCTCCCTCCCTCACTCTCCCCCCCCCTCTCTCTCTCTCTCTCTCACTTCTTCTCTTTCGCTCTCCCTCTTTCTCTCAAACACACACACACACACACACACACACACACACACACACACACACACACACACACACACACACACACACACACACACACACACACAAATACAAACAAGCTCACCGTTCCTCTCGCTAGCTCACTCTCAAACACATATTCTCTCACTCACTCTCTCTCTCTCTCTCTCTGAGTCAGTCTATAACTCTGTCTCTCTCGATCTCTCTCTTTCTCTCTCACACACTCTCTCTCTCTCTCTCTCTCTCTCTCTCTCTCTCTCTCTCTCTCTCTCTCTCTCTCTCTCTCTCTCTCTCTCTCATGGTCAGGGATTAATTAAAATTATATGTTTGCCGCTTTCCAAGTCTCAGCATGGTAGCTAGGTCTTTGCGTGAATTCAGGCCAACAAAGATAGTTCCAAGATTGGCCTGCCAACACGTTTCAAGAGAGATTAGTTCGCTCTCGTCTTTCACTTGTTTAACAGGAAAGATTTTCAGAAACGGTACCGACCGATCTACTGGATGGGTGGTGCTAACGACATGTTGAACAAGTGAACACTTAGAGCACTTCTTGTTGTTGATGTCGCTTTTGTGATTTGCCCAACACAGCTCAGTTGAGATTAGTAATAGACCCAATGTACATGGCGGTTGTACGAGCACTGGATAACATACACAACATTTTGTGTTGTACACGTCATGTTATGCCGTATATGCCACCGTCGTCCATCCCATGGAGATTTAAACTCTTGGACTTCGATGGCGTGCGCACACGTAACACAACGCTTGGTCGAGCAAGGGTAAAAACCTGGCCTGGGATGAGGACCATGTTGAACAAAGTGTCTAGGGACTGTGGGATTGTACAGTTCACCTAAGTTCTTATGGCGCCTGTCTGCTGAAATTATCATATTCCTGGGGAAAATATCTTCATTCTCAGTCATTCATATATATATATATATATATATATATATATATATATATATATATATATATATATATATATATATATATATATATATATATATATATATATATATATATATATATATATATATGCAGACGTCGTGGGCAACTCCTATAAAATCTTCGTTCGATGCAGTCACAAAAAGGACAGCTGATGTCCTGATGACACAATACAAGCTTACCAGCCTGTAATTCCATGGCATTAGCGTAGCAAGAGCATTCTCAGAATTTAATGAAAAATTAAGTCCCTTGAGCTATTCTGATTGAGTGCATATTTTGGCTTTGGGCGACGCCTTTGTTAAAAGTATATATATATATATATATATATATATATATATATATATATATATATATATATATATATATATATATATATATATATATACACAGCATTCTCAGAATTTAATGAAAAATTACATCCCTTGTAGGTAATCTGATTAAGTGCATATTTTGGCTTTGAGCGACGCCTTTGTTAAAAATAAAGAACAATTGCACCACAAAATTGCCTAGGTGTTGCCTTTTCAAAATTATTTAGTCTTTTTCCACTGCAACACCTCAGGATGCAATCTGCACTGTACTAGTGGTGCTACCAGCAAATTTTGGAGGTGGCTTCTAGTACAAGCGTTGTGTTTGCAATTTTAGGTTATGCCATATGCCTACCTGAAGAGCCCCCCTTGGGGCGAAACCGGTCGTAGGGAGCAATAAATCTACTCAGCAGGTCCAATATCTGTTTGGGGAATATTTTCTAGCATCCCCCCTCAGGGGGGTGGGGGGGGGGAGGATATTCTCCAGGGGATGGCAGGGCGCCTGGGGATAGTCCCTACTGTTCTATGTAGTAGGTGTTCAGTGGAAGGCTCAAAAGATCTTGTGGGCGATGCAGTCATAAAAAGGGCAGCTGATGACGCAATGCAAGCTTACTAGCCTGGAATTCCATGACTTTAGCACAGCATTCTCAGAATTTAATGAAAAATTATATATATATATATATAATTTTTCAATAAATTCTGAGAATGCTATATAAAGTAATAGGGACTACCCCCAGGCGCCCCGCAACCCGCTGGAGAATATCCAGTCCTCCCCCTGAGAGGGGAGGCTAGTGCATGAATATTCCCAAACAGATCTTGGACCTGCTGGATAGATTTAAGATTTTGCCGCCTACGACCGGTTTCGACCCAAGGTGGGTCTCATCAGGTAGGCATACGGCGTAACCTGAAATTGCAAACACAACGCATATACTAGAAGCCGCCTCCAGAATTGGGTCGAAACCGGTCGTAGGCGGCAAAATCTTAAATCTATCCAGCAGGTCCTCCTATAAAATCTTCGTTCGATGCAGTCACAAAAAGGACAGCTGATGTCCTGATGACACAATACAAGCTTACCAGCCTGTAATTATATATATATATAATTTTTCAATAAATTCTGAGAATGCTGTGCTAATGCCATGGAATTCCAGGCTGGTAAGCTTGCATTGTGTCATCAGGACATCAGCTGTCCTTTTGTGACTGCATCGCTTATTAGATCTTTTGAGCCTTCCACTGAACACCTATCACATAAAGCAATAGGGACTACCCCCAGGCGCCCCGCCACCCGCTGGAGAATATCCAGTGTTCCCCCCCGAGGGGGGATGCTAGAAAATATTCCCAAACAGATATTGGACCTGCTGAGTAGATTTAAAGTTTTTGCCGCCTACGACCGGTTTCGCTCCAAGAGGGAGCTCTTCAGGTAGGCATACGGCGTAACCTGAAATTGCAAACACAACGCATGTACTAGATGCCGCCTCCAGAATTTGACTGGTAGCAACCACTAGTCCAGCGTGGATTGCATCCCTAAAGCTTTATGGGGTGTTGCAGTGGAAGAAGATAGACTAATTTTGAAAAGGCAACACCTAGGCAATTTTGTGGTACAATTATTCTTTACTTTTAAAAAGGCATCGCCCAAAGCCAAAAAAATGCACTCAATCAGAGTAGCTCCAAGGGACGTAATTTTTCAATAAATTCTGAGAATGCTGTGCTAATGCCATGGAATTCCAGGCTGGTAAGCTTGCATTGTGTCATCAGGACATCAGCTGTCCTTTTGTGACTGCATCGCTTATTAGATCTTTTGAGCCTTCCACTGAACACCTATCACATAAAGCAATAGGGACTACCCCCAGGCGCCCCGCCACCCGCTGGAGAATATCCAGTGTTCCCCCCGAGGGGGGATGCTAGAAAATATTCCCAAACAGATATTGGACCTGCTGAGTAGATTTAAAGTTTTTGCCGCCTACGACCGGTTTCGCTCCAAGAGGGAGCTCTTCAGGTAGGCATACGGCGTAACCTGAAATTGCAAACACAACGCATGTACCAGATGCCGCCTCCAGAATTTGACTGGTAGCAACCACTAGTCCAGCGTGGATTGCATCCCTAAAGCTTTATGGGGTGTTGCAGTGGAAGAAGACAGACTAATTTTGAAAAGGCAACACCTAGGCAATTTTGTGGTACAATTATTCTTTACTTTTAACAAAGGCATCGCCCAAAGCCAAAAAATGCGGGTGGCGGGGCGCCTGGGGGTAGTCCCTATTGCTTTATGTGGTCTGGGAGGTGGTGCTTAAATTGGCGTCTAGGATGGCGAGAGGACACTGCGACCGCAGCCACTCTCCCATCCTCAGACTTTGACCCATCCGTATAAATTGCCAGGGAAATTGAAAGGAGTTCATTGAGGCTCTGTTGGTATATGGCTGGTGGAGTAGAGTCCTTCTTGTTTGAGGACAACCCATCCGTATAAATTGCCAGGGAAATTGAAAGGAGTTCATTGAGGCTCTGTTGGTATATGGCTGGTGGAGTAGAGTCCTTCTTGTTTGAGGACAACCCATCCGTATAAATTGCCAAGGAAATTGAAAGGAGTTCATTGAGGCTCTGTTGGTATATGGCTGGTGGAGTAGAGTCTTTCTTGTGGGCAGTCAAGTCCAGCAAGATGTCAGGAACTGGTAAGAGCCAGGGTGGAGTGACGTGTTGCAGAGATTCCGAAACTTTGTCCGGGTCCACTCCGGCCGCCTGCAGATGAGGTCGGACACGGAAGGAAAGTGGACGGACAGCTCCCGGTTTGGTATCGTAAATCTCTGCAAATGGCGGTTTAAAAACACAATCATAGGCAGGATTGTCTGGATGGGCCTTCAGCTTCAGAACGTAGCTGAGCATGAGGCGGATGTGGCAGAGCCTGAGAGAAGGCTCCCCTGCCTCGGCATACAGACTAGGAACTGGAGATGTCCTGAAGGCCCCCAGACATATGTGCAGACCTTGATGGTGAATTGTGTTCATACGCTGTAGAACAGACTTGGAAGCTGAACCATACACCACAGAGCCGTAATCCAGTTTGCACCGAACAAGGGCCGGTACAGTCGAAGTAAGACGATGCGGTCTGCACCCCAGTCAGTACGACCAACGTACGACGAAGAACATGGAGGGCCTTCTGACAAGAGGTTCTCATGTAATTAATATGGTTGCGGAAGGTCAGTCTTTTGTCAAAGATGACCCCCAGAAACATTGCCTCCTCGGCCACCTTATTTGGCACTCCAGCAATGCTCAGGCTAGGTTCTTGAAAAAAATTCGTCTTGTTAGTAAAATGCACGCATGTCTTGGAGGGCGAGAACCTGAATCCGTTGAGAGACACCCACCTCTGTATGCGATCAACGCACAGTTGCAAGAGCCACTCAAGGGACGTAAGCCCTCGACCTCGTGCGCACAAAGCAAAGTCGTCAACAAACAAACAGCATTCAGAATCATCCTCGGCCTTTACAATGTTATTAATTTTAATACTAAATAAAACAGGAAATAGAATGCTGCCGTGCGGGACACCCATCTCCTGTTCAAAGGAGTCGGAGAGGGTGGAGCCCACACGGACATGGAATGACTGGTTAGACAAAATAATTGTGAATACAAACGGGCAGGGCCCTTTAAAACCCATGTCCAACAAGTCAGACATTATGCCATACTTCCAGGTACGTCATATGCCTTCTCAAGATCGAAGAAAATTGCATAGACATGCTGCTTGTTGACAAAAGCATCTCGAATAAAAGACTCAAAGCGGACTAGATGGCCAATTGTACTACGGAAGCACCGGACACCACAATGGAGGTTTTTGAGGAGACCCTGTGTCTCATGATGCCACACCAGGCGGGCCGTTGATCAGGCGCTCCATAGTTTTACATAACATGATGTCAAAGCGATTGACCGGTAGTTGTCCGGGTCGGAAGGATCCTTACCCGGCTTGGGGATTGACACAACCACAGCCTGGCGCCAAGATGGCGGAAAATGGCCAGTTATCCAGATATACTATAGTTAAAGGCCTGGAGATGTACGAGGAGTGACTTCTCAGGCAGATGCGTTAGGAGCTGATAGTGGATGGTATCTAGTCCAGCAGAATCACAAATATGAGACTCGCTTTTCCTTCTCTCTCTAGAGGAAGGGTGAATAATGCTCTGTTGAAGAATTATGGGCAATGGTGGAGGCAAGCAAATTAGACACAGCCCTTTTATGTGACCAAACTGGCACCATTTCTAAGATGGCCGAACGAAGCCGAGCCACCCCTGCTCCTAATTCTTTGAACAACATTCCAGACTTTTTGAGATGGAGTCCTAGAAGATTAAGATGAGACGCGGAAACGTCTCCATGAAGCACGGCGTTCACGTTTAAAACTGTAACGGGCTTTCGCCCTGTCATTTAAAGGTTAAAATATTCGCTTGTGACGGATTACGAAAAGCACGTCGCTGAGCAGATTTGCACGTTTTTGGGGCCTTGCGGCATTCTTCGTTGAGCCATGGTACTCTCGGCTCCCGAGGGACTGATGTGGAAGTTTTAGGAATGGTTTCACCTGTTACATCCAACAATATAGAAGTACTGAAAAACAAGAAACAGGTTCATCAGCTGACATGACTACCTCCACTGTAATACGAGACTGACAGTTGGAGGTGAAGAGAGGCCAGTCTTGAGATTCCAGCGCCCCATGGTGAATCCTCCTCTTAGCTGACCGATGACAGGACTACTGGGAAGTGGTCACTACCACACAGGTCGTCGTGAACCTTCCAGTCAAAGTCCAGCATGAGCGAAGGATCGCACACAGTGAGGTCTAGAACAGAACTAGATCCTGAAACCGGGTTAGAGTAGGTAGGTGAGCCATCATTAAAAACACATGGTTAAGTTGAGAAAAAACATCTTCTAACATCTGAACTCTGCCATCATAGTGGTCACTACCCCAAAGTTGAGCGCGACCGTTAATATCCTCCATGATAATACAGAAAGGGGGCAGCTGATATACTAAGTTAGAAATATCATTACTACAGACCCGCAGGGATATTGGCAGGTAAATACTGAATATGGTTATATTCTCCAAGGTAACCCGAGCTGCGACAGCCTGAAGACAGGTGTCGATACTAACGGGGCTACATAAAATTTGGCTACTAATGAGAAGAGCCACACCACTCGAGCGCCTCTCCGAATCACAGCCTTTATGGATAGCATTAAAACCATTAAAATACACAGGGTCAGAAGTCTTCAGGTAAGTCTCCTGAAGAGATATTACTGAGGGGTTATAGGACTTGACTAAAAAATGCAATTCCTTAAAGATAGCGTGAAAAAAATTCCACTGAAGCAGAGAGTACGTGATTATGTCTTATGTGGGGGAGAAGAGTGTCTTTCCCCCTTTTCCTCTGCCTTGGAAGGAGTCCAAGAAACAGAGGGGGGCCGGCTCCTGGGCCTCCTCTGGTTCTTCGGAGAGGAAGGGGGTGGAGCTAAGCCGCAGCATCAGCAACAACAACTTCCACTCCCTCCATCCGCTCCTCCAATGCAGCATATTTGTTTTGAAGGAGGACAATAGTTTCCCCCTTCTGGACACGTGCGCACAGCGGTCCCGTAGCTTTCTTGGACTTCTGGTTCTGGGCAGCGTTCATGCTGCTAGAGTTAGCGGCCTTAGAAGGCTGACCAGAGCCAGAAGCCTTTGTAGTAGACAGACTGACAGTGACAGGCTTGGGTGGGGGCTGAGGCTTAGGGGCAGCAGAGGGCGGCGCCACCGGACCGGTAGCATCCGCTTTCTGCGTTCCCTGGCTCCTTGTCACCACTGGAGGAGGGTTACTCTCCAGGGGCGAGAGCAACTGAGGCTCCGCCCCCAACCAAGAAGTTAGGGTTGACAGGAGAAGTCTTTGGTGGGGCGCTTGCTTGCCATCGCAGCATTAAATGTATACACAGAGGTGCTCATCATCATCATCATCATCAGTCCCTTGCCCGAACTGGGCGTTGGGGGGACTGAAAGGCAGCAGCAACAGACAGTGCTCTCCACTGAGTTCTATTTTGGGCGGTGGCAAGCAAGTCTGGCATCTCGAGTTCGGTCCATTCTTTTATGTTTGCGACCCAACTCTTTCTCTGACGACCTCGCCGACGACTTCCTTCGAGAGTGCCTTGGAGGATAGTCTTGGACAAGGTGTTGTGTCGGGTCACGTGGCCAAACCAAGCAAGCTTGCGCCGTTTCACAGTTGCCAGAAGGGGTTCATGTGGGCCCACCAGGGAAGTGACGATGCTCCGTACATATTCGTTGGTCTTGTGCTCGCGGTACGAGATGCGGAGCAACTTCCTCAGGCACTTGTTCTCAAAGGCCTGGATTTTCTTTTCTGAGTCTGCAAGCAGTGTCCAAGTCTCACAGCCGTAGAGTAGAATAGACACTACGAGGGACTTGTAAAGCCTGTACTTGATGGTGAAGCTGATGGAGTTACTTCGCCATATCCTGTCCAGCCTGGCCATTGCGGATGTTGCTGTACCTATCCTGATACGGATCTCTGCTATGCAACTACCGTCTTTGGACAGGGTGGCTCCCAAGTACTTGAAGCTATTGACCTCTTCTAACTTCTGGCCATTCATGTGAATATTGCTGCTGCTGTCGCTTGTGGTGTTGATCATCACTTTGCTTTTATCCGTACTGATCTCCATGCCATAAGACCCTGCGCTACTTGAAAGTTTGTCTGTCAGGTTTTGGAGCTCACTATTGCTGCCTGCCATGAGGTCAATGTCGTCTGCGAATCGAAGATTGCACAGGGATCTGCCACCAATAGAGATTGAAGTATGGTGGTCGTGGAGGGTTTCCTGCATGATCTTCTCCAGGAATATGTTGAAAAGGACAGGAGAGAGCAGGCATCCTTGACGGACACCGATCGTCGTCCTGAAGAACTCGCCTGACTGATTGTTAAGTAGAACCGCGCTGCAGGCGTTCTTGTAAAGCGCTTCTATCATTTGGATCAGTCCCTCCTCTATGTTGAACGATCTCATGACTTGCCAGAGTCCGTCGTGCCCGACGCGATCAAATGCTTTCCTGAAATCAATGAAGTTGTGGTAGAGTTCGCGCTGATGCTGCAGATGTTTCTCGATCAGGACGCGGCAGTTGAAAATCTGCTCTACAGTGCTTCTTCCAACTCTGAAGCCAGCCTGTTCTTCTGCCAGCAGTTCCTCGGCGAAAGTTTTGAGGCGGTTGAGAATGATTCTAAGCATTACTTTGCTAGGGTGACTTATCAGACTGATAGTTCTGTAGTTCTGGCACTGTTTCAGGTTTCCTTTCTTGGGGAGCGGGATCACTAGAGACTGTGTCCATTCTACTGGCCATTTCTTTTGCTCCCAGATCTTTTGACAGAGTGTAGTGAGGACCTTCGTTGTTACTTCTCCTCCATGTTTCAACAGTTCAGCAGGTACGTTGTCTATACCTGGAGACTTTCCTCCCTTCAGGCCGCGTACGGCTGCTTCCACCTCTTCAGCTAACACTGGCAGGTCTTCAGCCTTCCTGGCCCCAGCCTGGTTGTTTTGGAGGATGCTGGTGTCTGGCTCAGCCTTGTAGTTATACAAGTCTCGGCAGTACTCAGTCCATCTGTTTAGTACAGCAGTGTTTTCCGTAAGGAGTTGGCCGCTGCTGTCTTCGATGACTGTGGCTGTTCGCTGTTGAGTCTTGGTGAGGGTCCTTAGCGTTTCATAAGCCTTCTTGCTGTTGCCGTTTGCCATGCCCTCTTCCACGCTACAACACTGGTCTTCAATCCAATCTTCTTTGGCTTCTTTCATCCTCTTCCTGATCTTCTTGTTGACAAGTCTGTACTTGTTTGCTGATGTGAGGTCTTGGCCTCTCTTTTTCAGAGGTGCTACTACTGTTTGATGCAGCCTCAGCTGCACCAGGGCCTTCAACCATTTTTTTTTTTCGTCTGCAAAGGACGGCCCCTTCTCGACACGCACCTGCTGAATCTTGCACTCGGATATTCAACGAGGGCATTTCTTATCCGAAGCCATATGCGCCCCCTGAAAGCTCAAGTTAAAGAAAAGCCGCACAGAGACAACAAGAAGACAGCGCTACAATGTAGGCCTCCTGAGAGAAACTGGAGTTAGAGAAGAGTTCAAACTGGTGCTGTCCAACCGGTTTCAAGCGCTGCAGGAGCTAGTAAATGAAGAGGAGGCGGTCACCACAGAGCAGCAGTGGAAGGCAGTTAGAGAGGCGCTGAACTCAACCTGCAAAGACACTGTAGGGTTCAGGAAACACCATCACAAGGACTGGCTGTCGGCACAGACCTTGAAGAAGATAGAAGTGAGGAAACAGAAGAAAGCAGTTGTCAACAACAGTGGCACGAGAGCGGCCAAAGAAAGGGCACAGGAGGAATACTCGGAAGCCAACCGCGAGGTGAAGAGGAGTATCAGGGCAGACAAGAGGGCCTACACAAACAGCCTGGCAGCAGAGGCAGAAAAGGCAGCAGCAACATGAAACAGCTCTACGACATTACCAGAAGATTGTCGGGCAAGTATGGCCATAAGACCAGTAAAAGACAAAGAAGGCAAGCCTATTGCAGACAGAGCAGACCAACTCGACAGATGGGCCGAGTATTTTGAAGAGTTACTGAACAGACCCAGCCCACCCGACCCCCCAGACATCCAGCCAGCAGAGACCGACCTACCCATCAGCTGTGACAGACCCAGCCGGGAAGAGATCAGAAGAGCAGTGGCATTTTTGAAGAACGGCAAAGCAACAGGGCCAGATGGCATCCCAGGGGAGTCTCTGAAAGCAGACCTAGAGACAACAGTAGAGATGCTGTACCCACTGTTTGGAAAGATCTGGGAAGAGGAGGTGATGCCGGCTGACTGGAAGGAGGGGTACCTAATCAAGCTTCCCAAGAAAGGCGACCTCAGCAAGTGTTCCAACTACAGAGGAATCACCTTGCTGTCAGTACCAGGAAAGGTCTTCAACAGGATCATCCTGGAGAGAACGAAGAGCTCCGCTGACCCCCAGCTGAGAGACCAGCAAGCAGGATTCAGGAAAAACCGATCATGTACAGACCAGATCGCCACTCTCCGCATCATCGTGGAGCAGACTCTGGAGTGGAGCTCCGCGCTGTACGTAAACTTTTGTGGATTACGAGAAAGCATTTGACAGCATGGACCGAGAGACTCTGTGGAAACGCCTACGACACTACGGTGTACCCACAAAGCTCGTCCGCCTGATCAAGAGCAGCTACGATGGCATGACATGTCGCGTGATCCACGAAGGGCAGTTCACCAGGGAGCTCCAGGTCAGAACCGGTGTCAGGCAGGGATGTTTGCTGTCTCCGTTCCTCTTCCTACTGGCCATAAACTGGGTCATGTAGAGGACCACAGAGCACAGACGAAGTGGAATACAGTGGACACTGTGGACACAGCTTGACGACCTCGATTTTGCAGACGACTTGGCTTTACTGTCCCACACTCATCAACAAATGCAGGACAAGACCACGAGGCTTGCTGACATCTCGTCCCAAGTGGGCCTCACCATCCACAAACAGAAAACAAAGACAATGAGGCTGAACGCAACCAGGGAAGAACCAGTCTTGCTTGCTGACACCCCGTTGGAGGAGGTGGAGTCCTTCACCTATCTCGGGAGCATCATAGACAAAAAAGGCGGCACTGATGCAGATGTCAGAGCACAAATCGGTAAAGCCAGAGCAGCCTTTCTCCAGTTGAAAAAAGTGTGGAGTTCCAGAGAGCTGTCACAACACACCAAAGTCCGGATTTTCAACTCCAACGTAAAAGCAGTTCTCCTATATGGAGCAGAGACTTGGAGATTGACAAAAACCACAGTCAACAGAGTACATATCTTCATAAACAGTTGCCTTAGAAGAATTTTGAAAATACACAGGCCAGAGCAATGTCAGACTCTGGGAGAGATCAGAGCAGATAACAGCAGAGAATGAAATTGGGCGAAGGGGATGGGGATGGATTGGTCACAGTCTGAGAAAGCCAGCTTCCAGTATCACTAGGCAGGCATTGTCATGAAACCCCCAGGGAAAGAGGAAAAGAGGTAGGCCGAGAAACACATGGCGTCGAGACCTCCAAGCAGACATCAAGAGACTGGGAACCACCTGGAGTGAAATGGAAGGAGAAGCACAGGACAGGAGTTGCTGGAGGTCTCTCGTCGACGGCCTATACCCGGGGAGGGGTGACAGGCGTAAGTAAAGTAAGTATATGCGCCCCCTGCTAGGGTGACTTATCAGACTGATAGTTCTGTAGTTCTGGCACTGTTTCAGGTTTCCTTTCTTGGGGAGCGGGATCACTAGAGACTGTGTCCATTCTACTGGCCATTTCTTTTGCTCCCAGATCTTTTGACAGAGTGTAGTGAGGACCTTCGTTGTTACTTCTCCTCCATGTTTCAACAGTTCAGCAGGTACGTTGTCTATACCTGGAGACTTTCCTCCCTTCAGGCCGCGTACGGCTGCTTCCACCTCTTCAGCTAACACTGGCAGGTCTTCAGCCTTCCTGGCCCCAGCCTGGTTGTTTTGGAGGATGCTGGTGTCTGGCTCAGCCTTGTAGTTATACAAGTCTCGGCAGTACTCAGTCCATCTGTTTAGTACAGCAGTGTTTTCCGTAAGGAGTTGGCCGCTGCTGTCTTCGATGACTGTGGCTGTTCGCTGTTGAGTCTTGGTGAGGGTCCTTAGCGTTTCATAAGCCTTCTTGCTGTTGCCGTTTGCCATGCCCTCTTCCACGCTACAACACTGGTCTTCAATCCAATCTTCTTTGGCTTCTTTCATCCTCTTCCTGATCTTCTTGTTGACAAGTCTGTACTTGTTTGCTGATGTGAGGTCTTGGCCTCTCTTTTTCTTCCAGGCTCTCCTCTCATCACAGAGATCGAGGATGTCATCGGTGACCCAGGGCTGTTTGCGCTTCCTCTGCTTCCCCAGCACTTCTTCTGCTGTAGAAAGTAACACCTCTTTTATATTTCCAGCAAGGGTGTCTACGTCGCAGTCCAAAGTAGCCAAGGCTGCAAATCTGCCTCCCACCTGGGCTTGGAAGAGCTCTTCTACTTCCGGGTCTTTTAGCTTCTGGAGGTCGAATCTGATGCGAGGGCTCTTGCTATCTCGTTTCAATGCCAGCTTCAACTTGAGGCTAGTAAGGACGAGGTTGTGGTCGCTGCCAATATCAGCGCCAGGAAAGGACCTCGTTTGTGCTTTGTTAACGCTGGATTTGAATCGTCGAGGCAGCAAGACGAAGTTAATCTGGTTATGGACCAGGCCTCCTGGCGATTGCCATGTCACTGTTCTTGACTTCTTGTGTGGATGGAGGGTATTAGCAACGGTGAGACGGTGACTCTGTGCGAACTCTAAAAGTCGCAGGCCTCTGTCGTTTGTTTCTCCAAGGCCAAACTTGCCAGCTGTTCCTGCCCATTGTTGGTAGGCGTCAGGGCCGATCTTTGCATTCCAGTCACCGAGGACAGTCAGAATGTCTTTCTTAGGTGTTTTCTTGATGATGTTGTCCAGTTGTTCGTAAAATTCTTCTAATTCTTCATCAGTATCACACACAGGGGGGTGGCTGTGCAGGACTTAGCAGAGTGTCCGGGCTTAGTGCAACGGGCGCATGAAGCCTCTGCCTGGCGGCATGTCTTCTGCCCATAGCCATACTTTTGGCACTTAAAGCACTGGAGGGGGAGAGAGACGTACTTCTTTGCTTTCAAGGAGTAATAACTTCCCTAGATGGTAGCAGGAGGGGTGGGGATGCCAAACGTCAGGATGATGGTAGGGAGACAGATCTCCCTACCACCTCGCTTGGAAGCGAAGCGCCTGACGTAAGTCACCCCTGAGAAAGGTTCCGTACAAGTTCATCTACCGACAGTTCTGCCAATGCTTGATCTTTTATCACGCCTCTTGAAGAATTCATCGTTTTGTGGGGTGTGACCTCCACTGGAGTGACTCCGACGGAAGAGAGTCTCCGTTGGAGTGTGCCCGGGTACGGCACTCTACCAGCAAGTCACCAGACTTGAGGCGCTGGGCATCAGGTCTGCCAACACGTCTCTAAAGGGTAGACCCCACCAGAAAATGATGCAGCTTGAAACATGCTTCTCTTTCACTTTCTATGGACAATGAGGAAGCGAGGCCAGACGGCCGACCCCTCACAGTCCGAGTCACTGTCAGGTACAATGTGCCGCTATTGTGCCAGGTTTTTGTTTGTTTGTTTGTGTGTTTTGTTTTGTGCTTTCCATATTATAGTAGTAGAGATATTCATCCCCCGTGGGACCCCGCCCGCCACCGAGCCCAACAAGGGAAAGTGCAACTGTCGGCGGGTCTCCAGCCAACGCACAATGGAGACTGCCCGAAAGATATACTCAGGGGGTTATGCCCGATTGTACCGTCTGAGCCACCGCCTTTTATCACACTGTTGAACGCAGGGGAATAATGGCGTAAAACACCTAATCAGCAGCAGAGGCTATAGCATGGTGTTCCGTATATCAACCCGTGGGATAGGGCTCAACGTGACAAGAACCGATTGACTAGGCCGGTACGACTACCCTCCCGTTTAGGTAGAAGTCAAGGCCGAAGTGGAGTGTTGGCACCAGTGAGCCGCAACCCAAAGGGAACCTCAGCCACCAGGATCCTCTTCTCCCCCGACGCGGGTTTCCAAGCACGGCAAACACTTGGGATCCAAAGTACCAAAAACTAATGAGTATTTTTAAGGACCAATCCAACATGGTACGACCTGGGTTAGCACAGCTCCTTAAAAACCGGACCAGTGAAAAAGACTGAACAACATATCTGCTGACGTCAAGTTCTAATCCTTGACAAAGATGGCACCCTTTTGCTAGCCCACTCAGTCAGTGACTGAGGACTGAGACTCCCCCACCAGCTAGGTACCAAGACATGTCTGACAGTCACAAGTACTTGTCTCGCTTCTTTTCGAAATGACTTTTATGAGGTAGTGAATTGAGACAACTTCATTGTTTAGATCCGCAACAAAGCTATGGCAATTAGTCAAAACTCGACGGTTATGGATAAACTCAACGTGTTTCGTGGCGGCTAGCAAAATCTTGACGTCACCAAAAGCCATAACTTTGTCACGGATCCTAACAACTGACAATGTTTCTTAGCGTGTCTGCTGGAGAATCGGAGAGTGATTGTTTATTCATGTGTGTGTCTGCTGGAGAATCGGGGAGTGATTGTTTATTCATGTGTGTCTGCTGGAGAATCGGGGAGTGATTGTTTATTCATGTGTGTGTCTGCTGGAGAATCAGGGAGTGATTGTTTATTCATGTGTGTGTCTGCTTGAGAATCGGGCAGTGATTGTCTATTCATGTGTGTGTCTGCTGGAGAATCGGGGAGTGATTGTTTATTCATGTGTGTGTCTGCTTGAGAATCGGGGAGTGATTGTTTATTCATGTGTGTGTCTGCTGAAGAATACAATACAATAATACTTTATAATCCCTCACGGGGAAATTCACTGTCTGCCCATACAACACATGGCCTCATCAATCACTCATTAAAAAAAAAAAAAAAAAAAAAAAAACAAAAAAACACCTCACACTCAATTAAAGAAAACACTCAAAGAAATGAACTGTAACAGACATATTTTTACCTTTGAATAACAATAGTAATAATACTAGTAATAATACTGAGAGGGCTAGTACTAAGGACGGAAGAATGTTGACCGACACTATCTACTGATATTACTGTTGAAAAGGGTAACAGCCTGAGGGACAAAAGAGTTGGCATAACGTGATGTACGACTTTTGGGTACTCGAAGTCCACTTCGTTCGATACGTCTGCTGTCAAATTCATATCTAAGTGGATGTGTTTTGTCATCAAGAATGTCAGCCAATTTGTTTGTAATCCGTCTGTTGTACAGTGTGTCCAAATTATCCTGTGCCCTACCAATCACCCCACCCCCTTTCCGGATTACTTTGTTAAGACGATCTTGGTCTCTGTTACATAAATTTCTCCCCCAGCGCGTCAGTCCAAAAGTTAAAATGCTAACAATACTGGAGCAGTAAAACATCTGTAAAAGCTGAGTGCTTACATGAAATGATCTGAGCTTTCTCAAACAGTAAAGACGGGTATGCGTTTTTTTCACAATAGCATCTGTGTTTTGTTTCCAGTTGAGCGCCTTGTCAAAAAGAACACCTAAATACTTGTAGGACTCTACACGCTCAACTTCTGTACCCTTGATAACAACAGGACCGGGATGCTGTTTGTTATTTCTGAAATCTATGACCATCTCTTTTGTTTTGCCAACATGTAATTCAAGATAGTTTCTATCGCACCAATCTACAAAGTCATCGATCTCTTGTCGATAGTGTCTGTCGTCCTCATCTGTAATCAGACCTGTCAGTGCCGTGTCGTCAGCGTATTTGTCCATGACACAGTCGTCATGAGTAGCTCTACAGTCTGCTGTGTACAAAGAAAACAAAAAAGGCGACAGGACAGTCCCCTGTGGTGCACCGGTGTTGGTAAAAAATACATCTGAGATTAGATCCGAACTAATTCTGACGTACTGTGGCCGGTTAGTGAGATAGTCTAAAACCCAAAGAATGGTAGAGGCATTTATGTTCATGTGAACTAGTTTGGAGGCGAGTATGTGTGGCTGAATGGTGTTAAAAGCAGACGAAAAAATCATAGAACATCAGTCGAATGGAGGCTCCTGGGTTCTCTAAATGAGAGTAGATGTTGTTTACAACATGCAAAATGGCATCATCAACACCTCTTTGCCTTCTGTAAGCAAACTGAAAGGGGTCCATAAAATCTGCAACCTGTATTTTAAAATGTGAAAGAACAGCCCTCTCAAAAACCTTCATGACACACGAGGTAAGAGCAACTGGTCTTAAATCATTCATCACAGATACAGTTCGCTTTTTTGGCACGGGGACAATACAAGAGGTCTTCCATGAACAGGGAACGACACACTGGGTAAGTGACATGTTAAAAATATAGCAAAGAATTCGGTACAGTTGTTCAGCGCATAATTTTAACAGGGAGTGATTGTTTATTCATGTGTGTGTCTGCTGGAGAATCGGGCAGCGATTGTTTATTCATGTATGTGTCTGCTGGAGAATCAGGGAGTGATTGTTTATTTATGTGTGTGTCTGCTGGAGAATCGGGCAGTGATTGTTTATTCATGTGTGTGTCTGCTGGAGAATCAGGGAGTGATTGTTTATTCATGTGTGTGTCTGCTGGAGAATCGGGGAGCGATTGTTTATTTATGTGTGTGTCTGCTGGAAAATCGGGGAGTGATTTATTCATGTGTGTGTCTGCTGGAAAATCGGGGAGTGATTGTTTATTCATGTGTGTGTCTGCTGGAAAATCGGGGAGTGATTGTTTATTCATGTGTGTGTCTGCTGGAAAATCGGGCAGTGATTGTTTATTCATGTGTGTGTCTGCTGGAGAATCGGGGAGTGATTGTTTTATTCATGTGTGTGTGTCTGCTGGAAAATCGGGGAGTGATTGTTTATTCATGTGTGTGTCTGCTGGAGAATCGGGGAGTGATTGTTTATCCATGTGTGTGTCTGCTGGAGAATCGGGGAGTGATTGTTTATTCATGTGTCTGCTGGAGAATCGGGGAGTGATTGTTTATCCATGTGTGTGTCTGCTGGAGAATCGGGGAGTGATTGTTTATTCATGTGTCTGCTGGAGAATGGGTGAGTGATTGTTTATTCATGTGTCTGCTGGAGAATCGGGGAGTGATTGTTTATCCATGTGTGTGCTGGAGAATCGGGGAGTGATTGTTTATCCATGTGTGTGCTGGAGAATCGGGGAGTGATTGTTTATCCATGTGTGTGCTGGAGAATCGGGGAGTGATTGTTTATCCGTGTGTGTGAGCAAAGTGAGATGTGAGTGCGTGAATGTGAGCTCCGCCCCAGCATTCCTCGACCAGAACAGGTGGTGTAATATCTTTGAGGTCGCAGAAACTTTAGCACTTACAGCAGTACATGTGTTGTGAAATCCCGACTTTATGGGTTTCACATCAGTGAAGATCATTGTTAACTTTAGCACTTACAGCAGTACATGTGTTGTGAAATCCCGACTTTATGGGTTTCACATCAGTGAAGATCATTGTTAACTTTAGCACTTACAGCAGTACATGTGTTGTGAAATCCCGACTTTATGGGTTTCACATCAGTGAAGATCATTGTTAACTTTAGCACTTACAGCAGTACATGTGTTGTGAAATCCCGACTTTATGGGTTTCACATCAGTGAAGATCATTGTTAACAGTACATGTGTTGTGAAATCACGACTTTATGGGTTTCACATCAGTGAAGATCATTGTTAACTTTGAATTGACAGTGTTTGTAAACATTAAAATATATAAACCGGGCTTTCACAACTTTAGTGAAACGAGCTTAATAACTATCTATTCAAGTTAAAGTCCCCCAGCACAAGGACTACAATCTTTACAATTATGTGGCTTCTGGCCTGTGTGTGTCAGCATGTGTATTTTCAAGGTATACGATGTCATAAAACTAGCACTACATTCTGCGCACTTGTGTGGCTTCTGGCCTGTGTGTTTCAGCATGTCTCTTCAAGTTACCAGAAAAAGCAAAGCTAGTAATCCATTTCGTACGTATTTATGCGACTTCTGGCCTGTGATTGTCAGCATGTGTTTATTCAAGTTACCACATAAAGAAAAGCTAGCAATACACTTATATTGTTTCTGGCCTGTGTGTTTCAGCATGTGCGTTTTCAAGTGACCAGATTGAGTGAAACTAATACTACATTCTGTACACTTGTGTGGCTTCTGATGATGATGATGTACATGCTTAACGTCCGCAGCAACATGGGCTTCTCAGACGTGCCTGCATGCTGTGAAAAAAACTCACAGAAATTGAGATGTCGCCAGCCGGTCAAATACGTAATAACTACACATGGGGCAAATAAAGCTAGACCTTTAGCAACACACATCCAATCAGAGCTACAGCAGTGCAGACAGTAGGGAGTTTAAAAGGCAAATACAGTGAATGGACAAGTGTAGACAGAAACACATGCCCAGAATAGAGAGAAAAACCCCCTGTGGGCTGACCAGGTGACCTGGAACTAAAAATACTACCCACCCAAGTCCCCAGGCAGACCGGTGGGTGTGTGGCTTCTGCCTGGTACCGCGTGAGATGGCTTAGTCCTGCTCGCGTTAACCCAATAACTACTAATGGCTGGGTCAGCATGTGTATTTAAGGAGATTTGTTATTTTCATGTTACCAGTTAAAGCAAACTAGCACTACATTCTGCACACCTGTGGCTTCTGGCCTGCATGTGTCAACATGTGTGTTTCAAGGTATATGATTTTGTAAAACTTGCAACAGATTTAGTGAAATTAGCACTACATTCTGTACACTTGTGTGGCTTCTCGCCTGTGCGCGAGCGCAACTAGGACATTCTGTACACTTGTGTGCGTTAACATGTGTCTTTTTAAGTTACTATGTTGCGTGAAAATACCACCACCTTCTGTACATTTATGTGACTTCTGGCCTGTGTTTCAGCATGTGTATTTTCAAAGTATATACTAATGGTCAAAAATTACGGGCCACTTTTTATCGCAGACACACAACACCACACAAATAATGTAACAATACCTGGAGTCAGTACTTTGCTAATTTATTCAGTAACAATTTCATTTATGTTTTGAGTAAATCAAGCAATTGTAACAACAGCAGTACGTTAGAATGTTTACCCACCCCTCATTTGAAAAGTCACACAAGATTGGTCCAGTAAGTAGCGCGTGTGCCCACCGTTTGCAGCCAAGCATTCAATGCAGCGTTGACACATGGAGTTGACCAGGGTTCAGAGAACATGTTGTGGGAACAGCATTGTCGCCTATGGCTTGGAGATCTGGCTGGATGAAGGGCTGCACAATCTCGTGCCGATAGCGCAGTCCAGTCAAGGTGCCTCGAATGACATGGAGGGGGGGGGGGGGGGGTCCTGCCTTCCCTGCGGAAGCCTGCCCAGACCATGACTGAGCCTCCTCCGTAGTGATCCACCTCTTGGACGCATCCATTTGTGAATCGCTCGCCCTGGCGTCTCCAGACCCTCACCCTGCCGTCGTTGAAGGACACAGTGAACCTTGACTCATCAGTAAACAGAACCTGAGTCCAATGCAGTCTGTTCCACCTCACATGTTGATGACACCAGGCAACCCGGGCTCTCCGATGAGCTGGAGTGAGGGGTATTCTCACTGCTGCTCTGCATGAAGCCAGGCCAATTTCGCGCAGACGTCGGCAGACTGTGCTTCTGCTGACGTTAACGTTTGCAGCTTGCATCAGTTGACGTCACAGGGTGGTTGACGTGACAGTTCGGTCGCGCAGAGCCGCCACACAGAGGTATGTCCTCCCTTCTGCTGGTGCAGCGCGGGCGTCCTGAGCATGGTCGTCGTTCTGCCCTTCTGGTTTCTTGGAATCGTGCCAGCAGCCTCTGGATCACTGAATGGGACACCCCAAGACGTCTCCCAACTTCTCGTCCGGAAATTCCATCCTGCAGCCAACCTAGCGCCTGGCCTTGATCTACTGGCGTTAGGCTTCGTCGCGGCGCCATAGTTAGGAAAGAGACAATTATGCCCCTACTGTACCGGTATTTGTAGTGAAACAGAAGTGCTCAGTATTCACGACTGACCCCTTTAGCACGTGCATCACGACTTTACCGTGTTTTCCCACCTGCCTACCTTTGACGATGTTTCACGTGCATTTGACATGTTGATGAATTGTTGTCTATAGTTCCCTGTACAGTGGACTGTCTAAGGTCAACTTATAACCCATTTGGATCGAAAGAACATTGTATTTTATTAGCGTACTTGCGACGATAAACAATGACACAAAAAAGTGGGGTGGCCCTTAAGTTTTGACCATTAGTATATAAGATTTTGTAAAACTAACACTACATTTTGTACACTTATGTGGCAATTGGCCTCTGTGTGTCCGCATGCGTGTTTTCAAGTAATGATATAAAGCAAAGCTAGCACTACATATGTACACTTGTGTGGCTTCTAGCCTGTGCGTCAGCATGTTGTTGTTTTTTTTCAAAGTATCATATCTTGTAAAACGAGCACTACATTCTTGTACACTTGTGTGGCTTCTGGCCTGTGTGCAAGCATTTTTTTTCCCCTCCAAATAACCAGATACAGCAAAGCTAGCACTACACTCTGTAAACCTATGTGGCTTCTGGCCTGTGTGTGTCAGCATGTCTTTTCAAGTGACCAGACTGTGAAACTAGCACTACATTCTTTACACGTATGTGGCCCCTTTAGCACGTGCATCACGAATTACTGAGTTTTTCCACCTGCACAGCTTTTCACAAAAACTGACGATGTTTCGCGTGCATTTGACACGTTCGTGGGAATTGATGAATTGTTGTCTATTGTTCCCTGTACAGTGGACTGTCTAAGGTCAACTTGTAACCCATTAGGATCGAAAGAACATTCAAGGTTTAAGATGACTTTATTGTTGCTGTGATAGAAAATAATCGTACGCAGCAAAAATTGTCTTGCCACCGCAGGTGCTGCTCACATTCACTCATTTCACAAATTACAATAACAGAGCTACAAAATGGACAATGACTCGGGACGGGTGAAGCCCATTACCAAGGCATCTAATGGCCGTGCGGCGCCAGTGGCCTCATCCCGACCCGAACCGCCCTGACACAAACATAATGCTAAGACAGCCCTAAGTCTCCTGAACACACTAGTATATGCTCTTTTGATAAATTCCTACTTGACTAAAGCTAGTACATAAAAATACAAGTTAACAGCAGAAACAAATTACCGTCGAAAGGAAAATAATCTCCCATCTAGGCAACATAAAAACAATGGTCAAAGCTGCACCTGGAGGCCCGTTGCTTTAGTACAGCGCCGGTATTTAGAGGGCACCGCTCCGACAAAGTCCGTCAACACTGCGACTATTTAAAACATACAAATATCATTCTGGTATCCGTCATGAGTTGTTATATTAAAATACCCACACACAGTCCTGTTCACTTCACTGGCACACTGCTTGTTGGGAAATGTCTGTCAACAGCGAGAGTCTGCGAGCCAGGCAGATGCTAGATAAACATGGCCGCCGGAAAGGAAACGCATTAACTAAGAAAGTAGCAAAGCTCGCTGGTAGATGCTTCTCTGTATGCTTTCACGCTTTTCTGTGGAGTCAGACAGAATAAAGAAAAATCTGGTACCAGTCTGCAAACACTGTAGGATGCATCCGTAATAGCACATGATTAGTTATTCCACAGTTTGTCTGCACGCTCTTCTTTGACTATAGAGGCTGGCTCGAAGAAGTTGAAATTCCAAATGTTACACTGAAGATAAGACGATCCGACTCGGTATTACAAAATAAAGACGATATTCTATCAAATAAGTTGTTGAAAAAGTACATCACTGTTTCCTAGGAACTTGATGGCACAACACTGCCTGGAAAATAATAATTCTAGACGTCGCTTCAAAGCACAGTTGACAGATTTTGCGAGAGCGGACGGCTGCCTGGCCGCCATCTTGCCCTCATCATCAGTATTGTATTTTATTAGCGTACTTGCGACGATAAACAATGACACACAAAAGTGGGGTGGCCCTTAAGTTTTGACAATTAGCATAGATTCGAGTGAAACTAAAACTACATTCTGTACACTTATGTGGCTTCTGGCCTGTGTGCGTCAGCATGTGGGTTTTCAAAGAATAAGATTTTGTAAAACTAGCACACTTGTGTGGCTTCTGGCCTGTGTGTCACCTAATAAGATTTTGTAAAACTAGCACTACACTCTGTACACTTGTGTGGCATCTGGCCCGTGTGTCAGCATCTGTGTTTTCAGGGCACCAGACAAAGCTAAGCTGGCACTACACTCTGTACACTTATGTGGCTTGTGTGTCAGCATGTGTATTTTCAAGTAACTAGATGTAGTGTAACTAGCACTACAATCTGTACAATTGTTTGGCTTCTGGCCTGTGTGTGTCACCATGTGTCTTTTCAAGGGACCAAATCTTGTAAAACTAGCATTCTGTACACTTCTGGCCTGTGTTTTTCCACGTCTTTTCATGAGAAAAGATCTTGTAAAACTAGAACTACATTCTGTACTCTTGTGTGGCTTCTGGCCTGTGTGTCAACATGTGTGTTCCAAAAATAAGATTTTGTAAAACTTGCACTTCATTCTGTACATTTGTGTGGCTTCTGGCCTGTGTGTGTCAGCATATGTACTTTCAAGTTACTAGATTGAGTGCAACTAGTACTACATTCTGTACACTTGCGTGGCTTCTGGCCTGTCAGCATGTGTTTTCAAAGAATAGGATTTTGTAAAACTAGCAGTACATTCTGTACACCCATCTTCTGGCCTGTGTGTGTCAGCATGTATTTTCAAGATGTCGCTTGAACGAAACAAGCACTACATACTGTACACTTATGTTGGCTTCTGGCCTGTGTGTGTCAGCATGTGTGTTTTCAAAGAATACGATTTTGTAAAACTAGCACTACATTATGTACACTTGTGTGGCTTCTGGCCTGTGTGTTTTAGCATGTGTCTTTTCAATTTTCCAGGAAAATTATAGCTGGCACTACACTCTGTACACCTGTGCGGCTTTTGGCCAGTGTGTGTCAGCATGTGTATTTTCAAGTAACTAGATGTAGTGTAACTAGCACTACATTCTGTACACTTGTGTTGCTTCTGGCCTGTGTGTGTCAGCATGTGTCTTTTCAAGTGACCCAAAAAAGCAAAGCTGGCACCACACTCTGTACACTTGTGTGGCTTCTGGCCTGTGTGTGTCACCATGTGTGCTTTCAAGTGACCAGAAACAGCAAAGCTGGCACTACACTCTGTACACCTGTGTGGCTTCTGGCCTGTGTGTGTCAGCATGTGTGTTTTCAAGTAACTAGATGTAGTGTAACTAGCACTACATTCTGTACACTTGTATGGCTTCTGGCCTGTGTGTGTCACCATGTGTCTTTTTAAAGAAAAAGATTTAGTGAAACTAGTACTGCATTCTGTACACGTATGTGGCTTCTGGCCTGTGTGTGCCAGCATGTGCATTTTCAAAAAATAAGATTTTGTAAAACTTGCACTACATTCTGTACACTTGTGTGGCTTCTGGTCTGTGTGTGTCAGCATGTGTCTTTTTAAAGAAAAAGATTTTGTAAAAATAGCACTACATTCTGTACATTTGTGTGGCTTCTGGCCTGTGTGTGTCAGCATGTGTCTTTTCAAGGTACCAGATAAAGCAAAGCTAGCATTACACTTTGTACACCTATGTGGCTTCTGACCTGTGTGTGTCACCATGTGTGTTTTCAAAGTACCAGATAAAGCAAAACTGGCACTACACTCTGTACACTTATATGGTTTCTGGCCTGTGTGTGTCAGTGTGTGTATTTTCAAGTACTTACTTGTAGTATAACTAGCACTACATTCTGTACACCTATGCAGCTTATGGCCTGTGTCTGGCTTCTGGCCTGTGTGTGTCAGCATGTGTGTTTTTAAGGTACCAGATTGCGTGAAACTAGTACTACATACTGTACACCTATGTGGCTTCTGGCCTGTGTGTGTCAGCATGTGATTTTTCAAGTTACTAGATACAGCAAAGCTAGCACTGCACAATGTACACCTATGTGGCTTATGGCCTGTGTGTGTCACCATGTGTCTTTTCAAGTTACCAGATAAAGCAAAGCTAGCACTACACTCTGTACACCTATGTGGCTTCTGGCCTGTGTGAGTGCCACTGAAACCATCTTCTGTACATGTATGTGGCTTGTGGAAAGTTGCCCTACAGGGCCTACAAAACCATGTTTTCCCACTTGGTGTATCTGCTGATGTCGGTACATCAATACATGCACTGTCAGCTGTAGTTGTCTTCTGCTCTGTGGTAACAGTGTGAGGCTTCTGCCCTGTGTGAGTAGACATGTGTTGCATCAACTGACTGGACAACTGGAAACATGCACCACACAACCCACATACAAATGGCATCTGACTCTCTTCAGCACTGGGACTTTCTGTGGTCAAGGGTTTTCTTTCTGTTGACAAAGTTCTACCGTCAAGATCCAAGTCACAGCACATGTCACCAGACACAGAGTTAGACTCTAGCTTGATGTCATGTTTAGTGTCACAGTCCATGTTACTGTAAACACTGGGCACCGAGTTAGACTCTAGCTTGATGTCATGTTTAGTGTCATAGTCCATGTCACTGTAAACACTGGGCACAGAGTTAGACTCTAGCTTGATGTCATGTTTAGTGTCATAGTCCATGTCACAGTAAACACTGGGCACAGAGTTAGACTCTAACTTTATGTCATATTTAGTGTCACAGTCCATGTCACTGTAAACACTCGGCACAGAGATTGACGCTAGCTTGTTGTCAGGTTCCAGATTACCCCCAGACTCTTTGCTGGTCCCAAGTTCAGGGGGACACCAGGTTTGACCTTGATAGCTGGCTCCAGTCTGACTTGTGGGTGTTGGGACAGGACCATCTCTCTCCACAGCGGCAGTCTTGACTGTGTCTGTACCAGTAGTGTTGACCATGTCTTTACCAGTAGTGATGACTGTGTCTTCAAAAGTAGTGTCAACTGTGTCTTCACCTGTAGTGTTGTCTGTGTCTTCACCAGCCATGTTGACTGTGTCATCACCAGTAGTTGGAAAGTCCCTGTGGTGTCCATCTGTCTCAGAGTAAGCCAGCGGTGTTTCTGCTTCTTCCTCTTCTGGGAAAATAAACAGGACCATGGTGTGAATATCTATGTGCAGACAATCGGATCAACTGACATCATGAGAATTTAACACAGAACGAAGAAACTCCTCTAAACAGCACACATTCCTGTTTGTTTACAAAACACGCTTGTACTGCGAGTTATACAAATTCTAGCACCAACAACAACAAAACAAAAAAACCACTTTTGAGTTAACCGCATGCCAATGTGTTCCTCTCTCTCTCTCTCTTGACCCCTGATGACTGATCAGTGTGTGATGACTGGCTTAGTGGTCAATGTTGATAGACACACCCGCGTGCAATTCTCATCGGAATGCGCGTATAATTATGACAATTGCAGCGCTCTGTGACTTTACAAACTGTGTTAACCTGTGTATTGAACAAGAGTGCACAACTTAGTCGCTATTAAAGTGATTCTTATCACTGACTGTGGCGGTAGCAAATAGAATAAGATTACTCTGGTACGCTTCATCGCGTTTGTTTTTAGCAACAGTACGTTGCACACGCAGAGACCTATATATCTGCAGACTTTTTTTCATCTACATCTACGATCCGCTATCTTTTTCTTTCTTTTTTTATCTTTCGCGCATGTTTCAGTGCTGTATTTTGACCACTGATCTGCATGCCACATTGTGACACTTTGTTATTCTTGTTTAAACTGTCATTTAGTTTGTTAGTATATTTGAAACTAGTATTTGGTTGCGAAGTTACCTGACATGTTTATTAGTGTCAGCGATCATTTGCTTAGAATAGGCCACCTCAATGTATATCACCTTTGCAGCAAAGTATCAGACGTTACAGTACTACTCAACCAACCCTCCCCATATCATATATTTGGCTTTAAAGAAAGTAGATTAACAGAGAATATAAGTAACCAAGCTATCACCATACAAAATTTTTCCATTCATAGGCGAGATGCTTCAGTGCCTGGTCATACTGGCATTTGTGCTTATGTTCACAATACTATTGCTAACAACGTAACACGACGATGTGACCTGGAATCCACCCATGTGGAAAGCCTGTGGCTTGAGATAAAAGCAACCGCCAAGTCAACCCCGACCTTCGTATGTTTTATTTACAGAAACCCCGCAGCTACAGTGTCCTGGCAAGATGATTTTGTTGTAATGGTTGACAAAGTACAAAACTCCAAGGGTGATATACATATACTCGGTGATTTTAATGTTGATTTATTGAAACCTGGCAACACGTCATGGAAATCCATGATAACGTTCTTAGGCCTTACACAAGTAGTTCAGTCACCCACCAGGGTCACTGCTACCTCATCCACATTAATTGACCATGTTTATACAACCAACGACAGTGCCCTTAGCAATGTCTATGTACCCAGCACCTCTGTCAGTGATCATTTTCCGATTTGTTTTTCATTATCTGCGAAGTTGCCAAAGAAACTTCATAAGGAGCATATAACCATTCTCTACAGATCGTTCAAAAAATTTAATCAAGATGATTTTTTGCATGAACTTTCCCAAACACCATTTTCCGATGTGTATAACTATAACGATCCCAATGTAGCGCTGTCCCACTGGTATAAGTTGTTCCTCGGTGTTCTTGACAGACATGCCCCGAGGCGCACTAAGCGTGTTAAACATCCCACTGTGCCTGAGTGGCTGACGGATGAGATTAAAACTGCGATGGAACTAAGAGATCTATTGAAACAACAAAAGAAATTTGACGAGTACAAAAAACAGCGAAACCTCGTTAAATCATTAGTACGTAAAGCACAGAGGCAGTATGCTGAAAAGATTATTGCGGGCGGCAAAGACATACGCAGCGTGTGGCAGGTGATTAACACATTTACTAAAGGACAATCTAGCAAAACAACGAGTGTCCCCCCGCACCTCACAGCTGATGTATTTAATGAACACTTTCTTAACATTGCTAAAACCCTGTCACAGACGAACACCAGTGAGCCAAGTGAATACGTATGCTCAGAACAATTGAAACAGCACAGTCAGATAAACGCCGGCAATACTTTCTCAGTTCCCCTAATGACCGTCCTTGATGTAGGAAAATCTATTACCAACATGAAAAGTAAAACATCTTGTGGTGTAGACGGTATTAGCAGTAAAATCCTGAAAATTGCGCTCCCTTATATTGTGGAATCATTAACCTTTATATATAACCTTTCGATTCAAAAGAGCATGTTTCCCGATGAATTGAAAATAGCAAAAGTTACTCCTCTACCGAAAAGCAAAGATCTGAGCGACCCAAGTGAGTACAGACCTATATCAATCTTATCAGCAGTGTCCAAACCACTTGAAAAGCATATACATAATCATTTACTTCAATTCCTGGAGAAAAACCACCTTCTTAGTACTGCACAATCAGCTTTTCGGCCTAAACATTCGTGTCAGACAGCCTTAACTCTCATAACCCACAAATGGCTTACTGCCATAAATGAGTCCAAACTTTCGGGTGTAGTATTTCTAGATCTTAAAAAAGCCTTCGATCTCATTAACCACTCAATCTTATTAAAGAAGTTACCTTTATATCATATTGACTCAAATGCAGTCGCTTTTCTCTCGTCCTATCTCTTAGACAGAACGCAGAAAGTGTTCTTGAATGGTAAATACTCAGCGAAAGGACTGGTGACCCATGGCGTTCCTCAGGGATCCACCCTAGGACCGTTATTATTCAACATCTTTATAAATGACCTTCCACTGTCAATATCACACCCCGACACAAACTGTGAACTATTTGCTGACGATACATCATTACATGTATCTGATAAAAATGTTTCAACCGTGAGCGCTGTCCTCCAACATAGTTTAGATGAAGTGTCAACTTGGTGTGAAGAAAATCATATGATTATTAGTATTCCTAAAACGAAAAGTATGTTGGTGACAACACGCCAAAAGCATCAACGTGGTTTGCAACCCCTTGAGCTGTCCCTTCACTCTCAGCCCATAGAGCAAGTGTCAAAACATCGTTTGTTAGGAGTGACAGTCGACGAACAGCTCAGCTGGGAGCCGCACATAGAAACTGCCTGTAAAACTATTTCAAAGAATCTATTTTTATTATCCAAATTAAGTCGTATAGTTGACATTGATGCTCGAAAACTATTCTTTAACGCACACATCAAGACACATTGTAATTATGCTTCCAATATCTGGGACGGCTGTGGAGACATTCATTTGAAAAAAATTAATTCCCTTTACCAGCGAGGTATTAAGCTTATTCTTCCTGGTTCGTCCCCTAATGATGAAAGACTGAAGGCCCTTAATATTCTACCACTCAGTAAACAATTGGAACTTAATAGATGCTTACTTGTGCAAAAAATTCTAAACGATGCCGCCCCTCCCTATCTCCGTGAGCTGTTTTCCCACACGAATAGAGAGAACACGAGGAACAGCTTACTCCATCTCCCAAAACCGAGAATCGACATCTTCAAATCTAGCATATCATTTTCCGGTGCTAACTCATGGAATAACTTGCCCTCGCATTTAAAGTCTATTTCAAAGTTATCTATCTTCAGAGCTCGCGTCCATAAATATTTGCTGTCGATGTGAATGTCCTATTTTTCTGTTTAGTATGTTGCTCCAGCACAGCAGATTGCTGCAGATTATGTAATAGTTTGACTGTCTGCATTAACATGTCAGGTTCATACACGTACATATATTGTTTTAATTCTTTTTGTATTTTATTTTTTTTATTTTTTATTTTTTTTTCTTTCTGATGGTGGGGGGGGGGGGGGGGGGTGATTGTGATTGTACATTGCTTAACGTCCCGACAGCAACAAGGCTTTCTCAGGACGTGCCTGCACTGCTTGTGAAAAAAAAACAACTAAACAGAACATTGAATGTATGTCGCCAGCCGGTCAAATACATTAAATAAACCTAACACATGGGGCCTAAATAAAGCTAAGACCATTTAGCAACACACATCCAACATCAAGAGCTACAGGCAGTGCAGACAGTAGGGAGAGTTTTAAAAAGACAAATACAGGTGAATGGACCTCGGGTAGACAGAAACACATGCCCCAGAATAGAGAGAAAAACTCACCCTGTGGGGCTGACCAGGGTGACCCTGGGAACTAAAAAGTACCTAACCCCACCCAAGTCCCCCAGGGCAGACCCGGGTGGGGTTGGTGGGGGGGGGGGGTATGGGTACTTATATATATTTTATCTTTTGCTGTATCGTCTTATGTGTTTTTATATGTGTAGAGTAGCAGGACAGTTTGGAAGATAGGCATTGCTATGCCTAAAACTTTTTATCCTGAATAAAAACGTTTCATCATCATCATCATCATCTCTCTCTCTTGTACACACACTTTGACGCTGACAAACACAAAACATAACGTGACCACCAGAGTTAGTTGATCATTACAGTGTTTGTATTTGTGCTGTACCAGTAGTGGGTGTCATCAGGGAATGTGACTGCGGATGGAAAGTGACATGATCTGCACAACAAACTCATTAACTATTACATTCTTTATGAAAAAAATAGCGCTGTCATACTGATTTTACAATTATTTCATGAAACAGCAATGCAAATTAACAAACTGAGAGTCCAATAACTCATCCCAGTACAGACTCAACTTACATAAGACCAAGTGGCAAAAGGTGGGACCCTGATTTAGGACAAGGGGTTGAAAAATAAAGCCTACATTAAAGAGTTCTCTTTGGTACTGCCTGAAACCTCTCAATACCAAGCATGATTGTGTAGAAGCAACAGATAATGAAGGGTTTGGTTTTTGAAATATCTTAGTTTATATGTTGGAATGTCTAAAGTGTCGCGTGTCAAACATTACAACACAAATGCTCATAAAAGATTTTTGTTAGAATGTTGCAGACCCAAGATACAGTTTTTATATCCATATAAGCATGCCTAAATGTAATGCTATCATCTCTTTCTGATTTTCACACTCTGAACATAATTTAAGGACATGTAATGCTGTAATGTTTGACATAAGACACCATTCAGATGTTTAACAATTTGCCACCAGGCCCAGTCACACTTTTTCTTCTAATAGAACACATCTGCACATTCAACACACAGAAAACAAGACAAGCTATATGTAAGTATTCAAAAAAGAAGAAATATATTTCAAGATAAATATGATTTGCCAAAAAGTGTTGCGTGCATCAATATTACAACAAATCACAAAATGAGTCTTGTTTTCAACATCACCAGACTGACGCAAACAGAAAATGATGCAAACATTAACTTATGGACCAGTCGGAACGAAACATCAACCCACTAAGCCTACTGAGTCACTGTAACCTGTGCTAACAGCATGGGCTGGTGGTGGCTCGTCATCGTGGACCAATCTGAACACAACATTCACCCACTAAGCCCACTGAGTCACTGTAACCTGTGCTAAACAGCATGGCTTGGAGGTGGCTCTTCATCATCAGTGAGGTCTGAAGTCAACAGTGCTAACAAACTTTGAACAGCTTGCGCCTTTGTGTGGACACCTTGTCCATTAACCTAAGGGTGACTTCCCTCACAAGAGAACTGTGCAGCTCCCAAGAGTAGTCTGCTACACTCCAGCACCACAGGCCATTTCTGGGTTTTGACATGAAGTGCACACAGACTACTCCTAGGAGTTTATCCGTCTACAACACCTGACAGGGATATTCAACACGTATGATCGTGTTGCAGTGCTTGTGATATACTGGCTATCCAAGTGATGGAAATACTGACTGCACAGGCCTGTTCAGGGCAACGGAGGCAGCAAAAACCTGCCACAAACCTGTGTAGACAGCATTCCCAACCACTGCCATGCATTTTTCATTCCTGAAAGCATCCTCTGGTGTAACTTTGGATGCAGAAGATGTCAGCACTGCAACTTGCATCACAAAGTCATGCTCTGCCTTGAGGTTGTCCGATGCCAATGATGGTGCACACCAGTTCTGGCCATTAAGGAATAATCTTTCTTGTAGGCACATGGTGACAACCACACGGACACAGAGTTCAGTGTGGTGGTCCTCACCGCCAAACAGTAAAAGACTCGGCACCCTAAAAAAACAATTTCCATCACCTTCAACAGCAAGTGGACGACACCTGCCCTTCATATCTGGCTGCAGCAACTGGACAGAATGGAAATCTTCTGCCTTGTCCTGAAATTGGTCGTGGCCTTCAGGCAACAGAAATTGCGCCATTTCCTCTTTCAGCCCAGCTGGATCTCGTCGGCAGGTCATCATATGAGGAGCATGAGGCCAGAGACAGTCTTGCCGCATGAAAAAAACTTCAAACGTTTGTAAAAAAAAGTGTATCACATCGCACACTATCTGAAGAAATGAACTGTTTTTTCGGCTGGCCATACACACTCTTTTCCCACAAGTCGGTCAGGTTTTTTTGTGTTTAAGAATGAGGTGTGTTTCGAGGACGTTTTGCTTTCAAAGCCGGTACTCATCTCATCAGCGGTGTCATGACACGTTTTTTTCACCTAATTTTGTAGGGGAGTAGGTTTAGAGGGGTGACAGGGTTTAGTTAGTCACTGGGTAGCGATAGCATAGGTGTCTAGTATTTGGACTGTACATGAGTATTTGCTGCCGTGCGAGGATTTGGAGGGTTGGCGTGATGCACGTGATCGCTCGGTCTGAACAAGATCGGGTGGTTATTGTTTCACGTGTTTTCACATCACGTGATGTATGAGCATTTTTTTGCCAACCTATCGTTATCCAAATTTTTGACAGTCACATTTCCACCAGCGAACGAGTCAGCCGCTTTTCCAACAGCAAACGAGCGATTCGCTTTTCCAACTGCAAACGAGTCAGTCGCTTTACCAGCAAGTCTCCGAGGGTGGTCTTTCAGGCGTGGTTCGCCATTTGCTGAAGGCCACAAGCAGCTGTGTCGGTCTTTTGTATCGGCCCTGCGATACGGTTTTCGGTCGTCCCAGAGCCAGTGCCCGAGGAAGGAGAGAAGAGCTGCGACGACTTTACCCCTGGCTTGTCTTGTCTTTGTTTGTCTGCATCCTAGCCGGGGCGTCTTCACGGATGACATGCATCCTAATCCAATGGTCAAAACTAACCAGCTAAGTCTGCCACCGTGCTGTGGTACAGAGAGTGGGTGCTGACTATGTCGCACCGCCTTGTGGGCTACGACGCTGGACCTGGATGCTGTTGCGAGTGTCGCAGCACGCCTCGCGTTTAGTCAGGTCGGGTCGTCCCATGTAGTTATTTCTAAGCTATTTAAGTAAAGTTCTGTATGCTTATAATGTTGTAAAGAACGTTGATCTATTTCATGTCCTCATATCAATATTGTGAGAGGAACTTTGTCACAGTGACATTTTGAGATATTGTATTATTTATGGAAGGCCTCATCGCGGAAGCAAGAGCGCCGAGCTGAGTGGAGCTTAACAGTTGTGCTTCCGGCGAGGAGGTCTAGAGAAGGTCTAGTGACTCAACTTATTAAGGTTGCTAGTTAAAGGAGCCTTGTTTATTCTGAAACGTTGCTAGTTAAAGGAGCCTTGTTTATTCTGAAACGTTGCTAGTTAAAGGAGCCTTGTTTATTCTGAAACGTTGCTAGTTAAGGAGCCTTGTTTATTCTGAAACGTTGCTAGTTAAGGAGCCTTGTTTATTCTGAAACGTTGCTAGTTAAGGGAGCCTTGTTTATTCCGAAACATTGCTAAGTAAAGGAACTTGTTTGTTCTGAAACATTGTTAGTTAAAGAAGTCTTGTGCTGTGAATGTCTAGTTTGCGAGAGCGCTAATTTAAGTCGAACTTGTTCGCGTTCCCGCTGGGGAGTTTCAGTAGCTTATGAACTGTATTCATTTTTTCTCGATCTTCATTTGTGTGTTAGAAAGCATACGTATTTGGTTGATCGTATATTTGATATTGGACTATTTGAAACACTGTTACGTAGAGAGCCGAGCGCTGTGCCGAGAGACGCTTCGCGGAAGCAAAGGTGTAGCTCTATTGGCGTTAGCGCCTGACGCTTGTGCTTCCATCGGAGTCCAGCGGCTTAAGCCTTAAGCCTTTCAGCCTCAGTTTTCGTTTGTATTTTTATTAAGGATAGTAGTTTTACTATATATTGTTCGTTTGTACTTTATTTAGGATATTTGTTTATCATATATTAGTTTTCTTAAACTTTCGTATTTTAGGGACATTTAGTTTATTATTTTGTTATTATGTATTGTGTATAGATATTCGGGGTGGGGAGTTTGGACGTTTGTGAGTGTAAATGTGACGCGTGAGTGCGTGGTTAGGATTGAGTGAGAATAGTTGTTTATTGTTAGGGTTATATTTAATAAATGTCGTCGTTATTGTTCCTCTTGTGTTTGTGTTAGGTTTGTGTTAGTGTGGGTTGGGTGTGTCTCGAGTGGCAGCACTCATAGCTCACGCTCCGGAAGCGGGGTCGTGACAAGCAGACCAGACTGTTTGACACTTACACGTTCACAGCAATTCTTGGCTGTTGTTGTTTCAGTCTCCTACATTAGCCCCGATTTACGTAACGGGTCAGATGTGTGTGCACCTTTTTGGGCAGAATATTTTATATTAAAAAATGTTTTTCCTTCTTTGTCTAATTTGACAAAGGGTGAGAAGCTTAGTTTGCTTCGCTGGGTGAGGTTTCCACCTCGAGTCAACACAGTGGGGGTGGGGGGAGGGGGGGGGGGTGAGGTGATCGTGGTAGCATGCTTGTGTGTCTGACTTTACTCCTTGTTTCCTCACTATTTTAGTTTTGAGGAGATTAGCATGTCTCCTAGATTTTTGTGTCTTTTTATATGCAATCATAGGGGGTGTCGCGAATATTTCTCTGCATTCCAGGTCGTTCATGATTCTAGGCCAGTGTTTTTTATGGCTCTTGATAGACCTTTGGCGGCTGGGTTGAAATTGGTGGTTAACACCAACGGGGTGGGGGGGGGGGGGGGGGTTTGTTCATGATTCTAGGCCAGTGTTTTTTATGGCTCTTGATAGACCTTTGGTGGCTGGGCTGAAATTGGTGGTTAACACCAACAGGGTGGGGGGGGGGGGGGGTTTGTTCATGATTCTAGGCCAGTGTTTTTTATGGCTCTTGATAGACCTTTGGCGGCTGGGTTGAAATTGGTGGTTAACACCAACAGGGTGGGGGGGGGGGGGGTTGTTTCTTTTTCCTCCCGTTAGGTTTCACTTGTATTAGCGTCTCCCTTGGTGTGGAGAGAATTTGAGCTGATAGGTTGGTTAGCGTGTTTGCACGTAACCCCTCGCTCATAGTTTGGTATGTAACAGGTTGATTTCTTCAATTCTTTCAACTTGCGATGTGGAGTGTTTCCCCTTTTACTAGTCCTTTCAAGACTGCTAGTTGGTGGGCCGACAGGTGGTGTAGGTACTGATATGTTTCAGTTGGTTTCCTGTATATTTTAACGTCCAATTGTCCTGATTGTTGGAATTTTTCACCCATGTACATTCGTATGTCTAAGAATGTGGCCTCTGTCGTCCTATTAGAGCAACAACGGTACATATGCAGATAAACCATTTTTGAGATTTTTACATGACAACTGGCACTTTTAAGCATCTACAACATGTCCAAAGCTTATTTTCCTATCTGTATTTTCCTTAAAGTTATGCAACAAAAACGCTTATTGCGTACAATAAACTTAACCTAATATGCATGCAACAACAGTTTATGTGCAAACGAACTTTTGACAAGCAACAACTGTTTATCTCCTTCTTACACAGTTGTTGTATGACAAATTTGATGAATAATCAGGGTTTCCTGCTATGCAACAACTCACTATTTTTTAGTTATTCGGTTGTTGCATACTTGTTCTGACAATATTAGGGGGCAAATAAAGAGCAACAAAACGCCATTTTGAAATGTACAGGTGTAGCATATGTAACTAAGGCTTACTAAGTAGAGCAAGAACCTGACATCAGTCAGCTGGACTGTTGTGGATGTAATAAAATAACAGTCAAACATAAACAGTTTATCGGGTCACGCTCCCTGACTGATGAAGACTGCGGGAACTAGATACACACTGGAATGCACACAATACATTTTCATTCATTCTGCTGGACTGCCCTGCCACATTCAGTCGCACTTTGGATGCACTCAGCTACCTACAGAAAGTCTAAAAAGGTAAGTTCTCTTTTAAATAAATATCTACTACTTCAAATAAGTGAATTTATTATATTAACACATACAATCATTAAAACAGAGCCATTAAGAAAAACAATTTTTCTCTCTCTCTCCTCTCTCTCTCTGTGCAGGATGGTGTGTGTAACTACTGTTTTGCAGTACGTTCAGTGGAGCTAAGATAAAAATCAGAACAATGTCCTATGTCGCGAAGCAAATTTTATATACGCGCATGTGTGTGTGTGTGTGTGTGTGTGTGTGTGTGTGTGTGTGTGCACAAGCGTGCGTATGTTTGTGTGTATGTGCTGTTTGAGATTTTGTAAAATTATATTGTATAGCATAATGTCACACTAGAGAAGGCATCACTATTTCTACACCCTATTACCACTATGTTTTTCAGCTTGAAACATGGATGACAGCTGGTCTGAAGGAGACGATCAACCCCTAGCACATATAGGGCCGAATTCGACAGATATGTGGTCAGATGCAGATGAGCAACTTTTAGCAGAGGCGTCAAATCACTGTGAATCATCAGACGAAGGTGTGTGTGATTGTGCGCAAGCGTGCGTGCGTGTAAGTGTGCGTGCATTTTGTGTGTGCATGTCTGTGCATGCCTGAGAGAGTGAGAGGGAGAAGTGAGAGAGAGAGAGAGATGCTATTAAAATAGTACTTAAGATATTTTTTCTATTATAAGTGCTGAACAAACATGCTCGCAATCGGACAATGCAGATGGGGACCAGTTGATGCCCGAAGAGCTGTCTGACGAAGATGACTATACTGCTGACCCAATGTTTCTACCCCAGCATGATGACATAAGACTCAAGTGATTCTAATCCTCCGCTTGAAATTCTTCCTCGCAAGAAACGAAAGAAAGACTTTGACGTGCATGCGCTACGTTCCCCGCAGAAAGCACAATGTATTGATGATGATTTAAATAGAGCACTACATGAAATTAAAATTGAGCACAGTCTTCAGGGTATGGCTGTACGTCTGCACAACAAAAAACTTGACAGTGTTTTGGCAGCAAACAAAATAAAGCATGTACCTATTTATGGTGATGGTGATTGTTTTTTCAATGCAGCTCTTATGCATGTTGATTCTTTTTCAGATGCAGTATCCTTGCGGCACGCATTGTGCAACCACATGGAAGAAAACCTCCATGCATATATGTCATTTACTGCATGTGAAGATGTTAATAAAGAATGCATGAAGTTCGTTGAAGAACTCGGAGGCCTCAGACAAACTGGCACCTGGGGTACACAAACAAATGACCTGCTACCTTTGGCTCTTGCCAACGTCATGGCCAGACGGGTGAAAATCTTTTGCAACCTGTAATTGATGTTCAGCCTACTTTAACCGGGTCAAACATTTTTCACCCCATATACTTGGCCTTCATTGCCGTACCAGGCTCTGAACATTATGACAGGTGTGTTGCACAAAAGCAACCCATTTACGCTGGTCAGCACCTCACTGGAACTGTTGAACAAATTCCAAGAGAAAACTGGCGTAGAACAAATTCCACTAGCAGACAAAGAGACGCCACCGTGCACCCCACTTCAGCGTGAACAAAGGGCTAACTCGCCAGATACAGTATTACAATCACTCCTGTGAAAAGGCGTGGAAGAAAAAAGAAGCCGCAACCATCAAAATGGAAAAAGGAATATGAGAAAGGACCTTAAGCTAAAAGGGGAACCATATGAAACAAGCAGAGGGAAAGTCAAACAAAGAAAGCATCTAAAGCCGGCTGACTGCTCCAAATGCAAAAGGAAATGCACAGAAGTAATCACAGAAACGCAGAGAGAAGAAATTTTTAGCTCATTTTATTCCCTTTCCAGTAACGTCCATCAAAAGGACTTCATTTGTAGAAATATTTCAGGGCAGGAGACTAGGACATACTTGGACGCCAATAAACAACCAGCAGCAAAGAAGCGTGACGTCCAACAGCACTACAGTTTCACTGTCAACGGAACCAGAATCCCCGTTTGCAAACTGTTTTTCCTGAGAACACTTGATATTGGCCATAGCTATGTGAAACATGCTCTTGACAACTGTAAGAACGGCCAATTCTGTGGGGAAGACCGCAGAGGAAAGAAGTCCTCAGCTAACAGATGTCCTGAAGAAACACGGAACGCAGTGAGAAAACATTCAGTCATTTCCAGCAGTGGAATCTCATTACTGCCGAAAACACATCGAAACTCTACCTGAACGCTAGTCTCAGCATCAACCAGATGCATCATCTGTACATGGATAAATGCAAGGAGACAGGGGCACCATCAGTCACTAGCAGCTTCTACCGGGAAATCTTTGTCACAGAGTACAATTTTGGTTTTCACAAGCCCAAAAAAGATCAGTGCTTAACCTGCACTCAACATCACAATGAGAAGATCGACGGAACGCTGACCCATGAGAGAGAAGAGGAATTCAAACAGCATCACGAGAGAAAAATGGAAGCCAAAGAAGAAAAGAACAAGGACAGAAAATTAGCCAAAGAAAATCCGAATAGTCATGTTGCCACATTTGACATGGAGGCGGTACTTCCCACGCCATGTTCTCCTGTGAGTGCCAACTACTCCAAACGGAAGCTTGCCGTTTATAACCTGTCCATATTTTCTCTTAATGACAAACAGGGGTCGTGCTACATCTGGGACGAAACTGAGGGGAACAAGGGGTCCTGTGAGATTGGGACTTGTCTGCTACAGCACCTGAAGTCACTGCCATCAACTGTAAACCATGTTGTTTTGTACTCTGACACATGCACAGGTCAGAACAGAAACAAAAACGTGTCAGCTGCGCTCCAGTATGCAGTGCAGACAATTCCAACTCTCCATACAGTCGACCAAAAGTTCCTCGAAAGCGGGCACACCCAGATGGAGTGCGACTCTATGCACTCCACCATCGAGAGGGCAAAAAAGACAACAACAATTTGTCTACCCCGTGAATGGCACACTGTGGTAAGGATGGTACGCAAATCAGCTGCATACACCGTCATCCCCCTCACGTATGCCGAGATCCTTGACTTTAAGGGCCTGGCAGCATCAACACTTCGAAACACAAAGACTGACCTGCACGGCAATCGCGTCAACTGGATGAAACTCAAGTGGATCCGTTGCCTCAAGTCCGAGCCAGACAGTCTGTTCATCAAGTACAGGATGTTGGAGGAGTTTCAAACTATCAAGTCCGAGCCAGACAGTCTGTTCATCAAGTACAGGATGTTGGAGGAGTTTCAAACTATCAAGTCAGAGCCAGACAGTCTGTTCATCAAGTACAGGATGTTGGAGGAGTTTCAAACTATCAAGTCAGAGCCGGATAGTCTGTTCATCAAGTACAGGATGTTGGAGGAGTTTCAAACTATCAAGTCAGAGCCGGATAGTCTGTTCATCAAGTACAGGATGTTGGAGGAGTTTCAAACTATCAAGTCAGAGCCAGACAGTCTGTTCATCAAGTACATGATGTTGGAGGAGTTTCAAACTATCAAGTCACGTGGGACAAGCGGCAGAAGGGGAAAGCAACACGAACAGATCAGTGGACCATCACATCGTTACAAAGCACGTCTGCCGCTTGCAGAAGCAAAGAAAAAAGATCTGCTTGACCTTTGCAAAATGGGCGTAATTCCACCTGAATACCATGTGTACTACAAATCCTTTCCGTGCAGTCAGTCAAGGCCAGACTGTCTTCCAGAATCGGACATTGAAGACTGCAATGACACCGATGACGACTAAAACTTGCTGCCAAGTAGGTTCGAGTCTCATATACTACACCGGCCATGCTGTCATTGTCAAAGCAAAGAAATTAAGGGAGCGTCAAGTTTGTAATGAGCGGCATTAAGGGGTCTCTGCAGAGACAACGCAGCCCGAAATCACTTTATGAACCTCTTCAAACTGTTCGCGAAAGGCAAATACAACAAAAACCTGTAATCATTTGACCTAACCAACGGGAGATGGGAATACCTGGACGGAACACCAAGATACTATAACAAAAACGGAAAGACCCAACCAGAGTCAAACACAGGCAGTGATGACTCAATATGGCCAAACACGCCGCAAAACAAAAACAATAAACAATAGTGCTACCCGCACAAACCCACCCCCCACCCCCACCCCCTAAACAACGCAATGAATCGAAAAACAGAAAAGAAGTGACAACAACAAATATAAATCCACAGAACGGTCACAACAAAAGAAAAAGTTCGGTGTTAATCACCATTGCGGTCAGGTTGGTCCACTGACGAGAGCGGTACCTGGCTTAGTGCAAGCAAAAATGTGCTCGAAATACACAAGGGAATGAGTGACAAAACAAAATCTAGACCTGTGTCATAAAACTTTGTGTATACGGCCAAGCCAGAATAAACAGGCTAAAAGAACGTGTTGTTGGTGTGCGATGTTTGAGCACCATTTTATACACACACAATTTTAATGACCTGTGGTCTTATCAACAGGAAATCGAGGGTCCAGAGGCACAATGCTTCTGAACTCCGATTTGCTGGATCGTCGGGTACAGTTTGGATGGAATAATGGTGTTAAAAGCAGAACTGTCATCAACAAATAAAATTCTGGTATATGAATTTCCTGCCTCCTCCAGTATTGCCGATTGTGTGCTGAAGAGGTCGCCAAGACCGAAACAGCTGTCCACACCGGCTAAATATCTGGACCCCTCCCCCCCCCCCCCCCTTGGGGGACTTAGATTTAAATTTCCATGCACTGAGTGGCTGTAACAGTGGATATGTGATACGCCCCCCTTTGGGGGGGCTTCCATATGCATAGCTTTCGGTCACTCTCTTAGCGCCCCCTCTTTCCTATCTCCTTTTTTTTTTGTGTGCTTTGGCCACAGTAGATCTATGATCACTGGTCGATCATGCACATTTCTCTCCTGACAGTGCTATATCCTACTTTACTTTGTAACCTTCTGGCATATGTGTTTGGGATTTCAAGGTGTTGTAAAACATAAAACAAACCAAGTGACACCGCATCCTCCACGGAACGTTTTTCACGATACACGAATTGAAAACAATCCAGCAGAGGATCAGTAAGTGTTCTCAGAAACCGGAGGACCAGGCGCTCAAGCGTCTTCATTATTAGAGCATCGTCACGGTAATGCCTATGGTGTAGAATTGAATCCTTGTGGTTGAAGCTGTCTGTTACGTTATTCAGGATGCTTGCCATTAGGAGGTCACTACATGATGGTGACGGGACTTGCCCCATGGCACATCCAATGGTTTGTTTGTAGTGTTCACCGTTCAAGGTAAAGATGTTGTTTTTGAGCATCAATTCCAGAAGGTCAACTATTACTTCCCTTCTCATTTCTGGCATCGGTGGACACTTCAGTGTTGATGGGGGTGCCTTTTTTGTGGCCTGTAAGAGCGCATCTTGGTCTAGGACTGTGTACATGTTTGACACATTGTACACACATTTTTTTTATGTCTCTTTCAAAAGACAGATTTTCCATGATTTTGATCAGTGTCGGTGTGTCTTTCAAGTAGGTCGGCAGTTTTTCTATAAAAGGGAGTAGATGCCCGATGTAGTATGTTGGCGTTGATACTTGTGATATGATCGGTCTGCCTAATACTTTAAGCTCATTATTCAGATCGTTTGTTTCCGCCTCCCTGAGCTGTTCAGGTGTTAGTTTATGCGTTTTTGGAAGGGTGTACAAGTGAGCGGGGTCTTTTTTTAGTTCAAGATTGTAACAGGAATCTGTATGTTATCTCGTTGATCTGCTCTTGTTTGTACAGTTGGTGGATTGTTTCCATGACTTTACTGTGTAAGTCATTCATGTTAGGCGAAGGTATCATTTGGTAGTGGATGCCTCTTGAGTTGTCTTTCTGCTTCTTGTATATAGTCTCTCTTGTTTTATAGGACTACTGTTGAGCATTTATCTGCCTTTTTGCTGACTATGTCTTTATTGTTTTCAGTTGGCGGACAGCCTCACGTTCTCCTTTTGTGAAGTTTTGTTTTGTTTGGGTCTGTTGTAGAGGGGATAATTCCTCCCTGGTGTTGCTGATGTAGGTTTCTAAGGCGTTATTCCTCTTAGGAGGCTCGTGCCCCGATTTGACCCTGAATGGGTGTAGCGGGGTTTCTTTCCCCGGTGTGCTGTAGTGGTATCTGCAGCACATTTTCCAGGCAAGTTCTAAGTCACCAGTGACCTCCCTTTTAAAACCTTTGGTGTTCGGGGTAGGAATGAATTTTATCCCTTTGGATAGTGCAAGGTATTGTGCGTCTGTTAGTTGGATGTCAGACAGGTTGGTTACGAACTGTTTGGCTTTGTTTAGTTTGGTCGTTCGTTAATTTTGCTTTTCCTGGTTGTGGGAGTTTTGGCTCCATTGTTTTCCTCTAGCTTGTTTGCGTCGAGCGCCGTTTCGTCCTGTCATGTTTGTGCTATGCCAATCATCGCATGAGTGGGGAGACCAGCCGGCGGACGGCGTGAGGGGGAGCAAAGAGTGGGCCCTCGCGGCGTCAGAGGCGCTCGCTGTGTCTGGTAGCGTGTTGTGTGCCTTGGCTCCCTCGCTGCTTGGGCGTTGCGTAATGCCCTTTTGACAGTTTTTGTTGTCATGGATATTTTGGAGCTTGTTTTTTCTTCCCCTTTCCTTCCCCCCCTTATCCTGCATTTTTTGGTTTTGTTTTGTTTCTCCCCCTCTCTTTCTCCCTTTAGATCGGGATTCTGAGGGACCCCTTCTCCGGTGCTTAATATTTGTGTACACCGTGTTAATTCTTTAAGGAATTTTAATTAGGGTGTGGGGAGAGGAGTGGGGACTGTGCGGTGCTCACGCCCTTAGGAGGACTGTGAGCTATCCATGCTGAGTTTTTCAGCCGTTTGTGTGGCCTGTGGCTTTGGTATGGTTTAGCGTTACTCTCCATATGTTAATTAATATAGCCTTATTTGACCATGATTGTGGAGGAACAGATTGACCGTTCTTGGGACAGTTTGTGGCCCTTAAAAGGGCCTTTTTCTGTCATTTAGACAAGGTTGGGTTACGGAAAAAGCTTCAGCTTCTTTCCGCCCAGCTAAGAGCGGGGTGCTGTTGTCGCCTTTTGGTGCAGCTTCGCCTTATACTTGGAGATGGTCTTGGTTTCTCTAGCTTCCAAGGTTTGGAGCTCGGTCTCGAGGCTTCTAAGGGTTCACCTTTTAAGATGGAATGAGCGGCTTTGATAGCTTTGTTTAGCTCATCCGTTTTTTTGTCAACTGTCCATTTCTCATTTTGAGAATCTTCTTTCGAACCAGGCTTTCACATTCTCTGAGTGCTACTGCTAGCGTTTTTTGGTCCTCATCTTTCTGACAATGGGTGCCGCTGAGATACGCTTTGTGGGCTATGTGGATCTCGAAGATTCCACACGGCCGTTCATATTTGATTTCGTGGTCCATCCCCGCTGTCAAGGTGCACCATTTTTTTCTATTTCTGAACTTATTCCAAATGTTTCGTATATGTTCCAGGTGGTTGCAGCTTGCCGGTGCGGCTGGCGCTCCCCAGTATGACGAGGTTGATGGTAGGGTGACGTCTAGGTTTGGTCGCCCTGTCAGATCCAATGTCTCCTACTTTCCGGCCATGTGTTTTCTTTCTTGGTGCTCAAACAGGTGGGCTTGACTGGCCACGATCTCCTCTTGGCTTCTTGGTTGGCGTCTTCTTCTCCTTGGGAGTCGGACTCCAACTCTGATTCGTTGATCAATTTCTGCTCCATTCTTGCTGTCAGGTTGTTCATGATAGGACTGGTTGAGCATTCAACATTGCTTGGGTTAAATACCATTTTCTCCCACTTGTCCTGCGCGTGAGGCTGACCGGTCACGGTCGTGTAATCATTTATTGGTGTCAGTTTACAGGCTCCTCCCTTTCTAGCCTTGGGGGGGGGGGGGGGGTCCGCTTCATCTTGGCAAGTTCCCAGGCCTACGCTATCAGTAGTGAGAGTTTTGGTCATTTGCCTCTACCATTCTTCTTTGTTCAGAGTGGTCCCTCTTCCTAGGGTTTGTGCCTTTTATTTCCTGGTCGGTTTGGCTGTGCTCTTTCCTTGGATAGCGGTTATCCGGGAGCCTTAATTTCATTGCGTTTTTTTTTCCTTTTTATTAATTCCTTTGTTCATTCTTTATTGTGGTAGAATGCTGAGAGCGAGTTAGTTTTCTGCTTCTAGTTATTGGAACTATGTACCTCTATGGTACAAGTTACGTCTAGATATTGTGTTGTGTCGGCTCTCCACGTGTTGTGTATTGAGCGACCTGCCAGGTGGTGTGGCATGTACCCGTGTTGGGTGTTTGGGTTTTCAAGCGAGTCGGCTTCATTTTGGTTCCCACGTTTGCCACTACCTTAGTGCTGGTCTGGGTATTCGGGAGGGTTTTGTTCAGAACCCTGTACTCCCCGACGTGTCCCTAGGGGTAGTTTCACTCTTTCACCTTGTTATGTCGCATGTTTTGGACTTCTGTTAGTAAAGCTCCTCATACATTTAAGCATGTGCCCATAGCAAAAGATCCCATGTTTCGCAGGTGGTCACGGTATTGGTCCGATCATGCACCGGGCCCGGCAGTTATGAATTCAAAAGACCATTTCCACAGTCTACCCTTCTACTACGTTGGAAGGTAGTAGCGTGATGCACGTGAAGGTGACGGCATAGATGTAGCTTAGCTACCTGCCTGAGCGAGATAAATCATGCACCCCCTTCACATTGCTTTTTTCTTTAATTTAATTTATTTTATTAATGTAGGTTTGTCTGTTTGTTTGTTTTGGTCATCCAACCTGATATTTCATTGTGCATCCAGCTGCTGCCTGTGACTCACTAAGGAGTTGTTTTTAACTTTATTTTGTTAACGTTCTTGTGTTTGCTGCTACTGAGACAGCTAGAAGACGTGTTTAATATCAATGCTTTTCGTACACTGGCATCAAAGCGTTTGGTTTATTTTATACGACTGACTTGTGTGTGAGTGTTTCGACCAGCTCAGTCATCACAGTCCATTGCATACAAAATAGCGGATCAGAGTGGAGTCTGACCTAGCGGAACAACACAGGTGGTATTAGACACCAACGAACAGTTTGTAAAAAAAGTGTATCACATCGCACACTATCCGAAGCAATGGCCTGTTTTTTTCGACCGGCTTTCTCACATTGTGGTACCACATTGTGCAGAGATTTAAGCCCCATGTTGTAAAGTTATGTACAAACATGTACAGATTTGTTTTGCTACTTGCTTTAAACATTCTAGACACAATTATTAAAACTGAAAAATTATAGCTGGTAAATGCTGGGGTTTACTGACCACAGAATTTGATGTAATTTCCCATTTTTATCTTTTATTTTGACTTCAGTGTTGATAATACCAACATGTTCAGGTGTAAAGTTCAAGATTCAAGATGACTTTATTGTTGCTGTAACAGAAGATAATAATACACAGTAAAAATTGTCTTGCCACCGCAGGTGCTGCTCACATTCACTCACTCGCTCATTCCACAAATTACAATAACATAGCTACAAAATGGACAATGACTCGGGATGGGTGAAGTCTGTCGCCAAGGCAACTAATGGCCGGTGCCAGTGGCCTCATCCTGACCCGAACCTCCCTGAGGCAGTTATGTTCAAACTTGCCATTTTCACGCATTATTCCATTGTATTATCAATTTCAAACCTGATTATTACATCACTGCTGCTCCGTAGTGTAGTAGAAAGCTACAGGTGATCGTGATTTTTATTTTTGGGTTCTTGTTCATTTGTGGTGGCACTTTTTTGCTGAAATTTGAAGCTTGTAGTGTAAAGTTATGTACAAATAATTACAATATTTATTTGCTGCTTTCATTAATCTTTTAGACACAATTTTGGGAGAAATAAAAGTGTAATTGTTAAAAACACATCACTTGAGTAGTGTTTTGTTACTTTTGGATTTATGCATGTTAGTTAAAGGGCCTCAAGTTTGTTCGTCAAGGTGTAAAGTTATGTTCAAGTATTTTGTGTTAATTGCTTTTAGCCTTCATTTCATTCTATGTTGTGAATGGTGTTTTTTTTCCCCCTAAATTATTCTGTAATCTACAAGCGTTTAGTACACAATAAAGCAAAAACACACCATCTTAATTGACTTTCTTTGCTGTGTTGTCAAGGATGTCAAAAATTTTGTTGATGAGCAAGTTGTCCAATTTTTAAAAAATAGTTTATAGCAAATGTGTTCACACTTATCTGCATTAGGATAGTTTGGAATCAATTACTGTGCAATTACAATTGTGTGCTTAATACTACACACAATTTTTCAAATATATTTTATGCATTCTTTTTGCATAAATGTATCTATCTATCTATCTATCTATATCCCTTAGTCTTGCCAACCGTTGGGACACCACTGATGACTTGGCAACCAGCTCGTCCATTCCTCTCTGTTCTCTGACATTCTTAGCGTATCACCCAGCCTCAGTCCTGTCCACTCTGAGATATTGTCCTCCCATCTTTTCCTCCGTCTTCCTCTCCTTCGTCCTCCTTGCACAGTGCCTTGCAGGATTGTTTTGGCAAGCCCTGCTGAATGTGTGACATGCCCATACCACTTCAGTTTGCGTTTTTTCATAATGGCTAATAGGTCTTCATAGGGCCCGATGGATTGCCTGATTCTGCTTCCCACTTCCTCGTTCGTGATGTGATCTCTGTATGAAATGCCAAGCAGCCTTCGAAAACATCTCATTTCAGTGGCTTGTATCCTCCTTTCGAGGTCTGCTGTGAGGGTCCATGACTCGCAGGCATACAAGAACACTGAGATGACTAAGGAGCGCATCAGTCTGATCTTGGAGCAGAGCGTGATGTTTCTGTCCTTCCATATGGTCTTCAATCTTGTCAGTGCTGTTGTCTGCGCAATCCTGGACAATATTTCTGGTTTTGATCCCTCATCTGTCACAATGGCTCCTAAGTATTTGAATTTATTAACTGTTTCTAGTTTTTGGCCTCCAATCATGAGGTCAGTGCCAATGCCACTGGTGTTATTTGGTCTTCTCTGCACTGATTTCCATCACATACACAATGGCTGTACTGTCCAGCTTTTCCACCAGCTGAGTTATCTCCTTCTAATAATAAATAATAGTAATAATAATAAAGAGCATTTATATCGCGCTGAATCCCCAGGAGCAGTGGGCTCTAAGCGCGTTACAAAAAAAATGTATATATGGAGAATCTCACTACCTTTAAAAAAGTCTAATCTACGCACGCACATACAACTAAAACACACATAACAAAACCATATGTATGCAGACCAAACCAACATCACACACACACAATCTGTGGATTAATGGTACGCAAGCTGAAAGAAGTAGGTTTTAAGTTGGGTCTTAAAGACGTCAATGTTTTCAGCATTCCGGAGGTGTAGGGGAAGTGAGTTCCTTCTCTGTTCCTGCAAGGCCATCAAAGTTATCCGCAAAGTGCAAGTTCGTGATTGTTCTGCCTCCAATACTGACAGTTCCTTCATGATCTTTCAGAGCGTCTGTCATGATTATTTCCAGGAAGATGTTGAAAAGAGTAGGTGAGAGCAAGCAGCCTTGTCCGACTCCGACTGTAGTCCTAAACCAGTTTCCTATTTTGCTGTTGAAGCAGACTGCGTTAGTGGCCTTGTTGTAAAGGTTTGCTATGACTTTGATCAGGTTGGCATTGATGTTGTATAGCTTCATGGTGGACCAAAGGGCTGCATGCCACACCCTGTCAAACGCTTTCTTAAAATCCACAAAGACATGATAGTGGTCTTGCTGGTGTTGGAGGTACCATCACATAGAACTCTCAGGTTGAAGATCTGCTCAGTTGTGCTGCACCCTGGTCTGAAGCCTGCCTGTTCCTCAGCTATGATTTCCTCTGCCTGTGGCTTCAGCCTGTTCAGTAGGATCTTTAACATGACTTTGCTTGGGTGGCATATAAGACTGATCGTGCGATAATTCTGGCATTGATGTAAGTTGCCTTTTTTGGGGAGAGTTATTATAAGTGATTGGGTCCATGGTGTGGGCCAATCCCCTGATTGCCAGATCTTATTGCAGATTGTTAGTAAGGCACATATCATGTCTTCTCCCCCTTCTTGGACTAGTTCTGCAGGGTTGTTGTCTGCTCCTGCTGCCATCCCTTTTTTCAGCGACTTCACTGCAGCCTCTACTTCTTCTCGGAGGATGGGATAGTTGCCATTGTTGGTCACGGGTGGGTTGACGAAGTATGCCTGGGTCCCCTGTAGCTCGGTGGTTGTACAAATCTGAGCAGTACTCTGTCCATCTCTTCAGTATGTCTTGGTCTTCCGTAAGAGGTTCCCTTCACTATCTTGAATGATCGAGGAGCGTCCTTGTTTTACACTGGTCAGGTCTTTCACCAGCTGGTATGCTTTTTTGCCATTATTTTTGTTCAGATTTTCTTCTACGTGTATACACTGATCTTACACTGCCCGTAAAATTCCACTGCCAGTACAAAATTGCAATTTTCGCCTATCGGCATTTTGACGGATCTCTCCCGCCGTACCTTTTTGCCAAGCTGTCTGTTTATCTGCCATCACGCACCCTCCGCTCCTCTGGTGTAAAACTTTTAAAAGTCCCAAAGCTTAACATGAAAACTGTCGGGGAGCGTTCTTTCACCTTTTTAGCCCCAAGTGTGTGGAACTCGCTGCCAACTGAAATGCGGAATCTGCCCACATTGTCACAGTTCAAAGCTCACTTAAAGACTTTTCTTTTGTCGGGCATTTAACACTTAGGTCATCTTTAGCTAACTGTTGACTGCCTTTTATTCTGATCCTAGAGGAAGTGAATGTAAGGTGTTGGGAAGAGATGGGGTGGTTTAAAGTAGTGTATAATTGTGCGTGTCTGAGAGAGAGGGTGTGCTGTTGTGCATGCGCAGTGAGTCCAGCGTTTTCCTGGTGAACTGTGCTATACAAGAACTGTGTATTATTTATTATTTATTACTATCTTCAATCCACTTACTCTTTGCCTTTTTCAAGCTTTTCTTGATATCCTGGTTAATTTCTCTGTATTGTTTAGCTCCTTCTGCCTCCGATTTCTTTTTCCTTAATTCTTGACGCTTGTCACACAGAACAAAGATGTCAGCTGTAACCCAAGGTTTCTTTGCTTGTTGGTGTTTGCCAAGGATCTCACTGGCTGTGAAATGCATAAATGTATAACTGAGTGCAAAGTTATGTTTAAACAATTTCAGTGTCGCACCATTGTGTATCTATTCACCCCATCAAACTTTATTTGAAGTTTAATCATAGCCTTGTAAGGAAAGAACAACATGATAATTATACAGCATGAAATCTAAATGTAGTAAAACTGTTGCCACTAGGGATTCTTGTGAAAGGAAAACAGAAAATAGAGGTTGAAAACCCTTTAAATTAGATACAAAGAACCACGTTTTGGATCAAAGATCTTTCTTCAGGTGACATGGAAACAAATGTAGAACAGAAAAGAACACACAATAGAAAGAAAAGACGTCATCCTGTATAGAGAAAATTTAGAATGATGTTAAAAAAAAAAACAACAAAAAACAAAACATGATGCAAATACACGTGCACAAAACTTACGTCTACATACTTTAGGTTACAAAGTAAAGTAGGTTATAGCACTGTCAGGAGAGAAATGTGCATGATCGACCAGTGATCTCTTTCCTATCTCTTTTTTTTTTCTTCTGTGCTTTGGCCACAGTAGATCTATGATCACTGGTCAATCATGCACATTTCTCTCCTGACAGTGCTATAACCTATTTTACTTTGTAACCTTCCTAAAATATTAGCACTGGCAGTCTCCCCTTTTCTTTTCATTTATTACTACAATATTGACTGCAACCCCTTCCCCCCTTTTGGTAGGTTCTCTTTTAGGGTGCATGGAAATTTAACTCTAGGTGGTGGCATGGAATGTATGCCCCTGCAGACATCACAGTAAAATGTGGTTGTCATTGCAGGTAGGCGGAATTTCCTGCCTCCTCCAGTATTGCCGATGGTCTGCTGAAGAGGTCGCCAAGACCAAAACAGCTGTCCACACTGGCTAAATATCTGGACCCCCCTTGGGGGGACCTACATTTAAATTTCCATGCACTGAGTGGCTGGAACAGTGGATATGTGATACGCCCCCCTGAGGGGGGGGGAGGGGGGGGGCTTTCATATGCATTGCTTTCAGTCACTTTCTTAGCGCCCCTCTCTTTCCTATCTCTTTTTTTTTCTGTGCTTTGGCCACAGTAGATCTATGATCACTGGTCGATCATGCACATTTCTCTCCTGACAGTGCTATAACCTACTTTACTTTGTAACCTTCCTAAAATATTAGCACTGGCAGTGTCCCCTTTTCTTTTCATTTACATCTACATACATACATGTTACTGCATACATTCGCATTCACTCATGCCTGCTGCCGCTCATGTACATGCACACACACAGACAAACACACACACTAATCAGTGCAACAGTAGCATCAAGTATCAATGGTAGCATCCAGTATCAACAGTGAGGTCAAGTCTGGCACCAACCACCCATCAGCCCGAGCATACATCCCTAGGGACGAATGTTCAAGCCGTGCAGATGGTAAGTGCCGAGCCTGCCCGTGAAAAAGGATTCTGTTATGTCATTTTGCGGCGGATGAAGCAGGATGTATTTTGCCAAAGGATGCATATGCTGAAATGTGTGATGCTATGAGGAGGTTCGTTGAAATGACGTCCAACACGGTTGTTGTATCCAAGGCAGATCGAACGAACATGCTCCTCGCAGCGTTCGGGGAGTGTACGGTATGTCTCCCCCACACTGATACAACATCTTTGGGCAGTGATAACATAGACAATATCTGATGACTGGCATGTGAACGATTGGTGGACAGTGAAAGATGACAGGGGTCCGATAATGACGGGGGATGTGTTCATGTACGGACATGCTGCAAGAAGCATTTCGTTCGATACGCCTCGGATACAACAACCAGACTTGACCTCACTGCTGATACTTGATGCTACCGTTGCACTGATTAGTTGTGTGTGTCTATGTGTGTGCATGTACGCGAGCGGCAGCAGGCACGAGTGAATGCGAATGTATGCGGTTATGTGTATGTATGTAGACGTAAGTTTTGTGCTACGTGTTTTGTGCATGTGTATTTGCATCATTATGTTTGTTTGTTTTTTGTTTGTTTTGTTTTTGTTTTTTAAGTCATTCTAAATTTTCTCTTTACAAGATGACGTCTTTTCTTTCTATCTGTTCTTTTCTGTTCTACGTTTGTTTCCATGTCACCTGAAGAAGGATCTTTGATCTTAATCGCCGTTCCTCATATCTAATTTAAAGGATTTTCAACCTCTGTTTTTTTTTTTGTTTTCCTTTCAGCATGAAATCTACTTTCTGTAAGCTAGAAAATGTGTTTTATAAATGTGCGACGGTGTAAATGTTATGTACAAACCATAACGGTATATCTCCAATTACACCCAAACGACTGCTCACGGGGAAATTTTTTTTTTTTTTTTTTTTGGGGGGGGGGGGGGGGTGGGGTGGGGGGGGGGGGGGGATCATGCAAAATGATGCTCATATGTTTAAGTTCAAAATCAGAGAGCCATGTCACACTCTTTGGACACTCAGTCGTTCTCTTGACCACATCTAATTGTTACAGATTCAACATGGCGCCAGGGGTGATATGTGACTACTGTCAAGCCATCTTCAAAAGTCAGAAAAACAAAGTGCATCATTTGTGGAGGGCACATTCAGAAGCGTACAAGAACAGGCGTGCGGTCACCCGACCAGTTGTGGGTGCAAGCTCGGCTGACCTTGAGGGGGAGAGCGCAGCGTCCCAAGGGGACCAGTTGCGGTGTAAGTGGAACGACTGCTGCACCGCGCTGGACCCTTCGGAAGAGGAATCAGAACTTCCTCCCAAGGTCGGGCTTGTGCACCCACCACCTAAGCCAGGGCGTCCCTGCAGATGTCCCGAAAGTACCCGGACAACACCTCGGTGCACGTTTGGTGGGAGCGGCACCTTGATCAGATTTTGTCATCAGTGACATGGATGCTCCTCGCATTAGAAAGGGTACCCCCTTTTTCAATTAACCGAAGAGACCTCCTGTGTTTCACAACACCAAGGATGGCGTCAGAAAACTCCCCGTCCTACACATCCCGAGGGTGCCTCCCTCTTCGGCAACAAAACGAGACCTTTGGACGGAGGCAGCGCTGAACATCTTGGGGTCGGCGATGACTATCAAAGATGATACACAGGCTCAGCTCAGATGCCTGCGGACTTACGGCAGTCGCTATTTCAGCCGGGCCTCCCGTTACAATGATGATTAACTTCTTTTTCAATCATTTTGTTAAAGCAATAATAGCCTGTGCAGGCTGTGTTCAGTTAATTCAATATGCTATAACTGTGATGCGACTCGTATGCTGCAACAAAGACATTGGTCGGAGCTCCAGTGATAAAGACACTTTATCCCGTAAAGACAACGTTTACTTAACGTTTATAACATAGTAGAAAGAAGCATCTTTCAACTTCATTGATTAACCATATTAGCATTAGTTTTAAAGTGACTCACTGTTTAGCGTGATAATGTTTGTTTCAATGTTACATTGGATTTGTCGTGGGGGTGGGGTGTGGGGGAGGGGGAGTGTGGCAGGAGCCACTGTATTTTTGCTGTCAGAAGATGCTGATTTCTTCTACGTTAGGCAACAACCATAACCATGTCTTTTTCTGCGGTGCTTGCATTTTTATGCCTTCTCTTATTTGGTTGCGTTCAGTTCTGTGCATGTGAACTTGCCGGATAGAGTTCTACAGTAATATGTGTTAGCGAATACTATGTAATTCGCATTCCTACTGAGGCAGTGAACTCGCCCTAGGTGGTTTGACGTCATTTATCAGTTAGCGGCTTCTTGCGAGATGGTCAAACAGGTATGACGTTTGTTTTAGTAACAGGTATGACGTTTGTTTTAGTAACAGGTATGGCGTTTGTTTTAGTAACAGGTATGACGTTTGTTTTAGTAACAGGTATGACGTTTGTTTTAGTATTAGCACATGCGCTTCATCCATTCTTAGTATTTAGGACCAAAAGTGTACAACTAGATTCGGTCAGTTCATGTGCGCTTGCGAACAGGTGAGGAAGCCATTATAGATTGTTCTAGAACGATGGGAGGGTATATAAGCCCTGCGAAGTCCTTGCTTAGTTGAGGTTGATGGGACTTCCGCAGCTCCATCAGCTCTTAGTCACCCTTAGGTACTGTAGCGTTAGGATTTCCGCCTACTCAAACGGGGTTGGGGTCAGTATGGTTGGGATGTAGGAACTTAGTGGTTACCCAGGCTCCTCATGCCATCTATCTCAAATGGAGCAAGGGGTCCTCATTTTAGACTGGGCTTTAGGGTGGATTTTCTCTCTCTCTCTCTCCTTTGCTTTCGTTTTAATGTGATGATGTTCGTCTCGCCATAGCCAATCGATCATGGTCTCTTAGATTCATGTTTGTCATATGAAAGTAATAAAAACATGTGTGTGTGGTACGCGAGATGTATTTTGTGTTGGATACGTTTAGACATTAGAAACGAAACGGAAACAAGAAACGTGTAAAGCTTTAGGAAATAAATTGTATCGTTGCCCTTTCTTTGATTGTTGCTATTAGTGTTAGCGAGAGTAAATGTGCATGTAAAACGTTTAAATTAACACTACACTATCACAATTTCGTATGTTAGACATGCATGAGGAAAGGAAAGAAGTGTACTACCACTGAACCATTGCGATAGCTCTAGATATTACGATGTCGTAACAGGATCAGTACCTGTCTACATTATTAGCGCCGCGACTGAAGAAAACTCTGTTAGTTTTGAGGTCGTGACCAAGCAGTAGTAGAACGGGTACATTTGGTGCCGTGAATAACTGGTACATTCATATCCAACCTTGGGATTTTAAAGGTTCTTGGCATAAAGTTCTCTACAAACATTGATATTATCACTGCTATTAATTATGAGGGCAAATTGGCTGAAATTCAGCATGTCTTGTATGTTTGGTCTAAGCATCAGCTTACACTATTAGTTACAATTACAGTAATCAAAACATTGGCAGTGTCAAAGATTGTCCATCTTTTAATAAATCTCCCAGATCCTCCGGCTCAGTTTTTTCACGTTCTTGTGGGATGGAAAAAAGCAAAAATGAGTAAAGCTGTTGTCTGTTCAGCATACGATGTGGGTGGTTTGCGAATGTTAAACGTTCACTCTTTTCTGACTTCTATGAAGGTTGGTTGGCTTAAAAGGGTATTTAGCGAATCATGTAATTCATTGGTATGGTAGACTGTTGAATTGCTTTCCTATGTTTGGTAAGATACAAGTGTTTGGTGGTGAGTATGCAAACTTTTAATGCATCACTGTAATAACTTTTGGGCCGATGTCATCAAACACTACAAAGTTGTTTGTAACAAGTGTATACCTGAAAATTTTGGCAAAGTGCTCAGAGAATATATTCACTATAATAAAATCGTTATCAGAGACTGAAAAACGGTTCATGTCACCGAGTGGAAAGAGAAAGGGATTTTGGTCATTGGGGACCTGCTAGATGAAAATGGCTCTTCATTGTCTTGTAAATCGTTCAAGTTGTTGTACCCTGATGTGTCAACACATTTCTTGATGTAGCTAGTGCTGTCAGGGTTTAGTTAAATTTATTAGAAATAGAGCCAGTTATGAATTGTAGTAGTGCCGGCAACAAGGCTTGGAACACTATATTGCAGCGTGGCAGTAAAACTGTCTTTGCAGCCTTGGTCAAAGCCTGTCTGTATTCAGAGGTGGTCCCAAAGCTTTGTTGGTGTAATACTAATACTTTGGAATTCTGTTTTTTCAAAAACTTTCACACCTGATTTTCAACTTAGATGGTTTCAGGTAAGGTTTTTGCACCGGCTGGGGCCCACAAAGCACTTCTTATTTCTGCGTAAATTGTGTGACTGCACTTCATACTTTTTGTAAGAATGAGGAAACAACTCTTACTCACCTGTTTTGGGACTGCCCTTGTGCACACACCTTTTGGTCTGACAGAGGACAATGGTTGAGAGATAACTGTGGACAATGTGCTAACTCTGAGTTCACAAAGACTCTGGTTATGTTTGGTACAGTTAAAAACTTTAAGTTTGACACTGTCATGGGTCTTATGATACTAGTTGCCAAGCTTTATGTTAACAAGTGCAGACTACAGGAGATGCTGCCTATCTTAGGGCATTTTATTGCAGTTTTGAGGAACCGCTATTTATGTGAAAAGTTCCGATTTGGAATTATTGGCCAGAGTCATAAATTCCATTGTTTATGGCATCCTTATAGTACACATTTTGGTGGGTGTTAATGTTGTCTTGGGCACCAGTCACAGCCCCATTAGTAGCGGCTTTGGGGGGGGGGGGGGGGGGGAGGTCACTCACTTTGTCCAATTCCTTTCTGGTATTTGGTCTTTTTGTGTATTCATGTGTATGTACACTTATATGAAAGAAAAACATAAATGATTTTATTTTTAAATTTAAAACTTCACAGTACGATTTCAGTCTTGCTATAAATTGTGTGAAATCGGCTTGACTTTACCTAGCTACATGATACACTAAGTACACCTGCATGCTCTTCTGAAAGTGCGTTGATGTGTGTGTCTGTGTGCGTGTGTACGCACGTGCTCCAAACACCTCCAAGAGGCACAGGTCCTCATGTGCTCAGAGGGGGAATGAGGATCTATGCCTGTTGGAGATGCGGGCATGTGTGTGTTTCTGTGTGTGTGTACGCGCGTGCTCCAAACATCTCCAAGAGGCACAGGTCCTCATGTGCTCAGAGGGGGAATGAGGATCTATGCCTGTTGGAGATACAGGCATGTGTGTGTGTCTGTGTGTGTGTGTACACGCGTGTTCCAAACACCTCCAAGAGGCACAGGTCCTCATGTGCTCAGAGGGGGAATGAGGATCTATGCCTGTTGGAGATACAGGCATGTGTGTGTGTCTGTGTGTGTGTGTACACGCGTGCTCCAAACACCTCCAAGAGGCACAGGTCCTCATGCGCTCAGAGGGGGAATGAGGATCTATGCCTGTTGGAGATAATAATAATAATAATAATTACGGTATTTATAATGCGCTTATCTTATAATAATTATAACTCTAAGCGCGCACTCACAACTCGCGCACGCATGTGCACACTTTCGACAATGACTCACGTACCACAAATAGTGAAATACATTACAACAGTCAGCTTGGGGTGGGGAGTGTGGTGATATAGCACTAAAACTGTTGAAAGAGGTGAGTTTTGAGGGCGAACTGGAAGGAGGAGAGAGAGTGTTTCTGATGGGGAGAGAGTGGGAGAGTTTTCCAGGTGGTTGGACCGTAGATGGAGAAGGAGCGGGGTCCGAAAGTGCTGAGTTTGGTGCGGGGGATGTGGAGGCGGAGAGGGTCGGAGGCAGAGCGGAGGGAGCGGAAAGGTGTGTAGGGGTGAAGTAAGTTGGAGAGATAGGCAGGAGCGTAGTTGTTCAGGGATTTGTAGCAGAGAGACAGAATCTTGCATTGGATGTGTTGGGGGATGGGGAGCCAGTGAAGGAGTTTGAGCAGGGGAGTGATGTGGTCAGATTTTTTCTTTCTGAGGACGAGGCGGGCAGCATTGTTCTGGATGCGCTGGAGAGTGAAAGTGGTGGAGTGAGGGAGGCCGGAAAGGAGAGAGTTGCAGTAGTCGATGCGAGATAAGATGAGAGAGACAGCAAGTTTGGTGGCAGCTTCGGTAGTGAGGTATTTTCTGATCTGACTGATGCGGCGGAGGTGGAATAGCATGCCTGGGGCGTGGCGGAGACGAAGCTGGTCATGGACAGAGAGGAATCGATGATAACGCCGAGGTTCTAGAGAGGGAGATGGGGGTGCTGTTGAGTTGAAAGTGGAGAGAGGGAGGGAGCTGGGAGAGTTTCTGGCGAGTGCCTACCAGCATGGCTTCCGTTTTGTCGTCGTTCAGTTTAAGTTTGTTTGCTGTCATCCAGGTTTTCATGTCTTCGTAGCAGTCAGCCGTGCGAGTCAGTAGTGACTAAGTGTTGTCGAGTTTGTCTTTGTCTAGTAGTTGTGAGTCGTCAGCGTAGAGGTGTATTTGGTGAGACTGGTTGATGTTGGACAGGGGAGAGGTGTAGAGTGTGAAAAGGACCGGGCCCAGGACGGATCCCTGTGGAACTCCGCAGGAGAGCGTGACTGGGTTGGAGGAGACGCCGTCGATGGTGACGGACTGCTGTCTGTCGGAGAGGTAGGAGAGAAACCAGGAGTGAGCAGAGTCAGTGATGCCAAAGGAGTGGTGAAGGCAGTGGAGGAGGATAGAGTGGTCTATAGTGTCGAAGGCGGCAGAGAGGTCGAGTAGCGTAAGAAGGGAGATGTTGCCCGAGTCGGTGGAGAGAAGCAGGTCGTTTAAGATATGTAGAAGGGCTGTTTCAGTGCTGTGATGTTTGCGATAGGCAGACTGGAAGGGACTGAGGAGGTTGTTGTCGGCGAGGTGGAGGTTGAGCTGGTTGAGAACAACCTTCTCAAGAAGCTTGGACAGGAAAGAGAGATTGGAGACTGGGCGATAGTTCTTGAGTTCGTTTGGGTTGAGGTTGTGTTTTTTGAGGAGAGGACGGACAATGGCTTGAAGATATCAGGGACGGAGCCGTTTTCTAGAGATGTGTTGATGATGTCGGTAATGAAGGGCAGAAGTTTTGGAAGGCTGTCCCGGTAGAGGGAAGCTGGGAGGGGGTCTAGTTCGCAGGTTTTGAAAGGCATGGACTTTATGGTCTTGAGGACTTCATCCTGAGAGACGGGGCGGAAGGGGAGTGCCGGAAAAGAGGGGGTCGGGAGGCAAGGCGGAAAAGGCAAAGTGTCAAGTGTGTTGCGCAGAGTTTGGATTTTGTCGGAAAAATAGGTGGAAAAAGCGGACGGGAGTTCTTCTTTGCTGTGCGTGTTGGGGAGAGGAGAGTCTTTAGAAGTGTCTAGGAGTGTGTTCATGGTAGCGTAGAGGGTTTTGAAAGAAGTGGATTCCAGGATTTTGTTTTGAAGGTGTTTACGTTTAGAGTCGGAGATCATTCTGCAGACTTTGGATCTGGTGGTTTGGAAGATCTGTCTGTGAACTGTGAGGTCGGATGAGCGCCAGCTGCGTTCCGCTTGTTGGTGCTCGCGCTTGGCCTCAGCTATGTCGTCAGTGAGCCAGGGGGAGGGGAGTCAGTTGGGTATGGAGCAGGTGGTATATAGAAGTTTTCGAAGGGAGGAATCGAAATGGGATGCAAGTTGCGCGCATGTGTGTGTGAGAGAGAGAGAGCGTGTGAGAGAGAGAATTATGTCATATTTAGAGTATTGCATCAATGTCTGCATGGTGACGGAAATGGTTCTTTTACGTCACCACCACTGTCCGACTTTCTTCAGAAGTCAAGGTTTTTTACTGTTTTAATTTTTTTCTGGAAAAATTAATTTTTACTGAAGAAGTTCAAAGCTGGCTAACGAACTCATCTAATGTCTTTCTCCAAACTAGCTATAATCACAATTTCAAGTAAATATGACAAGAAAGGCAAAGCCATTATGGCTTACATGTTTGACCTATTAACATATGTGTGACCTTTGTGACAATAAGGGCTGGCTTACACGCAAGCAAAATCCATGTTTATCAAAATGTAAGCATTTTTCACACATCTGTCAACCCCCAATGACCCTTGACCTTTGCGATGAGTCGACCAAATTAAAATGCATACATCAGCTACCTTTGTGCCAAATTAGATTGAAAAATTTGCACAAATGTTAATACCTACAATTTTATCAAACATTTGTAGGCCTTGTGTGACCCTTGACCTTTCCGATGGGTCATCCAAATTAATATGCACATATAGGTCTTACCATCATGTATCTCAGTACAAAATTTGGGTTTGAAGTTGTGAATAGAAACAAGAAAGGCAAAGCCATTATGGCTCACGTGTATGACCGATTTACATGTGTGACCTTTGTGACAAGGGCTGGCTTCTGCAGCAGCAAAATAGAGGTTTTCTGAAAATGTAATCATTTATTATACGCCTGTCAACCCCCTGTGACCCTTGACCTTTGTGATATGTCGACTAAATTAGTATGCAAAGGAAGGTCTCATCATCAGCTATCTTTGTGCCAAATTTGGTTGAAAAATTTGCTAATTTGGGAATGCCTACAATTTTAAAACAAATCAGCATTTTTTACGCATTTGCCAGCCTCTTGTGACCCTTGACCTTTCCAAGGGGTCATCCAAATTAGTATGCATAGATAGGTCTTACCATCAGGTATCTTTGTACCAAATTTGAGTTTTAAGTTGTGAATAGTATTTGAGAAAAAACATCTTTTGTCAAAATATGGCTATTTTACTTTTTTAGACCTATTTCCTAAGCTTACGTGACCCATGACCTTTTTGATGGATCAACCAAATTAGTGTGCATAGAAAGGTCTTCCCATCAGGTATCTCTGTAGCAAGTTTGGGTTTAAAGTTGTGAATAGTATTTGAGAAAAAACATCTTTTGTCAAAATATGACTATTTCAGACCTATTTCCTGAGCCGTTGTGTCCCATGACCTTTCTGAGGGGTCATCCAAATTAGTGTGCATAGATAGGTCTTACCATCACGTATCTCTGTACTAAGTTTGGGTTTGAAGTTGTGAATAGTAGTTGAGAAAAAAACATCTTTTGTCAAAATATGGTTATTTTTCACCTATTTCTTGAGCTCTTATGACCCTTGACATTTCTGAGGGATCAACCAAATTAGTACATATAGAAAGGTCTTACCATCAGGTATTGTTGTATCAAGTTTGGGTTTGAAGTTGTGAATAGTATTTGAGAAAAAATAAATGATGTCAAAATATAGCTATTTTTGGCCTATTTCCTGAGCCCCTGTGACCTTGACCTTTGTGAGAGGTCACTCAAATTGGTATGTTTAGAACGGTCTTACCACAAAGTATCTTTGGGCCAAATTTGAAGAATGTGGCTTGAATATTCTCTGAGAAAATGCCAACCTTAAAGTTTACCACGGACGATGGCAGATGACCCAAAACATACTCACTTTTACTTCGCACCTGAGCCAAAAAAACATCTTTTGTCAAAATATGGCTATTTTGGACCTATTTCATGAGCTCTCGTGACCCTAAGCCATTCCAAGGGATCAACCAAATTAGCATGCATAGAAAGGTCTTCCCATCAGGTATCTGTGTACCAAGTTTAGATTTAAAGTTGTCAATAGTATTTGAGAAAAAATAAATTATGTCAAAATATAGCTATTTTAACCCATATCATACTGAGGCTAAAAGCTTTAAATCTGTACACTGCCATATGCAAGCTACATTATAGTTCTGGCACTACCCTTGAACTATTTTAGTCAAACTTATTTCACACACTGGTGTATTCCGAATGATAAGGGTTAACCTATTCCCTGATCCCATGTGACCTTTGTGAGAGGTCACTCACATTGGTTTGTTTAGAAAGATCTTGCCACAAAGTATCCTTGCGCAAGGTTTGAAGACTGTGGCTTGAATAGTCTCCGAGAAAATGCCAACGTTAAAGTTTTTACCACGGACAACGAACGTCAGACAGACGACCACTGGCCCAGAACAAAGACTCACTTGTGCTTCGCACATGAGCCAAAAACCATGTACATGCAAAAACCAAGACAACATATAGGCTGTAAGTAAGTAAAAGTAAGTGTTTGTATGTACTATTACCATATTCTTGCTTTATGCAAGTCTCATCTTCCTCTGCCACATCAATCTCTATCTTCACGTCGGCTGTCACCAGCAGGTCATGTGACTCCATTTTGTGTCCACAGTAGTGCCCAGAAGCCCTCAGTTCAGCTCAAATCAAGGTGCCTGGTCAACACAAAACACAACACTAGTAGTAGTACATCACACAGGATGGAAATGCAACATGTAAGAATAATAATAAATAATTACGGTATTTATAATGCGCTTATCTTATAATAATTATAACTCTAAGCACGCACTCACAACTCGCGCACACATGCACACCCTTTTGACAAGATATTTTAGAAATGGTTGGTGAAACATTTAATAGTGGTTGCTTCCCTTAGACCGATAGTTCTGCTTCATGCGATTTAAACAAACAAACAAAAAAACGCAACCCTAGAATACAAGAGCTTTATGCGATCTAGTTTCATATGAACCCTCCAGTACAAAATGACAGGGGCAGTCGGATCACATCCCCAGTTTCAAATTACCTTAAACTTTAGCCCCCAGCTGCCTCTGTAATGAAGTCACACAGTTCCATGATATGTAATAGTACTAATAGTAATACATAGAATACCACAATCATCTGTTGTAAACACACACACAAAATTACACGTTTAGGGCTTAATGACTTTTGTCCACCATGAAGGTGATTCAACTCTTTCCAATTGTAGCGCTTCAGGTGTAGCGTTAGCCCAAACAAACCCTTAGCCATCGAAAAGCTTACGTTATAGCGTCATGCTCGTGCCATCTATAGACGAGTTGCTAGTATTTTATTGTTGCGGTTTGTTTTTTTTAAATCGCATGAAGCAGAACTATCGGTCTAAGGGAAGCAACCACTATACTATGTTTCACCAACCATTTCTAAAATATCTGAAAGTGAATGCCCTTGACGGATGGTGTCGGAACAAGGCCAAAGTAGCCGACAACGTGCCTTGGATCGTCTCTGACGATGAGCTTGTTCGATCCTCATGAGCGCGGTTTCAACAGTGATTTTTAGCTCGTAAAATTGTGATTCAAGAAGGGACAGATCTCGTGTGATTTCTTTGCTTGTGGAATACAATTTTCTGCCATGTTGGTGAGTAAATCTGGGTTTTTCGATGCATGTACCGATTAATACAATGTTGCTACCAAAACCGCGTTTCTCTTTTTTTTTTGCTCCGCCATGTTTGTTCTGTTGCATAATAATCAAATTGGTTTGACTTCCCACTAACCTCATGCACAAACACGCGATTTTGAAAGGTACTTTTAATGCTCTTTCCAATGAACCCAATTTATCTATTCTACGGTTGTTAGCTTGGGAGGCTGTGCAAATTAATTAAATCTACCCCAGAAAATGTATGTCACCAGGGAACACACGTCCTTTTCCTGCTACGTCTGCAGGGAACTGACTCACTGAGAATGTTACAATGGGAAAGAGTTAAACACCAGGGAACACACGTCCTTTTCCTGCTATCTCTGCAGGGAACTGACTCACTGAGAATGTTACAATGGGAAAGAGTTAAACAAACCGGGCACCCAATAGGGTCTGAACAAATTTTCACGCCAGCCGGATACGAACCCGTGACATCCTGGACAAGAGGAGAACACTCTACCATCGAGCCCCCCAGCTCCCCATGTTGTCAACAGTTTCAATAGTTTACCATCGAGCCACCCAGCTCCCCATGTTGTCAACAGTTTCAATAGTTTACCATCGAGCCCCCCAGCTCCCCATGTTGTCAACAGTTTCAATAGTTTACCATCGAGCCACCCAGCTCCCCATGTTGTCAACAGTTTCAATAGTTTACCATCGAGCCACCCAGCTCCCCATGTTGTCAACAGTTTCAATAGTTTACCATCGAGCCACCCAGCTCCCCATGTTGTCAACAGTTTCAATAGTTTACCATCGAGCCACCCAGCTCCCCATGTTGTCAACAGTTTCAATAGTTTACCATCGAGCCCCCCAGCTCCCCATGTTGTCAACAGTTTCAATAGTTTACCATCGAGCCACCCAGCTCCCCATGTTGTCAACAGTTTCAATAGTTTACCATCGAGCCACCCAGCTCCCCATGTTGTCAACAGTTTCAATAGTTTACCATCGAGCCCCCCAGCTCCCCATGTTGTCAACAGTTTCAATAGTTTACCATCGAGCCCCCCAGCTCCCCATGTTGTCAACAGTTTCAATAGTTTACCATCGAGCCACCCAGCTCCCCATGTTGTCAACAGTTTCAATAGTTTACCATCGAGCCACCCAGCTCCCCATGTTGTCAACAGTTTCAATAGTTTACCATCGAGCCACCCAGCTCCCCATGTTGTCAACAGTTTCAATAGTTTACCATCGAGCCCCCCAGCTCCCCATGTTGTCAACAGTTTCAATAGTTTACCATCGAGCCACCCAGCTCCCCATGTTGTCAACAGTTTCAATAGTTTACCATCGAGCCCCCCAGCTCCCCATGTTGTCAACAGTTTCAATAGTTTACCATCGAGCCACCCAGCTCCCCATGTTGTCAACAGTTTCAATAGTTTACCATCGAGCCACCCAGCTCCCCATGTTGTCAACAGTTTCAATAGTTTACCATCGAGCCACCCAGCTCCCCATGTTGTCAACAGTTTCAATAGTTTACCATCGAGCCACCCAGCTCCCCATGTTGTCAACAGTTTCAATAGTTTACCATCGAGCCCCCCAGCTCCCCATGTTGTCAACAGTTTCAATAGTTTACCATCAAGCCACCCAGCTCCCCATGTTGTCAACAGTTTCAATAGTTTACCATCGAGCCACCCAGCTCCCCATGTTGTCAACAGTTTCAATAGTTTACCATCGAGCCACCCAGCTCCCCATGTTGTCAACAGTTTCAATAGTTTACCATCGAGCCACCCAGCTCCCCATGTTGTCAACAGTTTCAACACTCTACCACCGAACCACCCAGCTCCCCCTGTAGTCAAGAGTTTCAACACTCTACCACCGAGCCACCCAGCTCCCCCTGTTGTCAACAGTTTCAACAGTTTAACTCATTTAGTCCCAGGACCCTGAAGGCGCCAAGCTCATCTGTCACTACCCTTGAATTATCATGATCAATCCATCCACTACAAGTACAACTGGTACATAGTCATTGACAACACCTCTAAAAGTTTTAAAATGATCCATCTACTACAACTGGTACATAGTCACTGACAACTACTCCAAAAGTTTGGAAATGATCATGATCAAATCATCAATCCATCTACTACAACTGGTACATAGTCAATGACATTGACAACGCCTCCAAAAGTCTGGAAATGATCATGATCAATCCATCTACTACAACTGGCACATAGTCACTGACAAAGCTTCCAAAAGTCTGGAAATGATCATGATCAATCCATCTACTAAAACTGGTACATAGCCATAGACAATGCCTCTAAAAGTTTGGAAATGATCATGATCAATCCATCTACTACAACTGGTACATAGTCACTGACAAAGCCTCTAAAAGTCTGGAAATGATCATGATCAATCCATCTACTACAACTGGTCTCTCTTGGCTTGACTTCGCGAACGAAGATTTTATAGGAGTTGCCCACGATGTCTGCAGGCTTGTTCGTGGCTGCGGAGGCCAATCCGAGACAGGCAGGTTCGACCGCAGTGGCTGCAGGGGAAGGTCTGGCCAGGGTTCTGAGCTGCGGCATCTCTGTTTTTTCTCCTGAGCCGCTTGTCCTTAAGGCTAGCTCTGCGAGAGTCCTCAAAGGAGACAGCTGCCTTGTAAATGGTGGAGCGCCAGGTGTCACGGTCCGCAGCAAGCGAAGACCACTGGTGGTGGTCGATTTGGCAGGCACTAAGCGACTTCTTGAGACAGTCTTTGTATCTCTTCTTTGGTGCCCCTCTGTCACGGTGTCCAGAAGCAAGCTCGCCGAACAGGGTGATCTTTGGTAGGCGATGATCCTCCATCCTGGACACATGCCCCGCCCAGCGGAGCTGTGTCCGCAGCAGCAAAGCCTCGATGCTCACAGTTTCAGCCTGTTCAAGGACCTCAACGTTGGTGACATAGTCACTCCAGTGAATGCCCAGGATGGTACGCAGGCAGCGCTGGTGGAAGCGTTCGAGGAGTCGTAGTTGGCTGCGGTAGAGGGCCCAGGACTCGGAACCATACAGCAGGGTGGTGAGGACCACAGCTCTGTACACGCTGAACTTGGTGCCTGTTTTCAGCTGTTGATTGTGCCACACCCGCTTGAAAAGTCGCCCGAAAGCACTGTTCGCTTTTGCCAGCCTGCTGTCAAGCTCCTTGTCCAGCTTGGCGTCCGACGTGATAATGCAGCCAAGGTAAGTAAACTGGTGCACTGACTTTAGTTCAGACTCGCCAATGGTGATGTGAGGAGGGCGATACACTGTCTTGGGTGCCGGCTGATGGAGGACCTCTGTCTTTTTCAGACTGACCTCGAGTCCAAAGAGCTGGGCAGCATCTGCGAAGCAAGACGTGATGCGCTGCAGGGCTCTCTCTGTGTGTGCAACGAGGGCAGCATCATCAGCAAAAAGCAGCTCACGAATCAGTTGGTCTAGGGTTTTCGTGTGGGCCTGCAGTCGTCTGAGGTTGCCATCAAGACGATACCTGATGTACACTGCATCGTCATCATCGAGGTCCGCTGTGGCCTGCTTCAACATCATGCTAAAAAAGATGGTGAAGAGGGTCGGTGCCAGCACGCAGCCCTGCTTTACGCCGTTGAGAATAGGGAATGGTTCTGAGAGGTCATTGTTGAGTCTGACCTGGCCTTGCTGGTCCTCGTGTAGCTGGACAATCATGTTGAGGAACTTTGGGGGACAGCCAAGTCGCTCCAGGATCTGCCACATGCCTTGCCTGCTCACAGTGTCGAACGCTTTTGTTAGGTCGACAAATGTTACGTACAGCCCTTTGTTCTGCTCGCGGCACTTCTCCTGTAGCTGTCTCAGCACAAAGACCATATCGGTGGTGCTCCTGTTTGCTCTGAAGCCACACTGGCCCTCTGGGAGTTGGTCTTCAGCGATGGCAGGTACCAGCCGATTCAGGAGCAGCCTTGCAAGGATTTTCCCAGCAATGGACAGCAGGGTAATTCCCCGATAGTTGGAACAGTCAGACTTCTCGCCTTTGTTCTTGTACAGGGTGATAACGACTGCGTCACGGAGATCTTTTGGTAGTGTTCCTTCCTCCCAGCAGCAGAGAAAGAGGTCATGGAGCTTGTTGTGCAGTGCTGTGCCTCCATGTTTCCAGATCTCTGGCGGTATTCCATCAATGCCTGCTGCTTTGCCACTCTTGAGCTGGTGGATGGCTGTGAGGGTCTCTTCAGCGGTGGGCGGTTCGTCCAATTCAACTTTTACTGGGAGCTGTGGGATTTGTAGGACGACTGCTTCTTGAACAGTGCGCTCAGCGCTGAAGAGGCTCTGAAAGTATTCCGACCAGCGGTTCAAGATGGAGGTATTATCTGTGAGGAGTGCCTGGCCATTCGCGCTTCGCAGGGGACTTTGTACCAGGTGCCTGGGGCCATACACTGCTTTCAGTGCTTCGTAGAAGCCCCTGTAGTCACCATTGTCAGCGCAAAGCTGGGTCCTCTGTGCAAGTCTGGTCCACCACTCATTCTGGAGATCTCTGAGCTTGCGCTGGAGACTGCTGCAGACGAGGCGGAAGGCAGACTTCTTCACAGGGCAGGAAGGCTGGGCTAGGTGGGCCTGATGGGCGGCTCTTTTTTTTGCTAGGTGTTCCTGGATCTCTACATCGTTTTCGTCAAACCAGTCTTTGTTCTTCTTTCTGGCGAAACCCAAGACTTCTGCAGAGGATTTTGCAATAGCAGTTTTCAGTTGTTCCCAAAGTGTTTCAGGGGAGGAGTCTACTGGGTCCGCTGTGTCTTTGAGCCTGCGCTGTAAATCTGTCTGAAAGGCAGCTTTCACATCGTCACGCTGAAGGCTGGCAACATCAAGCTTTTTCTTGGGGGGCCCCCATTTCTTGGGTTTTGGCTTGAAGTGGAGCCTGAGTTTGCAGCGGACAAGGCGGTGGTCAGTGTGGCACTCTGCGCTGGGCATCACTCTGGTGAGGAGGACGTCACTGCGGTCCCTCTGACGCACTAGGACATAGTCGATAAGGTGCCAGTGCTTGGAGCGAGGATGCATCCAGGTGGTCTTTCGACTGTCCTTTTGCTGAAAAGTAGTGTTGGTGATGACCAGTTGCTGCTCCGCACAGAACTCCAATAGTAGGCGGCCATTGTCGTTGCAGTTCCCCACGCCATGCTTGCCGAGGACTCCTTTCCAGGCTTCAGAGTCCTGGCCCACTCTGGCGTTGAAGTCGCCAAGGATGATGACTTTGTCGTCTGCAGGGGTACTCTGTAGGAGGCTGCGCAGGTCAGTGTAAAACTTGTCCTTTTCAGCAGGCTCTGCCAGGAGGGTTGGGGAGTACACACTGAGAAGGGTGACGTGCTGCTGGTGTCTCAGTGGGAGGCGCATGGACATGATGCGGTCTGAGTGGCCCGTTCGTAGGTTTTCCAGCTTAGTCGCAATGGATGTCTTGACCATGAAACCCACGCCTGAAAGCCGTCTTTCTGATGCAGGCCTGCCTGACCAGTAGAGGGTGTACCCAGCACAAAGTTCTTGGAGGCTGCCTTCGTCCGGAAGGCGTACTTCGCTGAGCGCGGCGATGTCGATGTTTAACCTCCGCAATTCATGGGCAATGAGGGCGGAGCGACGTTCAGGGCGTCCGCTGTCTGCTTTGTCGAGCATGGTTCGGACGTTCCAGCATGCTACGTTGAGTCCGGTCGTGGTCGTCATGAGAGTGGATCCGTTATTCTTTCTTGTTTTTTGACCGCAGGAGAAGATGCCCGTTGACCGCGGCTAGCCAACTGGGGTTGCGAGGGGACGAGCTTTGGTTAGGCCACCTTTTCTAGGCCCCTCTCCGTGTGGAGCAAGCAGTGCTGTCCCTAGAGAAGGCTGCTTGGTCGTTCAGGGTGTGCCGAGTGATGTTGTCATCCCCAGGTCAACATCAGGCGACCAATATCCTGAACCGCCTGCATGCAGGTTTGAGACTGCGGCTTCCAGTGACATTTTTCACCTGCCGTTTCGCCCCTCGCCCGTCGCTACAGGACTTGGAATGGTCAGTGTCATGGTCCGTGGACGTTTCCTAAAGCCTGCGCGGTGGAGCTTTTTGGTGGAGTGCAGTGTGCGCAGTACTGGCCCCACCCTTTAAACCCTTGGTTCATCTGCCATGGCCTAGCAAGCTGAGACGATGGCATCGAGGTCCTCGGGTCGTAGGTTTTATATCAGACTGTCCTTGTCCTAGTCTCTGGCTCAAAAGCCTTCCCCGGAGACACGGGGGCTTTGATGTCAGGGGTTTCCTCCCTTAGCCTTTCCGCAGCCAAGCGGCCAGGCCTGCAAGGCAGCAGGCGACTCGTGGAGGGCGGGGTCGTCTATGTCCCGTGCAGATGTGAACATCTGCCCACTGCTAAATAAAACAGGAGATAGAATACTGCCCTGCGGGACACCCATCTCCTGTTCAAAGGAGTCGGAGAGGGTGGAGCCCACACGGACATGGAACGACCTGTTGGACAAAAAATTGTGAATAAAAACGGGCAGATGTCCTTTAAAACCCATGTCCGACAAATCAGACATTATACCATGCTTCCAGGTAGTGTCATATGCCTTTTCAAGATCAAAGAAAATTGCATAGACATGCTGCTTGTTGACAAAAGCATCTCGGATAAAAGACTCAAAGCGGACTAGATGGTCAGTTGTACTACGGAAGCGCCGGAAACCGCACTGGAGGTCTGTGATGAGACCCTGTGACTCAAGATGCCACACCAGTCGGGCGTTGACCAAGCGTTCCATAGTTTTACATAAACATGATGTCAAAGCTATTGGCCGGTAGTTGCCCGGGTCGGAAGGATCCTTACCCGGCTTGGGAATTGGCACAACCACAGCCTGGCGCCAAGATGGCGGAAAATGACCGGTTATCCAGATATGGTTAAAGGCCTTGAGAAGTACAAGGAGTGAATCCTCAGGCAGATGTGTTATGAGCTGATAATGGATGGTATCTAATCCAGCAGCAGAGTCAGTACATTTCTGCATGGCTTGCTGCAATTCTGAAAACGTAAAAGGGGCATTATAGTCTTCCAAGTTATCCGATATAAAATCACAAGCACAAGATTCTCGCTTCTCCTTCTCTCTCTGGAAGAAAGGTGAATAATGCTCTGTTGAAGAATTATGGGCAATGGTGGAGGCAAGCAAATTGGCCACAGCCTTTTTATCTGTGACCAAACTGGCACCATCTCTAAGATGGCCGACAGAAGCCGAGCCACCCCTGCCCCTAATTCTTCGAACAGCCTTCCAGACTTTTTGGGACGGAGTCCTAGAAGATAAAGATGAGACGAAGGCTCTCCAGGAAGCACGGCGTTCACGTTTAAAAATGTAACGGGCTTTCGCCTGCTGTCTTTTATCTTCAATTCTTTGAGAGAATCCAATATCTAAGATTTGAGCATTCATAGACTATGTGAATTTTATTATTTTTTTTGACCTTTTTGAGAGTCTTTAGACTTTTCCTTTAAAGACTTGTGCGACATTTTAGGATGAATAATTTGAAGATATAGTTACATCTTGTCTTAAGACCTTTTATTTAGTCTGGCTGGCCAGCTTTTTACCAATCCCACCGTTAGATGGCCTGAGATGTCTGCTCGACATTAAACCCAAATAACTAACATAAACACATATTGAAGGTTCTGGTTGATGCACAAGCCACTGTCAGCTACTGTGAAAGATTTCAGACCTTGCGCCATTTTGTCCACAAGAACTTGAAGAAAACATTTACATCGCACGACAGCAAGATGATGTCATATTCTTCATACTTTTTGTGTTGCCTCGTTCTTGGCATAACACTGTACTCCTTGAGAAGGCTCTTCATGGGAAGACAAAGAAAAATACAAAGTAATTCTGCACCACCCGTTAGCCTGCTTGGCGTTAGCCTACCCGGCACCGGCCTCCACGTGGCGTAGGTGGGTAGTCCGCTCAGTCCCTGACTGAGTGGGCTAGCGGACGGGTGCCATCTTTGTCCAGGATTAGGACTTGATGCTTCCAAGCGAGGTGGTGGAGAGATCCGTCTCCCTACCATCATCCTGACGTTTGGCACCCCCACCCCTCCTACTACCATCTGGGGAGGTTACTACTCCCTGAGAGTGAAAAAGTACGTCCCTCTTCCCCTCCGGTGCTTTAAGTGCCAAAAGTATGGCCATGGGCAGAAGACATGCCGTCAGGCAGAGGCTTCATGCGCCCGTTGCACTAGGCCCGGACACTCTGCTGAGTCCTGCACAGCCACCCCCCTGTGTGTGAATTGCCAGGGGGCTCATATGGCTTCGGATAAGAAATGCCCTCGTTGGATATCCGAGTGCAAGATTCAGCAGGTGCGTGTGGAGAAGGGGCTGTCCTTTCTGGATGCCAAAAAACTGGTTGAAGGCCCTGGTGCAGCTGCGGCTGCCCCAACCCCTAACACCTCAGTGTATACTTTTAGTGCAGCGGTGGCAGGCAAGCGCCCCACCAAAGACTTTTCATGTCAGACCCCAACTTCTTGGTTGGGGGCGGAGCCTCGGCTCATCTCGCCCCTGGAGAGTAACCCTCCTCCGGTGGTGACAAGGAGCCAGGGAACGCAGAAGGCGGACACTGCCGGTCCGGTTGTGCCGCCTTCTGTTGCCCCTAAGCCTCAGCCCCCACCTAAACCTGTTAGTCAACTCCAAAGGCTTCTGGTCAGCCTTCTAAGGCCGCTAACTCTAGCGGCAGGAACGCTGCCCAGGACCAGAAGTCTAAGAAATCTATGGGACCGCTGTGTGCACGGGCCCAGAAGGGGAACACAGATGTCCCCCTTCAAAACAAATATGCTGCACTGGAGGAGCGGATGGAGGGAGTGGAAGTTGTTGTTGCTGATGCTGCGGCAGCTCCACCCCCTTCCTCTCCGAAGAACCAGAGGAGGCCCGGGAGCCGGCCCCCCTCTGTTTCTTCAACTCCTTCCAAGGTAAAGGAAAAAGGGGGGAAAAACTCCTTACCCCCAGATAAGACTTAATCATGGACTCTTTGCTTCAGTGGAATTGTCGTGGTTTTCGAGCTAACTTTGAGGAATTACGTCTTTTAGTCAAGTTCTATAACCCCTCAGTAATATCTCTTCAGGAGACTTACCTGAAGACTTCTGACCCTGTGTCTTTTAATGGTTTTAATGTTATACATAAAGGCTCTGATTCGGAGAGGCGCTCGGGTGGAGCGGCTCTTCTCATTAGTAGCCAAATTTTATGTAGCCCCGTTAGCATCGACACCTGTCTTCAGGCTGTCGCTGCTCGGGTTACCTTAAAAAAGACCATAACCATATGTAGTATTTACCTGCCACCATCACTGCGGGTCTGTAGCAATGATATTTTTAACTTAGTAGATCAACTGCCCCCTCCCTTTATTCTCATGGGGGATTTTAACGGTCATGCTCACCTTTGGGGTAGTGACCACTATGATGGCAGAGGTCAGATGTTAGAAGATGTTTTTTCTCAACTTAACCTATGTGTCTTTAACGATGGCTCACCTACATACTCTAACTCAGGTTCCGGATCTAGTTCTGTTCTAGACCTCACTGTGTGTGATCCTTCTCTCATGCTGGACTTTGACTGGAAGGTTCACGACGACCTGTGTGGTAGTGACCACTTCCCAGTAGTCCTGTCATCGGTCAGCTGTGAGGAGGATTCGCCGGTGGGGCGCTGGAATCTCAAGAAAGCTAACTGGTCTCTGTTTGCCTCTCTCTGTCAGTCTCGTCTTACAGAGGAGATGGTCATGTCAGCTGAAGAACCTGTTTCTTGTTTTACTTCTATTTTGTTGGAGGTTGCAGGTGAAACCATCCCTAGAACTTCCACATCACTCCCTCGGAAGCCGAGAGTACCATGGTTCAATGAAGAGTGCCGCAAGGCCCAAACAATGCGCAAATCTGCTCAGCGACGTGCTTTTCGTAATCCGTCGCAAGCAAATATTTTAACTACAACTGGTACATATTCACTGACAACACCTCCAAAAGACTGGAAATGATCATGATCAATCCATCTACTACAACTAGCACATAGTCACTGACAACGCCTCTAAAAGTTTGGAAATGATCATGATCAATCCATCTACTACAACTGGTACATAGTCACTGACAACGCCTCTAAAAGTGTGGAAATGATCATGATCAATCCATCTACTACAACTGGCACATAGTCACTGACAATGCCTCCAAATGTTTGGAAATGATCTTCTTCTTCTTCTCAAACGCCGTCACACTTGGAGTTTGGCTCTCAAAATGAAATCTGTGGTCTTCTGTAGCACCTCCACAGGCCCGTACAGTTTCTCTTGTAGAGTGGCGGGCTTCTGCCATCTCTCCTCCCTCAGCTGCTGGTGGTTCCCACAGTCCTGGAGGATGTGCTCTGTGGTCTGCTCTGCTTCTCCACAAGGGCACAGGGGAGATAGGGGCGGGGAGGCTGTTCCAAGTGGCAGGGCCAAGATGGGAGAAGGCATGACCGCAACATGTTTTACATTTGAAATTTGGAAGGCAAAATTTACATGTGTCAGAGGAAGAGTGGAGGGTGCGAGATGGAGTATACAGATGGAGTAAGTCCGAGATATAGGCAGGAATGTTAAATGTCAACACCAGAAAATACTGATACTGCATACATTGTATACCATCTTAGAGCTGTGTGACTACTGTACAAAGGTGACAGAGCACAATATGCCTTCATCAACTAGCTAGGATAAACAGCACACTGCAGGCAAATATCCCACCACCTGTACTCGTGAATGTAACAAGACTGGGACGGCCTACTGCCTAGAGCATACAGCCTAGAGCTGTCCCAAGGCCAATCTTGTGTGGGCAGCAAGGCCGTTACATGCCCTGTAAATCTGTCACTATAGAGACGGGATGTTTTCTACTGCATGTTTGACAACCTGGTCATCCTTCTGTAGTTACAGATGGGAAAGTGGGGGAGAGGCTCATCACAGGTCGCTGGGGATGACTTGCTTTTATCATTCTATTACAACAGGCTTTCCACTAGGATTTTATATTGTCTGTCATCAGGACAGATAGCACAACAAAAACATCCATCCACGGCACTCTACAGTCCGTAAACACAACCAGGATAATTACTGAATGCAACCAACAAGATTACAAATACAAGGCAGTTGGTTGTGGTTGGGTGAGGTTGGTGTTGTCACATAGCCTCCAAAACTTTATCACAGATTTGTGAACATTTCACTGGCCTGTGTTCCTAACCCTTTGGGTGTCAGCAGCTGCTTTAGTCGCAATGTTTTAGTCCTGCAGGAATCATTGCGACTAAAAAGGCTACCGACACCCAAAGAGCTACATGATTGGATGCTTCTTTTTTTATCCAGATTTCTCTGCGAAGGATGTCTTTCCATTATTTGTCTGCCATATTGAAAACACAGTAGACCTTAAAATGGGGCTGGTTGGAGTGTGTTCACATGACATCAAGGGTGGGCCGGCCCCAAGTTATGACAAAGAAGTAACAAGATAAAAATTACATCACTCTAGCTAAGCAAACCTAATGAGGAGAAAGTACTTTCAGCACCAAGCACCGTGTGTGTGTGACAGTCACTAGAGCTCATGTTTGTGGGTGGACAAGCTAGAAATTGTAGGATATTTTCTCTATTAAGATTAATCTCAAGCTTATTAGATGACACATTGATTTAAAAAATGGTATTTCCATGAAAATCGGTTGATCCGCTGTTTACTTGGTCATTTTTTCTTATTCTTACTAGATATTTTGCTGACAGTTAATAACAATATTAGTCTTGGCTTGACTTCACGAACGAAGATTCTATAGGGCTTGCCCACATCGTCTGCAGGCATTTTCGTGGCTGCGGAGGCCAATCCGGGACAGGCAGGTTCGACCGGTGTCTGCAGGGGAAGGTCTGGTCAGGGTTCTGAGTTATGACAACTCTGTTTTTTCTTCTGAGCCGCTTGCCTTAAGGTTAGCTCTGCGAGAGTCCTCAAAGGAGACGGCTGCCTTGTGAATGGTGGAGCGCCAGGTATATTATTAGTAATAATAATAATAATGCGCATTGCCATTTATACGGCACCAAATCCCCAGAATTGGTGCCAAGTGTGTTACAAAAAGTTATACTACGCTATACACATGTATACACAATCACACACTACCTTGATACGAGTTTAAGCTATGCACACACATACACACACAATCTAAAGCCTAAAAACCATCCCCAAGTTAAGGCATTTTGATGATGCTGTGCCACTGCTACACAGTCAACAACGGGAAGACCTAAGATCACAGGTGTATAAGGATGAAATGAGTTAATGATAATTCAGTAAGATTTCTATGTGTACTACAACTTACATGCAGTCACTAATGTCCATATATAACTTCATAAGCGCGGTTATTGAATTTTGTGCGACACAAGACTAGACGCCATTTTTTGCGGAAGCTTCTAATGAAGGGACATTACCCCGTTGGCTGACGGTCAACTCGCCCCAAAATGAACTCGCCCCAGGTTAGGTCCAATGGCAATCAGTATCAGTCAACTCGCCCTAACAATTTTATCTAATTTAGGGGTCTAGTCTCCGACCCTCTTATCGTCTTAGGCCTGCGAACATATTGTGCTGTTTACACAGGGCCGGATCCAGGGCGGGAGGGGGGGTGCTTTGGTACTACAGCACCCCCTCCAACCCGGCTTAAAAAAAACAAACAACATTCACAACAAGGTCCGAGAAGGAGGGGGGTGCTTTAATGTTATTGCAGCACCCCATACAACAGTTTCGGTTGTGGTGTTTTAATATATACTAAACCCTGGCAATAGAAAAAAAGGTTCAGGACCCCCAGAGATAAGAGAGAGGATATTTCAAAACTACCCCTCCCATAATGACCTAGTCCATGTCTAAAACAATGATTTTTTTAAAACATCAACGTCCACAGCTCTCACAAAACCCCTACCTATTCAGTGCACTCAGTAAAAATAAACATAATGGCACTCATAAACCAGCACCAAAGTTTTCCGGCGTCTCTATAACTAAAACAAAGCTATTTAGCACGAATGCCCACACAAAACTATCACAAAACCTGTTTCAAGACACACCATGAGTGTATTTTGAGAGATTAATTATAGCTTAAAAATCAATACCACCACGCGATACAAAAATAATGTCATGGTGTCAAGGGTCAAGGTCAAGGTCATGGGTCAAGGACACGTGCCAAGGTCATAGGGTTAGGTCACAAAAATGTTATGATGCCAAGGTCACATATCAAGGTCAAGGTCACGAGGGCAGGCCACGAGGTCAAGGTCACAGACTCAAGGTCACAGGGGCAAGGGCAAAGTTATGGGGTCAAAGTCACGATATCAAGGTGATGGGTCAAGTTGTGGGGCCATGGGTCAAGGTCATGAGGTCAGGTTATGGGCCAAGGTCAGGGGGTCGTGTTAAGGTCATGGGGTCACGGATCAATGTCATGGGGTCATAGGTTCGGTTATGGCCAAGGATGTGGTCATATTTATTTGAGACAGAGCTATTTTTAGTTTCTCAAATTAAATTAACCTTAATTTTTTTACTCGTCTATTTTTCATAAAAAATAAAGACAAGGTGTGTCAAAAATTATGGTAGATAGTAGTACAAAGATGTGATTATTTGTTTTTGTCAAAAAATGTGTGATTGATTGCTTTTTTTTCAACTAAAATATACTTTTTTTTATTATTTACTTTTGACACCTGCTTAAAAATTTCAGGATAATGTATGACTATAAATGATTGAGTGCCAAAAGGTGGTCACACATTGAGGACAGACACAGTACAAAACAAAGTTATGAATAGGAACCAGTGTCATGGTGAATTGAATTCTACTTGATATGACAAATAAATCTACGGAAGCAAAAGATAGGTACTACAGTGGTTTTTAAGAAATTGGCAAAAGAACGCGGACGTATGTCGGGTGTCGGACATCAAACCTTACACAAAGACCTTGCTGTTTTCTTAACAAAAATTCCTCACAATAAAACCTTTTTCTGTGCATATTAGAAAGGGGAGATCTCCTTATAGATAATCTGTCTTAATTCAGTGAAATTGTGTTGTACATTGTTAATCAGTGAACTCATTTTGATGCAAGGCACCAACCAAAGTTTAAACTTTTTCTTCTATTGTCAATATGTTGCCAAAGTCAAATGACAAGACACACAAAAGTACACGCACACACTAAAAAAAAAAAAAGACCACCAGTCATACAATTTCAAATGAACTGTATTAACAAAACAATAAATGCAGCAAAGAGTTTTCAGTGTTGGACATCAGCCTTACACAAAGTAATCAAACTCCATTAATTTGAGGCAGGATGTCTTGTGCCACCATACTGAACCTTTAAAGATACAAATGAAATATGCATTTTTCTTTGATACAACAAAATCAGAAGTCCTCTTCCATCCACCTCCCCCCCCCCCCTCTTGTATGACAAATAAATCTGTGTCAGACACCAGGCTGACTGAAAATCAAATTTCGGTAAAAAAACGAACTATTTTTGTTGCCCTACTCTCTTGGCCTAAAGCGAACAATACACACTCAATCATTTCCTTTCGTTCTCACCAGGTAAATGCATTCAGCAAAGGAAAAATCGTAGTTTAAGCCTTCAACATGCAACAAACTGGTGTCGAACGTCAGACACCAGGTTTTCAATTTTCTTGCTGTGGGCATACTTCAGCAGGCTCCACGTGTAAACGCACGCTTTCTTTGATCAATAAATCAAATATGGCGGTGTCACGTGATCTTCAACGAGTCATGTAAAAATCTGGATCCAATTTGCTTTTCAATTTTCGTACAATTGGTGGAAATGTCGGACAACATTTTGTACTGAATATTTTCATCATTTTTAAAGAAGCAAATTTCACGGAGATTCAAGTTTTCGTCAAGCTTCCTTGGTGCTGATCTTGTGGAACGGTATTTGAGCTCACTATTTTTGATGAACTGGTAATCTCTAACCAAAACGCTGCCTCAGTAAATAGATCGACTCGACCAGCAAAGATCTTACCGAGTGACCCTGGTGTCCGACACCACGTGTATTTTCCATCAAATCGTCTTTGTCGGGATGTATTTCGCAACAAAACTGTTTTCACATCTTAGTTTAACACGTCTTTATGCCGTGTTAGAAGCAGTTTTACACAATCTTGAGGTAGGTGTCAGTTACTTCCAGGGTTTCACGATATGGTTTGGCAGTGTCCTTTTTTGAAGTCATTGTTTCAGCTCATTTTCCACACGTTTTTGGATCGTACATTAAAAATGTTGCCAGTTGCTGTATACTTTATCACACATACACTACAGCCACACCAACACAGGTTGTTTTTTGAAAATAGTTTATTGTAAAGGAAAAGTGTTGCCCCTGTCACATCCACCTTTTGGCACTCAATCATATATAAAAACGTTTGTTTTCATTGTGGGTCCGTGAAATGGCTCAGTGGTCTGGCCTTCTGGAAGGAGAGTGAATTGTGCGATCAACCTAGCTTATAACTCTCCTCTTCTGGGTTTCGAATCACTTATGGGCCTCTCCACACTTTCGTTTCGAAGAGTCGAGTCGAATCGTGAAGTGAGATTCCCGTCTGGGGTGTGACAAACTCCATGGCCGGACCACACCACAAACTCTCACAGGGAGGCAAATTGCGTGCTCAACCTAGGTTATAGCCTCCTCTGTGAGAGCGAGTGGGAAAGGGCCACAAGCGGAATGTTGCCATTTATTGAAAATTAACCCCTTCTCAGTCAAGGTCACGGGTCAAGGCACAAACATTCTAGAATTATTAATTCATTTTAATTTTAATACATTATAAATAAATGAATCAGGACGAATTACTAATTCTAAGTGATATCTATGCTGTCGAGAATAAGGATTTAAACTCGAAAAAACGTCTTCTCTCTCTAGTTGTTTCCGGCAAATCGAAAGCTTATCTTGGAAAACAATATACCGCAAAAGAAATCGAAACACTCACCACCATCGACACTTTCACTACACCTACATGGCAGCCGCATGCTGCTGCCAGAGAGCTCTGATGTAGCCCTAGCCCAGAGACTGCAGTTCTTGGTATGGGAGTAGAGCCGGGTGGACTGGGTGTGGTGGTGGCATTGTAGGTGGCGAGTTGGGTGGGGCCAGTAGGTAGGAGGTACCTGTGCCAGGGCAAGACGGGTGGGGGACCAGGCGGAGACAACTGCTGTTGCTGTGGTGGCGGCTAGTGTGACATAACGGTCGTGTTACCAGGCTGGTGTAGGTGGTGGCTGTCAGAAATAACCGTTATATCGTGTTGAGACCCACTGCCTCCTGAAAGAGGAGGTAGGATGACACGTGGCTGTATGGCTCTCGTTAGTAGGGGTCCCGTTAATGGAGTGGTCCTGTGCCACCGCCTGCTGGATGACGATCGTGGTGTAAACGTTGCGTTGACTGGCTGCTGGGCCGCGGTCCGTCGATTCTGCTGGAGGCATTGTCTGGGAACTGCGTGTTGTGACGAGCGGCACCCCAGGTACCGACTGGCTGGCGTTCGCTGTTGGTGCTGGTACTTCCTGCGTTGGTGGAATCGAGTGGCGGGAAGGATTCCTCGGACAAACGGAAGACCTCTCTGTTGCCTTGCAAGTGTCGGGGCGGCCGGCATAGTCGTGTGTGTGCTTGTAAATAAAGTTCTTAATTTGTCGCACAAGCACACCTACGCCCTTGGCACTCAGATCAGTGGTACTTGTCTCGCCCAAACAGCTCAGCTGCAAAGGCGCCGCTGCTAGGGCTGAAGGTCCTGTCACTCAGTAGTTGCACCCCAACGTTAGAGCACAGCTCTGATAGCCCCTTGTTGACCGCTGTCAATGTGGCGGCAGCACAGGACGTCTGGGGGATGACAACAGTCACGGCAGGCAAAGCTGCAGGGAAAGCACGACGAAGTTCACTGGCAAGAGTAGCAAAGTCTGCAATAATGTCTTGAGGGCTGCGGCGTGCGCTGTAGTCATTAGTGCCGATGTGGACAATAGTCCGCTGTGCATCATCGCGGGCGGCGCACTGGGCGACTGACCTGGTAATGTCGGCCACCTTTGACCCGCTCAGGGTACGAAGGTGCGTGGCCCCAGTGGGGTTAATACGCCACCTGTTGACTTGCCGCAGATTAGAGTCGCCGATGATAAGGGTAGCGATCTTGCCTGCGGGTGGCAGGCGAAGGTTGACTGGCGGCCTATGCTCTGTTGCTTGGTCATAGGTGATGCCATTGTGAGGAGAAGGGGTTTTACTCACGGGACCATTACAGGGAGAATTGCTCACACTAACAGGGCCGTTCGGGGGAGAAGGGGTCTGCTGCTTAGGGTCATACATATCAGATCGCACAGACTCCAGCAGCTCGCTCACATCTACAGATTTTACTACAGGGTTCTTAGAATTGGGGGAGGGGGCGAAGAGCCAGGGGAACGCGGAGAAGGCCTGTTCTTTTTGTCCTGGATGGACTGCACTGCCGACTGAAGGCTGGTCATGTCTTTTTGCAGTTGTGCATTGTCCGCCCTCAGTGTAGCAATCTCCTCTTTAAGTTCTCGAATCGATTGTTTGTGTTTATTGTCTGACTGGCTAGTCTTGAGGTCATAGAGAAGCTGAATCAAGCATTCACCACGCTGATTAAGTTCAATGGGGTGAGCTCAGTTGTGACAATGACCTAGCTGGTTGCATGAGAACTGCGTGCTGATGTCCTTACCAGGGGTGGCGGGGAGGCATGGCGCTAATTAATCGCGGTCGCTGTCAGAAGTGTTGGCCGTGATGGGATTAGCCGAGTGCACGTGGTCGGGAGGGGTCATAGGGCTATTCCCTCCGTCCGTCACGGTTTCTTGCACCGTGTCCAGCGCGAGCAGGGAAAGTGATGCGGGCTGGGGAATGTTGTCACTTAACTCTGGTAGGGATGAGAGGGGCGGTTGATTGCGGAGAAGTAGAGTTGTCGCCCTCATGTGTGTTGACTGGATTAGGCATTGAAGCCGGAAGAGGGATAGAGTTGAGCTGTTTCGGTATGGCGACCTCGTCAGCACACAATTCGGCACAGTAAAATGTGGCTGTCTTTGCAGGTAGGCAAAAGTTCCTGCCTTCTACCAGGTCACGTTATACATTTAAATTCAGGCAGTTCAGGCAGTGCAAGGACCGGTGTTTTTAAAAATAATTTTTGCTTGAAAATTTGTAGTAGGGCTAAATGTTGAAATTTGCTGGAAATTTCTAGTTAGATGAGAGGAGACATGTTTGGTGCTTTGATTCATACCATCCTGAGCTTATTCAGTAGAGAATTGTGGACCTATGTTGAGTTGCCGTTGACGTAGTGATTTGAGGGGGCACGCTGATTTCAGCTGTGCTTGGGTGTGGGGTTGGTAAGGAATCAGGTTCATAGCCAAGAAATGAGACTGTCATGATGTGCTGTTTTTATTGTTATTTTGTGCATGGCAAATGTGCAGCTGGTGGGCGGTAGTGTTTTTTATGTGATTGAACTATTAAGGGATGCCTGGGACTGACTATGGCTAAGAGACTGGACAGTACGGAAACGCGACTGTGTACCGTGGCCACCAGTATGACGAATGGTGTGCTGACGAGGTCGCCAAGACCGAAACTGGCCACACCGGCAAATTATCTGAACCTCCCCACCCCCCCCCCACCCCATCCCTTGGGGGACCTAGATTTAAATTTCCATGCACCATGGGCTGGAACAGTGGGATATGTGATACGCCCTCCGCCCGTTGGGGGGGGGGGGGGGGGCTTCCATATGCATTGCTTCCAGTCACTTTCTTAGCGCACCCCCTCTTTCCTATCGTTTTTTTTTTTGTGTGTGTGTGTGCTTCGATCAAACTAATCTATGATCATTGGTCGATACAGCACAATTCTCTCCCCTGACAGTGCTTTTACATAATTTACTTTGTAATCTTTCTGTTGATTGGCTTCCGAGATATGTGCATTTGAATATGACCTAAAATGACCTCTTTTTGCATTTTTCAGAAAGTGCTGTTTAGACACCTATAAAACCACAACGTGAAGGTAGAAGTGTGTTGTTTTTACTGTCACTGAATTTTTTTCTAGCCCCACACATTGATACGTTTGCAAATTTTACAGCACGCCTAAAATTACCAAAAATGCAATTTGGACATGTGTCATAATGAGGGTTTACATGGCTTATACACTCTTCACTAAAAACGTTATATCTTAGGTAATTGTCATCTTAGGCATGCGAATCAGATACTAAAATGTACACAAAAACACGACAAATCTCCTTCTGTGTGATAATTTCACATTAAATCAAGCACATTTCAGATATGAACACAACAGTATGACAATATCTTGCATTCTGGCGCTATATCTCATACATGGAATTCCGAATGCATTTCCATCATTTTTCAAATTTACCAGCTGCAGGACGTCTGTTGGCTATGGAAACAAGCAATGTGGTTATCTGCCTCGGTTTCCTTGTTTAGGACACCTCTTCTTCCCCCTCACCTGTTCTCGAGAGGGGGTCTAATGGAGTCATCCTATGTGTCACTGTAGCTGGATGTCTGTGAGAGGAGGTCTACTGGAGTCATCCTATGTGTCAATGTAGCTGGATGTCTGTCTGGGTTTTTTGTTTAAAGGTGATTTCTCCAGAAGCAACCCACACAATTGTTTAAATTTTCAATTTTCATATTTAGTCAGTATTAGATTAGAAGATGTGTCTTCTACCAAAGCCGAGGTCCTAAGGTCAAGGTCAAGTCAAGGTCACCTTGAGATATAAAGGGTTTGTACACTATCACAAAATAGACGGCTCATATCATTTAAATTGTTGTTAAAGTAAAGGTACCCCGAAGAAAGCTGCGCAAAGGAAAATTATCTGACATACGGAGTGTAAAGGCCCTGGTAGCCATATTTGATTTCAGTGCCTCAGTTTTTGTCTGTGCGATATCTCTGGAACCACTCTACCGATTTTCGTCAAGTTTTAGTATTTGGTAGCCTTTAGTGTGAGAAATGGTCATAAGCAAAAAACGGAGTTGACACTTTTAAGCGTTAGGTTCACGTGCGGAATGTGAATCTATGTAAAGGGCCAGTGGTTGCCTGTCCGCCCTTCGTCCGTCGTAAACTTCAACGTTGTCATTTTCTTGGAGACTATTCAATCAACACTCTTCAAACATTGGGCCAAAGATATAATGGTGTGTTAAGACCTTTCTACACATACCAAATTCAGGACCTCTCTCAAGGTCAAAGTCACAGGGGATTAGAAAATAGATTAACTCATTCTACCCCAACACTGAAATCCCCACATTTTACCGTTGTCCTCTGAAGACTGCAGTGCAGTGCAGGACACAGATCGACCATGATAGTTCAAGGGTGATGCCAGAATAGCTTGGCGCCTATGGGCGCCAAGCTATTCTGGCATCACCCTTGAACTAATAGGCGCCAAGCTATTCTGGCATCACCCTTGAACTATCATGGTCGAGCCTTATCTTGCTGTGGTGTGTCTGGGGTAGAATGAGTTAAACAAATAAACATTTAAACCAAAAATTGCTTTCTAAAATACTGTTAACGGAGTAATGGAAGAGGTGGGGGTGGGGGTGGAGACAAGGGGCTCACGTGCTTCAGAGAGATGCTATTTGTTACGAGTGAGGGGGGGGGGGGGGCAGTAGAGACAGAGGCTCATGTTCCTCAAAGAGGTGCTGTCCGTTGGGGGACGCGGGAGGTGGGGGGGGGGGGGGGTTGTAAAGATTCTGGATTCGGTGTATGTTTGTTTTTTTCCAACCGCGTAACCATTTTCTGGCGTTTGCTTACGTCAGCAAAAGTAAGAAAGGGCAAACATTTCGCACTCATCGTTTCAGGTCAGTGCTCACTGAAGGGCACACCTTCTTTACACCGTATGGATGCTAGCTTCAGTCGCACAGACATGAATCTGCTATGATTGCAAAAGAAGAAAAAGATGCAGTCGTTGTTTGACTAAGATGCTGGTCGGCTGAGAAAATAGGGAAGAGTGGACTGGACAGGATAAGTGGTCTGGGATGGTAGCACTTGGTCAAGATATTCATGTCTTTCTTCAAGTCTATATTTTCTCATTTGACGGATACGCGTCTGTGTCACAGAAAGTACTGGATAGAGTTGACAGGCAACCTGCAGAGTAGCAAGTCTCATTAAATACAGTCTGAGTTGAATATCTGGTGTTGTTTGCCGTCGTTGTGTCATATATTCAGCTGTAAGAAAAGTTTGTTGATTGAGATGGGGGAGGGTTTGGTTGATCCTCCTCGTTTCCTCTGCTGAATTATGTCTGACAGCATCCTGAAGTGTTTGTCTAAATAAAATTAAAAGCACCCGAAAGGCATTAAAAGCATTTGTTGTTCAATGTTATTTTTTTATCTATAGTAAGAAACTGACCAAAAAAGTAAAACTTCAAAAATAACATGTAATAATAATAATAATACATGTAATAATAATAATAATAATAATAATAATAATAATAATAATAATAATAATAATGATAATGATAATAATGATAATGTGTGTTTGTATCGTTTGCTTTATTTACAAGTACGTTGCGACGACCAGAAAAACATACAACACAACAACAACAACAATATTATAGTTTAGGCAGTCAAAACCAAACGAGTTGGCATTCTGAAAAATTCGTCTGCTAATTGGGAAAGAGTTGTCGTTCTTGTTGTCGACTTAAACGGTTACTTTAAAAAAAACCGTTGAACATATTTGTCTAAGAAATATTCAAGTGCAACTCTGAAGTATTGCAGTAAATATGGAGTGCATTTCAGTAGGACTAGACTTGTCAAAACTGTAATTTAGGTCAAAAGAAATTATACCCCACGAGGAGGGCGTGAACTCACAGGCTTAAAATCGACTACACACAGTAAAAATTAAACTGTGGATCCAAATAATCAATTCTATCAATCAGTGTTAATTTATAATGCAGAAAATGTCTTTACCTATCGTTAATCGATTTGTGTACTTGCGCAATGTTATCTACAAGTCACAAGCAAAATTTGCGTCATCGTTGACGAAAGAAGCGTCTATCGCGGGCGCCTTTGTGAAGTCGTGTTCGCGCGTTGGGGTGTCAGTTTCAAAGCCGCCACTGCGCAAATCCAAGATTTGATCGTCCGTGTCAGATGATATATCGATCGAAAGGCTTTTGAATGAGCTTTCATCGGTATTTGGCGCATGTCCGCTCCATCATTTCCAGATAATATTATCTCATGAGTAAAAAAAAAATAAAAAAAATAAAAAATTCACGACAAAATCTGTTTAGTTTTCTCTTGAATTCAAACATGCGCTAGGCACAGCGATAAAGGGCAGGAAAAGCTCTTTCCAACGGTACCAAATATAGCGCTGTGCGTTCTATCTTGGATTTGCGCAAGCGGTTTTCCTAACACCACTGTAGCGCGGCTCTGTGCAGGGCGCTCACGAACAGCTGACCAAGTTTTTTTTTTTTTTTTTTACGCTTACCCCTGCTCCACATTCAGCAGTGCTACAAATACATCTTTGTTTCCAGAACAAAACAAACACCACAAAATTGTAATCCGGATGCTGCTTTATTCGCCCATTGTTTTTATTTGTGTGATGCGTGCTATATGTTGAGAGCTGCTCTTATTGCAAAATAGCTAAATATCGCTCTCCGGCACTGATGCCAGTTACCCACCGTTTGTATAGGGACGGACCTAAACAAGAATAAACAGAGCGGTAACCATGCATGGAGAAATCCCACCGCCTTGGAAAGAATACCCAAACCATGGGTTAACTCATTGTGTCCCAGGTTACGAAATCCCCACATTTTGGAGTTGCAGTCCTCTGAGCGGAATGGACTGCATTACAATTCAGGAGACAGATCGACCATGATAGTTCCAGGGTGGTGCCAGAATAGCTTGGCGCCTATGGGCGCCAAGCTATTCTGGCACCACCCTTGGACTATCATGGTCGAGCCATATCTGGCTGTGGTGTGTCGGAACTGAATGAGTTAATTTTTGCACGTATCAGAATTAAGTCTTATCTCCAGTGATTCCACATCCCACGGCAATGAATTTTTTTTTCAAATTCTATCATCAGGGCGCAGGTACAGGTCCATCAGTACCAGGACCAGCAGATTCCGCAACAGTTTTTTTTCCCTTTGGCGGGCTGTTCGCGCTCTCTCTAATCAACCGGACTGATTGGAGAGAGCGCGAGTGGCGAGTGAGAACGACTGTGTACAGTCAGCTTTTAATTAACTGAATCAGAGGTTACTCTGTGTGTGTGTGTGTGTGTGTGTGTGTGTGTGTGTGTGTGTGTGTGTGTGTGTGTGTGTGTGTGTGTGTGTGCCGTGTGTGTGCCGTGTGTGTGTGTGTGTGTGTGTGTGTGTGTGTGTGTGCGCGCGCGCGCGCGCGATTTTAGTCTTAGTAATTGACATCAAGACAAATTCCAATGTTTTTATTGTTTTGTACATGGAAACATATGGCAATAAACTATCTTATCTTATGTTACTTAGACCGTAGACCGGGACTCCAGATGGAGTGAGAGCAGACAGACTACTTGGACAAGCAGAAGTCTACCGCCATTGGCATGTGACACGGGGAGAGATTCACTCATTCTGCCCGCGAAAACACCACAGCACGATATGGCCGCTCGACCATGATAGTTCAAGGGTGGTGGCAGAATAGCTTGGCGCCTATAGGCGCCAAGCTAATCTGCCACCGCCCTTGAACTATCATGGTCGATCTGTCTCCTGAATTGTAATGCAGTCCTCAGAGGTTAACTCCAAAATGTGGGTATTTCGTACCTCGGACACACTAAGTTAACTTCTGCTCATCACCATAATAATATGGTTATTCGAATATTGAGATATAGCCCACTGTGAAGTAGTCTTTATTTATAAATTAACTGATTGATTGATTGATTGATTGATTGATTGATTGATTGATTGATTGATTGATTGGGTGGATGGATGGATGGGTGGCTGGATGGATCGATGGATTAAATGATTAATTTGAAAACAAACTGGAAAACTCTGGCAAAACACTTTTGTTTTAGTTCTGCAATTGTGCAACGACTTGTATTGTCTAATCACACTGCACGGAGGCCGCTTGTTCTATAAATGTGATTTTGACATGGAAGCGCTGTGGCGCTAAGCCGACAGAAAAAAAACCCACTTTGTTCCACCATCTCGCTTTTGAATTCCGAGCGTGTTAGAATGTAAGGAACGAACAAAGGAGAGCCCGACAAACGACTCGCTCATATTGTCTTCTATCTCTGATGCAAATTTACGTTCAGATCGTTGATAATGAAGACAATCAGCTCTTAGATGTAATTTCTGGTTCACGTGCGAAGCAAAAGTGAGTCTATGTTCTGGGCCAGTGGTCGTCCGTCCGTCGTTCGTCGTCTGTCGTCCGTCCGCCGTCGTGCGTGGTAAGCTTTAACGTTGGCGTTTTCTCGGAGGCTATTTAAGCCATAGTCTTTAAACTTGGCCTAAGGATACTTTGTAGCAAGACCTTTCAAAACGTACCGATTTGAGTGAGTTCACATGGGATCAGGAAATAGGTAAGAAAATAGGAATATTTTGACATAATGTATTTTTTCTCAAGTACTATTAACAACTTCAAACACAAACTTGGTACAAAGATACCTGATGGGAAGACCTTTCTATGCATACTAATTTGGTTGACCCATAGGAAAGGTCAAGGGTCACAAGAGCTCAGGAAATAGATTTAAAAAAATAGATATATTTTGACAAAAGATTTTTTTCTCAAATACTATTCACAACTTCAAACCCAAACTTGGTACAGAGATACCTGATGGTAAGACCTATCTATGCATACTAATTTGGATGACCATTCGGAAAGGTCAAGGTCACAAGAGGTGAGAAAATAGGTCAAAATAACCATATTTGACAAAAGCTGTTTTTTTCTCAAATGCTATTCACAACTTCAAACACAAGCTTGCTACAGAAATACCTCACGTTATGACCAAACTATACATACTAATTTGGATGAGCCCTCGGAACGGTGAAGAGTCACAAGAGGTCGGCAAATGCATGTAAAATGCCAATCATGAATTTTGATAGAATTGTAGTTATTATCAACAGTTTTCCAAACTTTTCAATCAAATTTGACACAAAGATACCGATGGTGAAAAGACCTACCCATTCCTACTAATTTAGTCGACTCATCGCAAAGGTCAAGGGTCACGGGTGTTTAACAGATGTGTGAAAATGATTAAATTTTTAAGAAAACATGGATTTTGCTGGTGCAGAAGCCATCCCTTTATTTATTGTCACAAAGGTCACACATGTAGATTGGACATACACGTGAGCCATAAGGGCTTTGCCTTTCTGGTTATTCTATTATTGACACGAAGTGGTGGCGAAAACTGATGCTGAAGTCATGACAGCGTTCTTGCATCAAGAGCATGCCCATTGCCCATTAACGTATTTTCGGCGCGTAGTATACACACACGCACGCACACGCACTCACGCGCGCGCGCGCGCGCGCGTGTGTGTGTGTGTGTGGGTGTATGTGCCCTTGCGCGCGCGTATATATGCAAATACGATTGTCTCCGGTGTTTAGGTACGCATAAGCCTGAAAATTTAGGACATGATCTGCACAAACTGTGCCCAAGACAGCCTCCGAGCATATTCAGATGCTATTGTGAAAGAAACGCAAACCCGTCTTTACTGTTTGAGAAAGCTCAGATCATTTCATGTAAGCACTCAGCTTTTACAGATGTTTTACTGCTCCAG